>VZTE01004196.1:491801-554008 GCA_013397775.1 Eulacestoma nigropectus | reverse complement strand
CCCCTGAAGCACTCGAGCAGATGGGTAGAAGGAAGGCAGCAGAAAAAGGCAGAAGTCTGTAGTCGTGGCGAACTCTCTCCACAACGACAGCAGCTCCTCTCCCCCTCGAATGCCGGCAGGACAAGAGAGCGAGGGACCCCACCCAAACCCTTTTATCCAGTTCAAATCTCGCGACCTCTCTGCCCCACACGAGAAGACCTCAGGTGAAAGAGGCTGGCCAGCTAGACCCCTCCCCCTGTGGCCAGGTCTTTTGTCTCTTTGGCAGCTTGTATGGGGAAAAATTCTTTGAGAGAAAAAGAAAACAAAAAGAAACCTCCTAAAACCCCAACAGAGTACAAGGGGAAGCAGAGCTGCATCCTAACAGAGTGTAGGCTTCTGGTTGGAGGCTTGACCAAGCTGGAAAGCCCTTTCCAGGAGAAGTAAAGTCAAGGTGAGTCTGTATTATGGACATTAGGAATTAATCTTGCCGTCACATTGCAATGATCCCATTCAGACAGATCTTTCTAGTGGATGTAATCAGTGGTTTGCTCCATGTAGGTGCCAGGATCAACACCCAGGACTGGACTTTAGGTTAGTGTCTCTGTGCCAGGCAGTGCTGAGTCAGTCCCCAAGCTCTGAGAGTGCACTGACCAGTACTGACATCGTAGATACAGCATGAGAGGTGAGCCTTTGCTCCAGACTTTGACCCAGCCCTTCCTGGTGTGAGGGAACCTAGAAGGGCTTAGCACCAGTTTGGGCAGCCTTGAAGGTGGAAAGCCTGGTGTACAAGGGCTGTGTGCCACGGTTTTGTGAAGGCATCTGAAGGTCCTGCAGTTGAATTCCCCTTCTTCTGGTCACCAGCTGGTAGTGTTACACTGCACCTCTTCTTTGGTGCCCTGCAAGAAGAGAGTGCACCAGCACAGTCCAAACAAGGCCATCTCTACCTTCTCTAGGACTAGAGAGGTGCTTTCAAGATATCAGTGGGGGGGTAGACACCTACGAATTTGCACATTTACAGGCACTCTTAGCCCACTTGGCCAGAGTGATCTGTGCTGGCTGACAGAGTATGGAGCTGTCTTCTGTGGACTTGCTGAGGTAGGGAGGCAATGCTTGAGCTAGAGTATGAGTCTGGTGATGCTCAAGTGTTTGCCTTGTTTCTCTGTTGATGGAAGTGTTAAAAGTGTACTGGCACACATCCACTAAAGCACAGTGGAAATGTTTCAGTTGACACATTTAGAGAAGTGCTAGCCAGCATCATAGGGTGCCACCTGTGTGAAAAGTATACCAGGAAAGCAGACAATAGCCTTGCTGTCACTTTTATAAGGTCAGTGAGACAGTTCTGGCTTCTGGTGAGCATCCTGAACCCTTCACGTATACTCAGTGAATGATTATTATATTCAGAAAAGCACTCCTATATTGGTAACCATGACAACTCTTATTAAATGAAGTTTTTTTCATTAAATAGTGTGCTTTACAAGGCAGAGAAAACATTTATTTTTAAGGACCAATCCTGTACCTGTTGGTGTTCAAAGAGGAAAGATTAAGCCCCTATGGTAGCCAGGGTAAATATTACAGCAGCTTTTACATGTAGACTCTTCTGAAAGTGAAAATGATCTTCAGTTTTTTTTCCTGTGCAGCTGGTCATGACAGTAAAACATTGTACTCTAGAAAGCAGCTACATTTAAAACACTGTTGGATCTCCAAGTGAGATTTTATTTCTTAATTGTTCTACCACATTTTTAAAAAAATAAGTTTTGAATTACCTGTGACACAATTTTTTAACCATAAGATTGGCAGTCAGATGGTTCTACTAGGTTTAAATGTTTTTACTAAAACTTTTCATCCAATAGCTGTGAATTTTAGCAACTGGCTTATCAAAGCAACATCAGGAATGCCTGTTTTATGCATAATCTAAACAATGGTAAGCACAGTGAAGCAGATCACAGAAATAAAACGTAAGCAATTTTTGCTAGAAGATATTTGATTCTGTTCCCACTTCCGAGATCTGTAAGCAGGAGTAGCTTTACTGGTGTAGAGGGAGAAGTTAAAGTCCCACTTGCTCTGGCTGGTGTAGGAGCTCCTGTGTCCAGTGGCTTTGTGCAGCCTTCCTTTCCCCTCCCTCGTTAGACTGAGGCTATGACTGCTATATCCCTTCTCTCATGTCGAGAGCAGCCTTGAATATGTGATCTCTCTACCTGTGCTGAGAATATTACAAGGCAATGATTGCGAATGAATTGTGAGTCATGAGTGTTTTGTTTCAGAGGCATCATTGCTGATGATCAGCACGGGGAGAGGCAAGTGTGAGAGAGAAATTGTGCTTGATATAAACGTGTGCTTGTGGATGTCCTGTCCCTGAAATGTTCAGGGCTGGGCTGGATGGGACTTTGAGCAACCTGGTGCAGTGGAAGTTGTCCCTGCCCATGGTAGAGGGGTTGGAACTAAATGGTCTTTAAGGTCCTTTCCAACCCAAAGCATTCAATGTTTCCGTGATGCTGATTCTATGATTCTACCAAAACCTGGCAAGGAATGAAAGCAGAGTCTTGTACAGGAACCAGAGAAGAAAATCATTTGGGCTTAAATAGAAACACTCTGCCCCAAAAATATGGGCCAGGCAGTTTTTTGTCTTATCAGAGCTGGTAAATCATTGAAAGAATGTAAAATTTCCCAGTTTTTTGGTTCATCCATTTGTACCATCCGTTTGGGTGGTCTTTTCTGAGAGTTTATGGATCATGTTAAAGGTCTCAACTAAACCTGCAAGCTACATCATCCAGTCACCCACAGAGCCAGGAGGTCTCATTCTTTTGCTAGCAGCAGAGCTACTCAGCACCTAACACTCACCTAAAGGGAGGATGCACATTCTGCCCTTCTTTCCTGTCCCTGACTGTGCACGTGCACCTCCTCATCTTCACAATACCTGGAGAATTTGAGGGAGCTGAGGAGGATCTGACTGAAAACCAGCCTAGCAAAAGAAAGAAGTGGTTCATCCTCAGACAAATTACCTTCCTGGTCAGACTCAACTTCTGCTTGCACTGAGTCCAGCAGCAACAAAACAGAGAGGGACAGAACAGCATGGCTGGCAGTGGATGGCTCCTCCAAGGCAGAGGACAGGACCCCAGCAGCCCAGCTTCAATTTCACTTCAGCTGCTGTTCTCAAACTGCACTGAAAGATTTGCAGAATTGTAACTGGGCCAAATAAAAGTATAAAGGGCAGAAACTTGGCCCAAAAATCCATTAGCCAGAAAGGATTATTAGGAAAGAAATTTGGATGCTATTTCTGTGGTCTGCAAGTTTTAACCGAAAATTACTTAAGTTTTTTTGGCTTGTATAAACCAACTTTTAAAAATATCTTTGATGTTTAAGAAGCTCAGACATGTAATAGCTGGCTCTGGCATTTTGCAAGAAGTTCATAAAAAAGCTTAAGACCATTAGTATTGGTTGCAAACTCATTCTGTAGCCTGAGAGCCATCTGCTTATCTCCAGAGTTTATTGCCTTCCATCTACCTTAGTGTTTTGGATGGCTGCCCATCACTGAAGCATGTGAGTGCCTTGCCTTCAAACTACAGTGCCTCCTGGATTCCCTGGCTGCTCTGCAATCTTCTTTTATTGGAGACTGTTAGAATAGTTGTACTAGGCCATATCCAAGATCCATCTAGCCCAGCATCTATCTCATTCAGTAGCAGAAGCAGACGTTTAAAAAAAGCATAAGGACAGAACAAACTTCTAATTATACTTCCCTGATTATTTTCAAGATGCAACTTTGATGTGCTAGAAGGCCAGGGATCATAAGAGCATACAAAGTGGATCAGAACTTATCCCACTTCTTATTGTGGCAACATTTTGGCTATTAAAAAATGTGACTGATTTTGTGACTACTACACATTCTAGCAGTGTTCTAGGAGAATCACATAGCTAGTGGCGAGGAAAAAAGTCTTAACAAAACAAGAAAGCTGTCTTGGTAGCAGTTCCACTCTGATTTCACTTCCCGTGGAATTCTGCACTGTGTAGGTGACGATGCATCTAATGGCTCTTGTCCTCAGCTCTGATACGCCTCAGTCAGGGGTTTTGATGTAGCAAAACTTGTTGGTGAATCTGCCAAAACCTCCACACTAGTGACTGGCAGTGCTGCTGCCTGGAGCTGTCCTCCAGTGATTTATAGACATCATCCTGTACACAGATCACCACAGAAGAGACGTCAGAGGCAAAATCTATCTATTAAAGCTGCCGATTGCACCTCTCAGCTCCAAGATGTTTGATGCACAAATCAAAGTGAGAAGAAACCCATCTGTATTTAAACATTCTTCTGTCTTTCAGGAAGAAGAAGGTCCTGTTCATGATAGGAAGATTGAAATGTGTCCTCTCCCCATCATGCTACAGGATTTGGCCTGGCTCTGCACAGCCCTCCTAGTCCCGCTGGCCCTCTGCCTTGTTTCCCTTGGGCCACAGCTGCAATAACAGTATCAGTCTGGCTCCTCTGTTGTGGCAGAGGGAGGAGGAGGGCTAAACTTTCATTTCACTGCTCACCAGTTATTTTACTGGTTCCTATGAAATTTCAAATGGCTGGTCTGCCAGGTGGACAGGGGCTGTGTGACCCAGGCTGGGAGGGGTATGCTGACACAGAAAGCCCCATAACCCATAGGAAGCCTCTACAGCCCAGGAGAATAAAAGCTGCATTCAAACTTTTAAAACACACCAACTCTCAAAGATGAAAGGGAAAGGTCTGACTGCAACTGTGCCCGCTGCTATACCTACTGTAGCAGATCTCTTGTGAAAACAGTCACTGCCAGAGTATAACAGGTAAAATCTTTACAGGTGAGCTTAGAAATAATGATGCAAATAAAAGCATTTACTTTACTAGCCAGGACCAGGTTTTGCAATGCAGATGGGCGTGAAATAGAAAAGTTTCTTTCTAAAATGACTCCTTTTCTCTGCTGATTGCTGGATTTTCCCCCAGACTCAGGCCCATGAAACACTGGCAAATAGATCCTTTCAGAGAACCCAGATGGGCAGTAAAAGGATGACTTGAGAAAAGGTTTCCAAAAGCTATTCTTAAGGCATCTAACATGTAGCAGCTAAAAGAAGGACAATAACATGTGCAAGACACTCTTAATCCAAATCCCAGTAATGGAGTTACACGATAGGCTGCTGCCTCTTGCCTCTTAATTTATGAAGGATCAAGTGGTATTAGAGCCAGTCTGCTATGCATCATAAAGTCCTCATCACAGCATGTCAGCATGTAAAAAAAATGCCACTCCACGGAGAATAGGGAATAAATTCATCATCTCTCTTTAACTTGATATTCAAGAAGGCTGATCAGCATGTCCCTGTCTGAGGAATGTTGTTTATGCTCAAAGAAATGGTGTGTGACTTACACTAAATGGTTTAGATATGGATTCTGGACAAAACGGAGTTCCATGAAACCAATGGAACAGTTATGTTCATTGTCTGAAAATGCACTGTTTGTCTTAACTCTAAGGCAACAATATTCATTATTTTTATCTGTTCAGAAAATGGTACTGCTATGTACTGTGAACAGCATTCTGTGTTTGCAGGACTGATCTCAAATAGTTATTTTCCAGATATTTTCCATGATAATGCTGTAGATGTGAAGACCACAAAAAGTCTTAAGTTTTTTATAAGACTAAAAAGGTCTAAAAACTTATAAATATTTTATTCCAAGTCTGCCAAAGGAAAAAGTCAAATAGATAATTTTAAGCACTTGCCTATGCTTGAAGGATGTGAAAATAAGTTTTACAAGTTATTTCAGCTTGTCCAGAAGTTGCTCCTATAAATACTCTTCAGAAATTCTGTTCATGGAGTAGTGATAAAGATGCCAAGTTTACTCATCTGGGATTTATCAAATAAAATCTCATCCTACATTTAGACAATCACTTTCAGTCTCATCCATTTAAAGTTAGGTGTCTACATCTGTGTTTAGGTTCCCACATAAAACTGACTGGATTTTCAGTGCTTACTGTCCACAGACAATGCAGATGCTCAGTAGTCTTCAAAATCTACAACTCTTTTCTTGCTCTATATATGAGCCATTAGTTCAAATGTTGGTGGCAGAGGATAAGGAAGCTCTTGAGCACATGAGAAAGGGATGGAGTGGTTGATAGAAAAGCAGAAGATGCTATTATACCATCCAAGGTTACACCATTCCTCCATCTTCCTTCAGTTTTCATATAAATTGCCACCTCTGTCCTTTATTTTGACTCATGGCTCTACTTTTTTTACAAGTATCTTTTTTTTTTTGGGCTGCCACACCTTGACCTCCTTTATCTCATCTTCAGTGTCTCTACCCTATTCATCTTCCTCAAAACTCCACTGCTTTTCTTGGTGCTCTCAGGAAGGCACAGCAAAAATACTTCTTACTATGAGTTCCAGCATCTGCATATTGTCCTCATAAAGTCAGCCGAAGTTTGGAGAATATTTAGTGTAAAGCAGTGCTGGAGCAGAGGACAATCTGTACTTCTATAAACAAAGGCTTTGTCACCTCTTTCTTCCATTGTCCCTCTACACGAGTGTGTGCTGAACACGAGAGAGACGGCGGTTTTGTCCAAAGAGCTTAATAATGTTAACTTCTAGGTAAAAATGTCAGACACATGAGTCACCAGCCCAGAGGACAAGCACAAGATAGAAGAGTAGTCTCCATTTGGGGAATATTTAAAGGAAATGACTTCTCTGAAAGAAGATTTGAAAGAGAAGAAGAGAAGTTGTCTATCTGTGAAAGCAGGGAGCTGTCCTCTGAGTGAAGATGTGTGCAGCTCCATTTTGTATTCACGGGTAAACAGTGACCTTGCTGAACAGGTATTGGATAGAATAAATTTTGCTTAATATTAGACACTCTTCTGAGCACTAAGTGAAGGAGCTAAGCTGACCTGGACATCTGCCTGCCTGAGTTAATGGAGAAAGACAGGCACCTTCAGGGTGATTGACATTGCATAGTGTCTCTCTTAATAATCCAAAAAGAGGCCTACACATGGGTGGTAGGGAAACTGTCCAGGCTTATGATAGTATTCTCTACAGATACTTCAAAATTCCTTTTTCTTGAAGGACCCTTATAATACTACCTATAAACTGCAGTGAATGTTACTGCCTCAGCATACTGCCTACTTCTGCTAGATAAACATTTCTTGTGGGATAAGATCATTTATCTGAGGAAGACAAGTTTCATTTAGTAACTATTATAGTTACTGTGGTTGCAGTATCATGAGATCACCCACATGAAGAAAATATTTATTGGATTGTTTGAGTGATTGCTTCCTTTCCTGTGTTTTTGGCAAAGCTTTTGGGCAGTGGGAGAAGTAAATGGACCAAAAAAGTCTTATTCACCTCCCCACCCACATTGTCAGCCATGATTATATCAGCCATGATATAATAACACATGTTTAAACATTCTGTAAGTTAGGAAGAATTTTAATGCATGATAATAGTGGAAGTTTATGGTGTAGCTTGTGACTAATTTTGCAATGGTTGTGGAAAGTGTAGTAGATGGCTCGGGGAACCAAGTGTGGGCTCCGGAATATTTCACCAGCCAACAAAAAATAGCAGTGGTTTACTGTCCAATAACTCCATAGTGGTTTATCTGCTGTAGTTTCTCTTCTACTGTGAGTGACCAAAGAGCACAGACGTATCTATCCACCTTGTAGGGGAGGCAAAAGGCTGGACATAGGGAAGCCAACCTTCCCACAGAGCAGGTGCCTGGTTAAAGTTTGATCTTGCTAGGACACTGAGAGGGTTGATGGCTTTGCTGAAGGGGTGGGTAAAATTTCTGCAGTACTAAGAAGATATGAAAAGCTGTAAGAATGTTGCCTTTGTTGTTTTGCATATGCTAGTGAAATCTAAAAGACTTTGAATCCTGCTGCTAATCTTATATCTTTATTTGCAAATAAAGCTCAGCTTTCAACAGCATCCTCAGTAGCAGCATATTTATTTAGTCCATAATAAGAGACATTGCTATTTGCTTTTCTCACTATTTGTACAGATCTGGTTATAAGAGGAAACCTTTCTAAGATATCCATCATACTGTTATTTAACCTAATTTTAGAACTGCTCCTCAGTTAGAACTTGGCTCTCTTTTGTTTTTCCATTCAATTAAGAAATGTCTGAAGTCCAGCCCTCACTCCTCTGCATCGCAGATTAGCAAAAATCCCTTGCACAGAAAGGAGCTCCCCTGATTCTGAGTGCCTTGCCCAGGGAACAAGGGACGGGGTATCACTGTGGCTGTTGCAGCTGGACCCTTGGCCGTGGGCTGCCTGTCTGCTGTGCTGAACAGCACTGGAGATGTGGTGCTGGAGGACTGGCTGTGTGTTGGGAGATCTCCCTCTGTCCCATGTAGCAGAGGTTCTTGGAGAAGACTCATGGGCAACTGGCCCATCTGATGAAGTTTAGGCACCCAGGATGTGACACGTATCCCTCTGGACTTCCTTCAAAGTCAGGGAAGAGAAATAAGTCTTCTGAGTCATCTGCAGAGGAATTTGTTCTCCTCCAAGTACTAGGCAGCATGCTTTTGGCAGGTAGGTGGTATCTTAAACAACTAATATCACCATTTAGAGTTAGTGAAACCAATATCCGATGTATGTACCTGCAAGGTGGATTTTGTGCCCTGAACAAGAAAATTCATGTAATTCAAGTCTAGATGACAATGACCAAACATGCAGTTTGTTGGAATGCTGCATTGTATGTGTACATATACATCATGCTATTACATGAGCTTTTATTGATCTTCAGGGGTCAACTGACCAGTTCCAGCAGGGTGGCTGGGGACGTGGAATGCAGCTGCAAATAAGGCAGATGTTGTGTGACGGGGTGCTACTGGTGTTTATCTGAATTTTTTTCCCAGCAGAATCAGTAGAAGTCACATGCCTCAGATCTCCTGGAGGCATTCAAGTTCCAGCAGCTCAAGAGTATTTTGTAAGAATATATCTTTTTAAGTGATAGACTTCTTTTTCTGCTGCTTTGAAGTTACAATTGGGCAAGAGAAGAAGAGGGCTACTTGTAGAGAATTAGAAATCCACTCTAGCTTTTGTTGGTGGGAACCTAAGCCTGTGTACTAAAAAGCTATCTAATGCTTCCTTTCCCACTTTACAATTAGATGTCCTTGACATGACCTTCAGTCCTGTGGTGCTGACAGAAGTCCTTGTCTAACATCTTTCCATCCATGTCCATGGAAGGAGGATGTTGGAAGGTATGTCTGTGTGAAGGAATGGAGCACAGTTCTGAGATTCCACAGCTGGTGGGGGGACTCCTAAGCCACATGGACTCAGCAGTTCAGGTCCCAAATCGTGCTGACTGAAGTCATGCAACAGTGCATCTGAAACAAGGTTTGTGAAACTGGGTGCAGTGCCATGTGAACACAGACTGCTTTGGGACCTGAGCCATATAACATGCACTTACCTTCCTTCCACCTTCATGGCACTTCTGTGAAGAAAATTAACTCTGTTCCACCTGAAACCAGGACAGGTTTACATTAAAAGATTCTCTCTAGTATAATCTCTAGTTCCTTTAAGGCTCTGTTTGAAATTTTTTTTAATGCTTATGCAGCAGATTGCATAAGCATGAAAATTTTCATGCTTATCCTAACAGATTGGATAATCTGGCCTCCAGTGCCAGTGAAAAAACAGAGTGACCCTTGCGTGAATAGTCACATGGTGATCATTTATCTCACAAATGAGAAGGAGAATGTTCCCCCTAATCTGCTCTGTGTTTTCCAGTCCCTCCTAGTCACCTCCTTTTCTACATTACACAAGAACAGATTTATGACTGAGAGTAATTTTTTTTTCCTTGTGGAAAAGAGAAAAATCTAGAACCAGTCTAGAAATAGCTGAAATCTGACTGCACTCATGAAAATAGATTTTGTGTGTACATATATATATTTATTTATATATACATATACATATATCTATATACACACACCCCTCAGGCTCTTTCTCAGTAACACTTAGTAATAATTTCCATATAATCCACAGGCAAGTCTGCATGACAGAGGGTATTGTTCAAGGTGAAAACTGCCTGTATCTACACCTCTGTAGAAGGGAAACCTTTATGGTAGGAGTGCACAGATATCTGTGACATTAAACATGGCTTCTTTGATCTCGGTCCCAAACTTGCATGATGGGTGAGAGAAGCCATTCTATAGCCAGAACAGTGGTCGAGGATGACAGTTAGCCAGTCAGTCCAATCCTGAGTTTGTTACAGCTGAATTAAAACACAGCTTGGAAGAAGGTGGATAGAAACTAAGAAAAAAACTTCACAAAAGTGGAGGTGAGGAGCTGGAAGAAAATGGGGGAGAAGTCTCCCATACTTAGGAAGCTGCTGCTAGAAGTTTAACAAGTTAGGGACTTTTCCAGGGGTGTGAAAGTCATTTGAGATGAGTTCTCACTCACACAGAGGCCTCGATGTGATCTCTCCTAGTGTTCTCATGCTATTGCCTACATAAGGAAAGACTCAGACATGAGGAGCACAGCATTTCCTGTCATTCATTAGACCAAATTGTTTATTTGAGATTTATTTTTTTCTGAAAAGTTCTCTGTCCATGCCCAGAAAAACCTGCTGAAATTTCTAGGAAGTGTGAGCACTTTGTAGGACAGCTGCCTACGGGCATGAGAATACAAGGAGAGCCTGCCAGTTTTTATTTCTAGAAAGATCCTTCTAGCAACTGTTGTCATTGCTGTTCTCCTCTCTTTGACAGCAAGGGCAAATATGACCATGGCTCTGACTCCTGGGCACAGAGCAGTCTGCCTGCATCCCCACACTCCAGTGGCTTCATGCCATTAACCTAATTGTATCAGACATTGGAACCAGTGAAGCCTTTAACTTACATCTCTGGCTGGTTAAATGACATTAAACTTTTTAAAACTCAGCAATCCAAGAAAGTTTTTTGCAGACATCTTTATTAGTAATTAGATTAAGGAACAGATTGTGAATCTACTGAATTTAGTGCATGTCTAGGCAGCAGTTGGCTTATAAAGAGATGAAAAATTAAGCAATTCGGCCAATTAAATGAATGTTCACATGACTGTGTTATAACTATATCTTAAAATAAAACTGAAATCAGTTATGAATTAAAGTTATAGTCATGAAACTGGCATTCTCACCTCTTCACATATAGCAGCTTCCACTCTGTCTGTGTGGATTTTCCACTTGCAAAATCTCAGGCATCTGCAAATCACAGAAAACTGAAAATTATTAGTAGGACAAAAAGGTGCTGTTTATAGAAGCTCACTACATATTTATTATTTACAGTTTCCCATTCAATAAACACAATTCCTGCCACAAAAGGCAGTGATGAAATAGTGACAACATCTGTCAGTCAGTACTGATACTGCTGGGAATGAGACTTTTGCTTTTCCCTCCAAATGGCTTTCACAGTAAATGGCACTTCTTATAGAGACACTGGCAATCTGAAGTGCATTTAGATTCAGAAATTAATTCAGAGTGTTTTCTGATAGTGCACCTACTCATGATTCCTATCCCTTGGTGTTTTTTGTTTTCTTTTTTTTTAAATTCCATTCAGCTGTAGCTTCTTCCTTTCCTTGTTACCATATAAATTATGTATATGAGCTGGATATTATTAGTTCAGACTATTGTCCTGTAGTGCTCAAGTTGAGGCAAGCTTAGCCAGAAGCTCCAGCTGGTGCAGGACCATGTTGTAACCCATGCTATATGCTCCACAGGGAATGGATGGGAATGTGTAGGCAAAGAAACCATGCCCTAGTCCAAGATTTTTCATCCATTTCAGTTACAATAATCTCCAGTGTTATCTGTGGTTACACAAAATGAACAATTTTCCAGGAGAAGTAATGTTTTTGGAGTGTCTTAGATATACCATCTGTAAACTTTAAGTAGTTTATCCCACTGAGAGAACAACTATATGGTGTGGACTAGCTCATACACATAAGGTGTTCTTGTAATAAGCAACAGTATTGCTTTATCAAAATGCAGTTGCTTCACTGAGATGGTACTTCTCCTGCCTTCTGCCCCAATCCACAAAAAAAGACAACCAGTAAAACCAAGCAAGACTATAAAAAAGATTGACTTAAATGAACAGAAGGGACTAATGACATTTAGATAATGACAGCACAATTCTCGTCCCAAGCAGAGCTCTAAAGTAAGGAGCTGCTGCCCAAGAGAAAAGAGGCACCCATGAGAGTGTTGGTTCTGCTCTCTATGTCACAAACAATTCATTTACATATGGCAATATGAAATTCCCAGGTATTTTATAATGAAAACAAGTCCATAAGGTTTTTTCCTGACCTGTGCTGATCTGTGCTAGTGTGTACCAAATCCTTGACTCCAGTGAATGTGAGTAAATCTCTTGAATTAGCTCAGGGCCTAGCCTTTGAGAGCTGTGCCTGGAGTCTTGGATGGAACAGGCCCATGCCCCCCATGAAATCATGTCTAGCTTATGATTGCCCACTCTGGCTATGTGCTTTTTGTCAGTTTCGGTTTGTACCATCTAGAACTCCACTAAACAGTACACATCACAATTTGGGCAAGGTCACAGTCCTTACAGCTGGCATAGAAGGCAAATCCAGATATTCTGGGGGAAAAAAGAGAATTTATTTAGGTAGATGTAATCCATGGTCTGTCTGTTGCCCTCAGAGCCGGGGGTCTGACCTTTCCCTATCTGATGTTCCTGCACAGATGTAGCCTCACACGCCACTGGTGGCTGTGCGTGATATCTGAGTGTTCTGAGTTTAGCACTGCTACAGAAATGACGGCTGTGGTACTGTGTGTGGGAACAGTTGTAGATATACAGCAAGATTATGTCAGATACCTGCACTTTTATTGAAAAAATAATTGAAGAGCAAGAAACAAGGAGCTTTCTATAGGCTTATAAAAGTAAGGACTAACGATGCATGAGCATCAGAAAGTCTTTTCACAAACAGTCTTCTGACTGGCTAAGCAAATTTCTGTGAACTGTGTTTTCTGTTTACTTTGTCTAAGTATTGAAATGAATTTGCTATCTCCTAAAGCAGTGGAGTTCTCAGATTCTGACTTGGCATTACGGAACAGCAATATCTCCCATCAAGCTCATTGATGTTGGCTAAGAGCCAACATGAGTTTTCTGCAAAAGCAGATTCTGAGTTCATAATTGTGAGTATTCAGCAGTTCATATCCCATTACTGAGAGCCACTTCTTCAGTCAGAGAATGTTCCCATGAGAGCCATGTGTCCTAAGCACCTTGAATCTGTAACATAAAAATTCACATTGAGCTGCTTGGAAATAAGATAGAAAAAATATTCATTCATAAGAAATATTTGGTGAGCAATTTCTTATAGCAACAACTGAAAACTCACTCTTCATTTATGTGGTACTTGCAGCCAGAAATGCTGGGGTAAAATTGGAATATATAGCTCCTGTTTACGTTATGTCCTGGGACCTCAGGGCTGCCCTGGGGACCTCCGTGCAAGACCAGCTATAAACCACCAGGGATCACCTCCTGTGCTGAGATTGGAGGGAAGCAGTGATTTCGTTCTCTTCCCTTTGTTTATCCATGGCCAATCCTATCTGGCTTCGTATCACCTGTACAGATACAACTGTAGTAATCTCTGTAGTTTTGTCTGAGAATACCACCACACCTGGGAGGTCTATACAGTTTTATATCTTCCGTGTACGTGTTAGTGAGCTACAGAAATGTCTGAGCCCAGCGAATATCGTTATTTCAATATCTACTCGGTGCAGGTAAAAAGCCGTGTCACTGAGAAGCTCGTGTGTGCGATTGTGCGGTCAGGAGTCTAACGCGGTAACTCTGGAGGCCAAGGCTTCCATCTAGTGGTAAAACTAAAAGGTGCGACAGGAGCAGATCATGGGAATGAGCATTGCTGAGGTCCTTTTGAGCATCCTCCTTCTGGTTCCAAACCATGGCTGACTGAGGAGGAGATAAAGATAATGAAAAAAAGCCAGGCAACCCCCAGCATCTCCGAAGTTTGGGACAAGCAGTTTAATTCACGCAAGAAGGGAACACAGTTGTCTGGGGTGGGTGTTGTCTTTTACTGAAAGCCAGGCAGGACATTCAGTTCTGCATGAGCTGTGAGCCGATCCACGGGCTCAGGCATGGCAGAAAGCAAAGCCTGGTCTCTGCACAGCGACCTGGATTTTCAGATTCCATTTTTCAGAAAAAAAAAAAGTGTCTGTCATGTAGAGTAAGGAGAGCAACATAATCGCTTCTGTAAGGCTACGCCAGTGAAATGGAACAAATAGAGCACTTCTTGGAAAATACAATGGCATTAAAGGCTCCACAACAGCAGTGAACTTTGCAAAGAAAGAGGTCTATGACCTTTTGAAGGTTGGTTTTGTGAGATTAGCCTACCTATTTCCCCCCTGAAACCACCTTAATTTCCCCCCAAAAACCCCACCCAGCCACCACAGAACAATTTTTGATAACCACAGGCACACATCCAAGCAAACTGTGAAGAAATCTAAGTGCATATTTCATAAGCATATCAATAACCATAACCATTCACTATGCAAAAAATGAAGAACAGTGACACTTGAGTGATAAAAGATAGTGTTCTGCATACTGTTGAAGTCAATAAGGTGAACTGAAGTGAATTAAATTGAAATATCAACTCAGTTTCTGCTGCCTCATGTTTTCAGACAATTGGATTTCTTTTTATGCAGGGAGAATTATAGATGATAGATTGCAGTTCATTTCCACTGCAGCAAATTCTTCTGGATTCCTATTGTATCTGCTTAGCCCCAGTGGATGTGTTGAAGATCCTCCACGAAGTCCTTGCTGAGTGTGTTTTGACTCAGATATGTAGTGACCTTTGCTTGCTGCCAGCTCTGGCCTCTATTTGATCTGTAACTTTGGCCTGTGCATTTCTGTAACTACCACAGTTTCCTGGAGATGCTTTTTCTGAATAACGGGTTTAGAAAAAAATCACAAGAGGAATGCTGGCTGTCTCAGTCCTTGCCATTCTGACTGTCCCTTTCATTTTGTGCTGATGCTCGGATTACAGGCCTGTAAGACTCAGCTGTTCCAGTTCACCAGAGTTCACATAAATATTTCCTTCTGTTTCTGTTAACCTAGTTACATTCCCTCCTGCCTGACCTGCAGATCTGAGAGTAAAATGTAGTTAGCACCTCTGTGTTTTGCCCACCTTGGGTCAAAGGCATGTGTTCTGCCACATTTCGGGGCACAGGCATAAAAAATCTCCATGTTCCTTTGAGCACAGACTAAGCTGACTTGCAAGCTTTTTGAATTTAGTGTGTAGCTTAGCCTGGAAAGTGTCATTTGGCTTTGCAGGTTACTGCAAACATCTTGCCAAGCTGCAAACCCATTTCACCATACATGCCCACCTGTGCCTATATCTCAGTGTTTCTTCTGACCTGTCTGAAATCTCACCCAGGTACCTTTGCTAAGACTTTCCAGGTTGTTTTAAGAATATGAGTAGATAACGGTTTAATTATTTTTGTCTTACTTTCTTCAGTATTATTGGTGAGACATCTCAAATGTGAACCCACTGCAAACAATGTCTACACCAGGGACACCTCAAGTGTCCGCTTTTGCAAGTTGCCAAAGGGTTTCATGTGGGCTTTTTGAATCTAGATACCCAAGAAGCAGCTACCCTCTGCCCAACCGGCTGGCAGTGGGCCTCTCTGCAGCTTCTGTGCAGCCACTGCTTTAGTATGACATTTTTCCCCTCATATTTAGATCCCACATCACAAGTCAGCTACTAGGAAAGATGGTGTTAATTGATTGAAAATTCCTCAGAGGATCTAAATGAACTCTCTTTGCCCCTGCAAATAGCCACACCTGTGTGTACAATTTGACTGTTCACAGTCAGTATACAGGAAACAGGAAATGCTCTTTGAAGTTTAGCTTGAAAGTGGTAGGCAAGGCTGTGTAGCCACGTCTTCTCTTTCCCCAATCCTTTAAATGTGTCTTACTCAATACAGACTAGCAGGGCTGTGTTACAAGGGCAGTGAAAGGCTGGGTATGTGGGAAGTGAGTAGAGGCAGAAGATCAAATTATCCAAGGAGAAATAATTCATGTTTACCAGCAACCACATTTTATATTAAAGCTGGCGAATGAGAAAGAACAACGTGGAATCTGATTTCTCCTGGTTCTTTACTGACCACTCAAACAGAGGCGACAAAAACTGCTCCTACCAAAACTGGTTAATAATTATCCTGCCTATTTTGGGTTGCTTCTCTTCAGGAAGCTACTTATTATTGGCAATACCTTTTCCATTCTCACAGTGAATGGAGTGATTTCAGAAATTGTTGGAGCAGACGGCTGGTGATGTACACTCATGGTGTTGTAGGATTCAGTTCTTGTAGGGCATCATTGCAGGTGCAGCTGCTACCTGCTGAAAGGGCCCTGACTGGCTCCTTGGGTTCCTTAGCATGACCAAAGTTGCTTCACTTGGAAAGTGCTTCTGCAGGTGCTAAAGGAGATGCACTAGGAGATGTGTTCAAGAAACTTATAGCAAAGATAATAGCCCTATTTTATTAATTATGTTGTGGCAGCAGGGGCAAGGACAGGGCAGGACCACTGTGCTTCAGGCTATATACAGATATATTTTTCCACAGAGACATTGTGATGTCAGCAGAAAAAAAGTTAACATGCAAAACCCCCACTATTGGTAAGTGCTCAAGATGTATTTCTTCCATCATCCTGTCTTTTCGTCCTCACTAGTGCTCAACTGATACTTCACTTGTACTGAGCCTCTCTTTGTCAGATATCCTAGCCAAACTGCTCCCTCTTTGCTTCTTCACTTTAATTAGCTTTGCCCTGTTTCACTAGGTTAGCAGAACAGGAAGGAGATAAGAATGGGAAGTAGAGACCGAAGAGTGACTATGAAAAAGTCTGTAGGTGTTGTGAGTAGGCCTTTCCTGGGAGTGACTGATAGAGTCTGGCAGCCCTGTGACTCACCAAAAGATACACTCTCCCCTTTCATAAATCCACCTATGGACATCCTTTGTGGGAAGGATAATAATGTATTAGAGTTTAACTGGAATGAGAAACAGATGATCCAGTTAAAGATCAAGATAGACAGGTCATTTAAATGTTTGCTTTCTATAAACCGATTTTAAGAACTGCTGCTTACAATCTCCAGTCCTCATTGAGCTATCATGAAGGAATCTTGGCTATTTATCACATTTGCCTGCCAAAGACTTTATCAGTGGGTGATAGATGTGACAGGCAACAAGCTGGACATCACAATAATTCTTCAGCTATCTTGGGAACAAAAGACTCAAGAGGCGAGACGGTATCTAATTCAACAAAGACTAACAAAGCCCTGAAAGGTCCTAACAGAGTTTCCACTAAAAGGACATGAATTCTTCCAATGAAACAAGCAAGGCCCACTGTTTGTTCCCTTGACCCCGTGTGACAGAAGACAAGACAAAGTTCCCTTGTCAAGCTTGTCACAGAGATAGAGTTTTTAATGATAGCAGGGTTGTTTGAGGAAACAAAAAGAAGGAGGAGGCTAGATACAGCAGGGGATAAGTGTGGTAACCTCTCACCCTCTGAAAAGGCTGCCACACAACAGCTGTAGACATAGGTCTAACGCAGGGTGTGTTTAACTAGCATTCATCTTATTGCTTTGTCACAGAATGTACACAAAACTTTTCCCAACAGTGGTGATGATGATGATGATGATGATGATGATAATAATAATAATTTTTTAAAGTATTGATATTTCATTTGTGTAATCATTTCCCATGCATGTCACTGCACATGAATTGGCATTTCTTTATTTTCTCATGCCTGGTAGGAGTGCAGTCACTCCATTTGTTGGTCACAGGCTGTGCTTATGCTGCAATGAAATCTGTTCAATGAATGAAATTTGTCATGTGGTGAAAATTTATGGAGAGTATACATGTTCTAAGTCAAATGGTAATATGTGGATTAAAATTTAGGTTAGATGGAAAGATGATGTTCCAGATTTACAAAAAATTTATTCATCTTCTGATAGGAGAGTTGATGTTCTGACTCAGCTGGTTTGGCAGGTCAGTGTTGTCTGACACGGCTCAAGCATGTGCACTTAAAAATCAAGATTGACACATGGGCAACACAGAGAGATTTCACTGCATTTTCATCTGAATCAGCTCAAATGAAAATCTTTACCTTCATTCTTGAGAAACTGGTTTCTCCGATTTAATGCCTCAAAGAAGCAGTCATAGATGTTTGAAATGCATGGTACTAGAATTGATCTCTTTTCCCATACTTGGAGAACTTCCTAAAAGAGGAAGAATATCAAGCAGTTCCTGATTGCAGTTTTGGGAAGGCACAACAGACTGTTACCTCTGTGGGCTGAAAGAGAAGAAATAACCATTCTTGAGGATTCTTCTTTGCTTTATAACAAGGTCAGTTCTTCTTCCATCTTCCAGTCTAAGCAGTGAAATATCTATAGTATTGCACCTCTAATAGTGCATGTTTCTTGCCACCCTCCAAAAGCACTGACAATCAGCACCTAATTTTGCATTTGGGAATGCACCACCGGCTCATATTTTCAAGTATGTGTGATCTTTGAAACACTAAGTGTCATAACAACTACCATATGCAGGTAGGGATGCTAATATTTTTAGAACTGAGCTGTGGTCTCAGCATTCTTTCATTTGATTTCTTTCTCTTAAATATTTAGGAGATTTTGTGTATGCGTGTGTGTCTTTGCAGAATTTCAAGGGAATATATGAAATAGTCGGGAACTAGGGAGCAAAGTGTTGATACTTGCTGTAATGAATTGTTTGCTCTGTTTTCCTCTGTGTTGGAGTCTCTCAATTAGCTCTGTCCAAACAATCTACTTTTTATGCAGCCATATAGGCATGGCAGAGTTCAGCGGAGACTGACAACTGAGCTCTAATTTCTGAACTATCTAAAATAACGCAAGTCTCAATAACTTTACTATCTGCTCACACATTTTATGCATGGATTTTTTTTTCTTTAAAAGCAAAGGAAGTGTTTTCTTTTTTTATTTTTAAAATAGAAAAAAATGTATTATCCTAACTGATAGTATACAACAGGTTGATAAAACTTTATGAATAGAAAAAGAATACATTGTCATCTACAGTTTGTCAAAGGTTTTCTTCTTTGAAGTCAGAACTTTGTTTCAAGGACGATTTGACATTCCTTTGTATCAGTCATGATGAAATGTAAATGTCCAGTAGATAGATTTGTATGTTATGTCATGTTATTTGAGAGATAAAAATGCATTTTGACAAATAACTTATTGATAAAAATACTTAAGTATATTTGTCTATAAATTTGATTTTATGGGGTTTTGTTCAACTGTGTAGTTAATTTAGTTAAGCAAAGCACATATATTGGATTTTCTAACTTGATTTTCCTATCCAGTCATGATGGATCAGGAGCTGACAGAATGCCAGGGCTAGATAAAAATATCAGTTTGAGGAATGCTTGGGTGTTGTTAAATGGAACTTAGATCACACTCCGGTAGCTACAAAGAAAACAGACTTGTTGAGAGCAGTAATAGGAAAAAAAAGTGACTTTAAACAAAAAACATTGAGTAAATGAAGCCAGATTCAAGTAGCCAAATGAAAAAGCAGGGTGTGAGCATTGCCTTGTCAAAGTCAGTAATCTTAGATGCCATTAAATATTTAGTGTGGTCTATTTGATTAGTGTGGTCTATTTGATCTGCTTCTCACAAGCCCTTTCTTTGGGAGGTCTTTATTTATGGTTTAATAGCTGTCCATGAATTTGGAACTTTGAATTAAGAGAATTGAATTTTCTTCTTCAGTCATATTTGATGAGTGTCTGTGCAGAAGGAAATCATTCTTGAATAAGACCCTCACTTTTAATCACCAGCTGTCTTAGATAACAGTAGCATATTCAGTCCACAGCAGTAACTCTGGGGAAGAGACCTGTGATCTGTGGTGGTGGCTGAATTATAATTGCCCTGTTATTTACTTAAAAAGGGACACTTACAGGTATGTGGGAAACACAGTTTGACTATAAATAAATGATGAACCACTCCAGAAACATGGTTCAATGCAAATGCCTTACAGGAAAATATCTTAAAAAGACATTTCTAAGGACATTTCTCTTCTTAGAAAACAAAGTAGAGTATATCCATTATTTCATCCTTTAAATTTTTAAATCCATGGAGCTATTTAAATTACAGTAGATTCTCTGAAGAAAACAAATAAATATTAATTTTTACAACAGGAGAGAAAGATTGTCTCACTGCGCATAACCAAAGCATGGAATAAAATATTCATGTCTGAAATAATTGTAAACGACCCTTTATGACATCAAATGAAATTCTATTATATAATGGAGTTACTGTATTGTTTCATGCATTTATTAATATTTCCTTATTTTAACAACACCGTGAACAATGGGAATGACACATATGTTGGCACAGAATGAATGTGACCCGGCAAGCTTTTAAAAAAATTGGGAATGAACATGTTTGAAATTGAGAACTCTCTTTAGAGCCTGAAAGCTTTTCTTTCAAATTAGTGAGACATCAGCGTATGTTTTCAGTATTTAGTTGAAGCAGGGTAGGAAAAGCTATGGCCCATATGAAATGTTTTTCAAATCCCAGTGTATACCATTAGATTTACTCTTCACAGATGTACCTTTTCCTGTGGTTTCATCAACAGAACCTTGTGGGGGAAGAGTTTTGGTTGATTGGCTGGTTCTGGTTTTTTCTTTACCCTGTAGCTCTTTATAAGCCCAAGTGAGCTTATAAATCAATCTGCTATTGAAAGGCGATGTCTGATACTGCAAGAAGTTTCTCAGTGGAGTTCACAATGACCTTATTAAATCAAGCCTTTATCAATGTTTTCTTGATTTCCCACTGATTTTCTTGATTTACAGGTTTTCTGATTAAGAGGTCACTTAGAGTGCCTCTTTCAGGCTCACTGGTATTGGATCATGTCTATAAACAAAGACCAGTATCCCACGTAACAAATCTAAGTAAATTTTTCTTAGGGTTATTCTGGAAAAATCTGATTTTCTTAACTTAGTAAACAAGTTGCCTGGAATGGCTACGACAGATATTTACCTCACTCACTCAGCACAGTACATTAAAACCCCCTTACAGACTTTTGCTCTGAAAATGAAACCAGCATGTAGATGGAATTATTATTATTATTCTGTGTTAGTATTGATGTTAGTTATTGATGTTCTGTGTTAGTATTGATGAGCCAAAATTTTATCCATCTCAGTCTGGGGAGGAAGTTCATATTTTTTTCATAGTTCTAATGATCTATGCTAGCATAAAATCTATTACTTAGCTGGGGGATTGAGTAGACCTTTGGAGAGAATCGATAATGTAATACCTCCGTACAGGTATTAGATACCAAGCAGCTGAATATATTTCAGAACAATCTCTAGGCTGCTTTCATCTGCAATGGGAATTGCTATTATTAGAAGGCAGAAAAAGTGGCAAAAAGTAGTTTGCCTCTGTTCTTAGTTGTTACAAGGACATTTCAACTTTATCTATAAATAAAAGGAGCAAAGTGCACATTTTAAGATGGTTGTGGTGTATGTTTAGTATCCAGTTCATCAGAGTTCCTAAAGCAATAGGCACAAATTTATATTACAACCTATCTGTCCTGTTGAGATCCTACAGATCTTAGGATGCTTAAGCCTTCAATTAGCACTTCCAAAAGCTTTAGAAGAAATTTGCTTAGTGATGTTTTCAGGGTGTTTGCATCAATTTGACTTCAAGATAATTATTTTTCTCAAGCAATCAATGCTTGGGCAGGATCGCTTATGAAAACTCTTTTGAACATGGCGAATCTGGGCATCTCTGCTTGCTTTTAGATAGTTGTTGATTGCCTCGGGTCACTATCTGCTTATCTCCAAAGCATACAAGGTCACTATCTGCTTATCTCGGAAGCATACATCATGTTGCCACATAGTCACAAATACTAGCCTGGCTCGAATATGCCGATAGTAGTCAAAGGTTCTCAGTACTTTCAGCCAAAAATCAGTCATCAAATCTGCTGTATTAAATGTTCTTGCATCAATCTAGGAGGAGAACTAATGTGGAAAGATACAAATTCTTAGGTTTCTGTCTGCAATATTTTACCAGAGGAGTACTTTGGAAGAGTGTTTTATTTTACAGCATCCCTTACACAGGGCATCTTTGTATTGAGTGTAACAGAGCCTGACATCTGAATCCACTTTGTTCCTGGCCGCACTGTGGTATCAGGTAGCTGTAGCCATCTCCTGGTTACTGCCGGGTGAAACCCAGAGCGACTTCTTTCAGCAGCTGAACTCCGCTCGACAGAAACTACTCTTGCCCACCTAGACTTTCGCCCCTGTGGAGGCTGATCCCAGCAAGGTCTTCCCGAGCAGCATCCCGCGGCGGCCGGCGGATGCTCGGCGGCGGGCGGGAGCGGATCAGCACCACGGCCAGCGCCCCGCGCCCCCGGCCGCCCGCACTCGGAACCCAGGGGAACCCAGGAGCGCGCAGGAATCGTGGGAGAGGGAATTCCTGCCTCCATGCTGATGCTTTTTATGGGGACCAGACTCCAAACAAAAGGTCAAAGCATGATATTTGACCTCCTCAACTATATTTTAAAGCGAGGAAAGGACAAAGATCTTTCACTGACACAAATGGAATAGAAAAGACATTTCTGCATTACCATCATGCCCCTCACAGCGTGTTAGATTGAAAACAATTAGTGCAGCCGTAGGCTTCTTTTTTCTCCTCATTACAGTAAGTGGCAAAATTTTTGTCTGCTGAGGGCAAAGGTAACAGCTGCTGATTACCAGATCTAGTGTTAAATCAAGGAGCTGAAAGAGGAAAATTATAAAGGGGACAAAGTGACACATTATGTTCAAAAAGATCCATTCTATATTTCACCCCAACTCCCAGCGAAGAAACGTGACAGATGACATCCCTTACTGTGATGGCTCAGGTTCTGCAGTGAGACTGATCCGCAGCACTTCTATGTACGCCCTTGGAGGTGAGCAGGAAAAAGTTACTGAACCACTAAAAAAATGCAGGAGTACAAGCAGCATCGACTCTTGCTTTCAGCCAAAAGAGGAAGATAGAGACTGGATGTACTCTAAGACTCAAGACTGCTTGAAGTACCTACAGGATCTGCTAGCCTTGAGGAAAAAATATCTTGACAATATCAATAAGCTGAAATCCATGCATATGGCTGCAGATTCTCCAGCATCCACAAAATCATCCAAAACTGGAAAAAAGTCATTTCTTCCCCTTCCTTCCAAAGAGTCTTCTAAGGTAATTTCCAAGAATTTTTTGCCATGTGCTTAGTCTTAAGCAACAAAATCAATGAAGCTGTATGACCTATATTGATTTTCTGCTTTACTGATTTCAGCCAGTTGTCATTTTACTGTTGCATCCTTTGAAATGTTGTTAAATACCTTATGATTCTTTCTAAGTAGTGTAAAATTAAGAATGAATGACTGGTCATGGAAAGAAATGTATATGCCTATGTTTGGTGAGGGTAAGGTTGAGAGAGAGAAAATAGGAAAAAGAAAAAGTTATGAGAGTATGGAAAATATGTTATGAAAGAGCAAGCCCTGACAGACTACTTAAGTACCTCGGAGTCCTTCACTACGATTATTTATAGCTGTTAATGACTGACAAGTGCAGTAATCTCTGGATTTCCTGTCAGTCTTTTTATTGACAAACTTACACAAAATAATTATAAATTCACTGAAACTAATAGGATTTTTTTTCTGAGTGGTCAGTTAGCTTATCAGTGCTACATTTAGCATCAGTGCAAGCTCTACTGGTAGGCTGTGGGGCATGAGGAAGTCTTAAGGGTTCTTTTCTCTGTTGATTAGTAAGTTGGTGGGTCATTTCTAGACAGTGTAATTCACCCTTTGCTGTAAAGATACTACAAAAATAAAACTGGAATATCATCTTTGGTGCAGATTATTTACACGTATCCTAGAAAGAAAAGCTTTTTAGGTTTGTATGTCACTAGACACTTCAGTGGTTACTTTGACTCTAGACTTGATTCGGTGAGGACAAAGCAAAGGACTGCAGCAAGTGGGATGATCTGTTTAGGTAACACGACCGCAAACAAGACTTCAACAGTAGACTCACAGGTTATCCAGTACAGTCTTTAAACTGGATAAGAATGTGATGGTGGGAAGAAGGGATGTATGGCTGAACTTACTGATTAGGCCAGGTTGACTTTAAAAAATGTTACTGCCTTATTTAGATGTTCTATCACAGCAGAATATAAGAATGGTTTGTGAACTTCTGAGATTTGCTGCTGAAAATACTCCTTAAGAAAAACACCAAAAGCTTAACTTGTTTTTTGGCAAACAATTGGGTCTCACAGTCTGAGGCTAAGAGTGCTGTCATCTGACTGTGGCCAGCTAGCTCCTATGTATGAACAGTCCTGGTACTGACTGGCATGCCTGCTCTGTGAGCCATCCCCTTGGAAACAGACAGGAGCATCAGCAGGATATGTCATCCATATGAATCATTCTTGCCAATACAAATGGCAGTCACAGCTGCACACCTCTGGCTTTGTAAAAATTAGGGAGAGGTCAAGAAGACTTTTACAAGATTCAGACTATTCTTCTTACTAACTACACACTTTATGTTGCAAGGTTTGTGTTATCATCAGGTTTGAATGGTTTTGTCCCAAGCTACCTGTTCTTGTTAAATTACCTGTCAGTGGAAATTCACTTCTTTCTCTAACCTGCTGCATGATTTATGGGAAGGTAATTTGTCCAGACAAACCTGTCCTCATGGGAGTATTAATCCAAAGATCCCTGGGTCCTGGACTACAGACTGACTATGGATTCAAAATGTACCACTTGTGTCTAGTGGAAGAAAAGAATAGAGAGGTGGGTCAGATGCTGGGAGCACATAGGAATTTCTTTAAAATGCCTTTTAACCAATAAGGGCTTAGTCATAATAGCAGTCACTATTTCCAGTAGATATGTGCTAGCAGCTCTATCTTTTAGCACTTCTGAGGATGTCAATCAATCCATAATGTCAGGAGGGGAGTCAGCTAGTT
This sequence comes from Eulacestoma nigropectus, assembly GCA_013397775.1. Classification (NCBI taxonomy): domain Eukaryota; kingdom Metazoa; phylum Chordata; class Aves; order Passeriformes; genus Eulacestoma; species Eulacestoma nigropectus. Next base: position 529,087 of record VZTE01004196.1, on the reverse strand, counting down.
CATCTCTCTGCCTCCACAGAACAGGGAACAGGCTGGTCCTTCTGAGGTGTGACATGGCACGTATCCTTTGCTCTCATGTTTGAAACCCAGGGTAGCAATTTTCTGACTTGGTATTGCAGCCTGACAAAACACCTGACTTGGACTGGCAAGGAAAATATATGTCTTTTCATTAGGTAGAGCCTGGCAGGAATATTCATCCCATATGTACCTTCAGAATCACTAACCAAGGTTTTATGACTGCTTCAGCATTTATAGATAGGCATTTGCTTTTTTATCAAGACAGGCTCCTAATTTTAAACTGTGTGGCTTTCCTGTGGGAATTATCACAGTGTTGAATGACTCATATTTTAGCGCACACCATCCTTTTTCATTTCAAATAGGTGTCAGGAATTTAGATCTGAATTAATTTCACCTAACCTAGGCATTTTAATAAGATGTTTAAATTAGTAACAAAGTTACCCCACAATTCCTTTTCAGCTGAGAGAAAGAGTTGCCTGCAGAGGAGGGTTCAGCCTACTTGAGGCCTGACTCATCTTCTGAAGCTACAGGAGCCCAGCATTAATTACAGCAGGAACCCTGCATGACTACATTTCTCTTGTGTGTGTCATTAGGAGCCTAGTGCTAGGTGGAATATATTTGGCCGCAAAACCCAGCTGTCACTTAGTCACCCAATTAAATGACCTGGTACATGGGTTCTAAAGGATTTTGTAACACCTGGCTAGCAGTGCCCAAGTGGAAGATACTTGGTGTTGAACATGTAACAGGATGGATATTTGTTAGACTGCTGTCTTGCTTTCTTTGAGTTCTACACTGTGGAGTAGCCTGGACCTGTGTTTCTTTTCTGACAGCCTGAAGTACGGCATCAAACACATCTTTCTTATAGAGTTTGCTCGTTAAGAAATCATCGTGCCCCACCCTTGGCTAACTTTTTTCTCTTTTCTCTTTTTGATCAACAGGCATCCATGGAAAAAGGCCCACAGTCCAGTACAGATGTAAGAGAAGCAATAGCTTTCTTTGACTCAGTCATTGCAGACCTGGATTCAGAGAGATGGCGGAGAGCTCCTGATGTGGATCTGCCAAATGTGGATGTTGATTTTGATGGTGCGGTATAAACCAGCTAAATAAGATGTTTTTTGGTGTGCAGAAGGTAGAGGGAGGAATGGCATTGTGAGATCATGTTTGTTTAATTAATGGACACAACTGTCCTCTAGTTTTGCTTCCCAAATCTAGGACCATTACTTGCAATATGTGAAATTACAGTAATACACCACTTGTTCCCCATTGAATGGGTGCAACTATTTTATGTGTGGTCATTACATGGCAAAGGTAGCAAGTGTAGTGTTGGAATAGTGCTTGCCTTCTGCTCAGGGCCGAACTCCACCCTTGCATCTCTACCTCAGGCTGTCTTTGGAGAGCTATAAAAAATATAAATGTATTTTTTCTTAATCTTTTTTTTTTCTTTTAAGAAATGGCTGGATGATTCCTTTCCAACGATCAAAAGAGAAGTCATTTAGTGATTAGGCTAAATAACTGGAGGTTTCCATCGGAAAGGATGGTGTTGCTCAAAGAAATGAAGATGTGCCCATCTAAGGTCGTCATCTCTCCTCTATAACCAGTGGAGGGATATAGATATTTCTCACCTTTGCTTCCGGGCAAGGTGAATATCTGAAGTAGGTTGTTTTAGCTGTTCCCAAGGAGTGTGTTTGAAGGGACTAGCTCTCACATACATATTTATGCTGCAGGTGCTGAAATTCTAGATAAGATGAATCCCATCCCAGGTGATATATTGCAGTGAAACAAGGTTTGTTTCTTGACCTTACCTCCAGGAAGGACCCAGCAAGCACCCTGTTCTCTCACTGTGCAGATAAAAATGTCTCTGACAAACTGTTAATCCCAGATTATCTTCTGTCTTTCAGTTGCTACCAGTACAAGTGAACACAGTTTGCATTCAAACTGGATCCTTCGTGCTCCCCGGAGATACTCGCAAGATACTGCCCAAGCAGCTAAGGCTGCAAACCAATCCCAGAGAAACAGCCAGCGGAGAACCACTGGCTCTAGGAAGAGGTTGGAAAGGCATCCCATGTACTTGCCCAAAGCTGTGGAAGGGGCATACAGCACTTTAAAATTTAAGCCTAAAACACGCAAGAAAGAATGTTGAAAGAATGTTCCCTCTTCACTTGAAGACAGAACATATGAAATAGGGCATGTAAGTCTTTCTTTTTTTTTTTTTTTTAACCACTGATCCATCACCTACACTCTAGAAGTGACCTGTGCAGTCACTGAAGGTTCTTCATGGGTGACATATTTTAAGCCATGACTATTCCAATGTTGGACTCATATGAGGGTTTAACTCATCAAATTTTCTGTGCCTAACAATACTGCTTTGTCATTCGGCTTGGGGGGAACTCCAGTTTGACAAGCCTTTTTTCTAGTGCTGTTACGGAAAGCAATGATTCTGAGATTGCCTGGTGCAGTAATTTTTCTTCTGACTCCAGTACTGCAAAGCAGTTCAAGGAATTCAGTGAACATGCTGGAGATTTTGCAGCAGTGTTTTCAATGTCAGAGCAGTGAAGCAGAATTTTCTCCTTCTGTTGCTTGTGAACATTTGTATGTGCCATCATTGACTCTGTATTTTGAGAGTACACGGCAGCACCGAGATACACTCAGTGTGTGGTATGAGCAGAAAAGAGCTGCAGTGAAGGAATCAGCATTAGAAACCTGTATTTGGAGGAAGAGTGTGCTCCATTGTGTTTTGTACTCTGTTTGGAAATGGTTCTTTTGTTGGATACATCAAAGGATTCACTGCATGCAAAAATGTATGCAACTTTTTTCATATGGTTGCACCATGTGCTAGTTTTCATCTATTTTAACACCCAGCTGATGAATCTAGACATCCCAGTGTACACTAGAAAAGCTTAATGTCATGGAGAACATTTTGTGAATAAATGGGAGCAGAGGTTGTTCTCAGGGGTAGAAGAAAACTTGCAGACAAAGCCACCACATCACCTTTAGATAATACACAATATTTGGAATTCTGCTACTTCATCATTAAAGACAATATATTAGGACAAATGCAGTCTGGAAGTGTTCCTCTTCATCTTAGAGGTGATATGTATTCCATGTGATACTTGAAATTAATAAGACCCATGCTCTGCCTGTTTTATCAGCTCATACTTTGTCTTAAGAATTTGCGAAGGTGTTTGGGATCAAGCTTTTGCTTTCTCTGATTTTTTTTTCATCTGGCCTTGTTCAGTTGGCACTGGACTATGACAGATAGATCATGGCAGCACTGGTATGACCAGCTGGTGATTTGCTAGTGTTTTCTTGTTGCTATGATCAGTAGGTTTTGTGTCCACAGGCTTGGGTGAATTTCCTAAGGCACTGGATCAATATAGCCCATCCGATATACCAAAACCATAAACCTTGGATCATAAACAAGGTCCATAAACCTTGTGCCCCTACCCAGAACTTTTGGCAGGTGGCAATTCTTTCTAGTTTGTGTTCCTAATCTTTGGGACTGAGTTATTTGAACAGCATTTCTGCCATGGGCTGCAAGTATCTCTCTGAACTTAATGATCTAGGCCACTTTCTGTCATAAGAGAGGAAAGTGCCAAAAAACCATATGTTCCTCCATTTAGAGCTGATATCCCCTGTTTGATTAAAGCATTTTGATTCTTTTCTAGTGATGTTTGTGACAGGGAGGGAAGAATTGTTTCTGTAGCACTTGAATTCTAGAGGTGCTTTTGCTGCTCTTGGCCTACTTTCCATCCTCTTGAAAATGACCAGTTTAAACAACATAATTGATACATATTCAAGAAGAATTTAAATTAAGGTCTAGATTTTGTCTCCCTGCTGTTGGTGCTTTTCACAATAGTCTGTATTCTTTATATTGTGTTGCTGCCTTTGTACCTCCCCCGTCCTGTACTGACTGCCCTGAGCTGAATGCCTTTAAAAATGTTCTGCCTCTGAATGTGATCACTGAATGCCACTCAGCCAGGAGGGATAGCCAGAGCACAGCATGTTCCAAACACACCCCTAGGTTCTGGCATGCCTCAAGGCTGCAGTTCTCTTTACGTGTGAGAGAAGGGGGACAGTGCTCAAAATTGTACATTTTTGGCAACTGTGTCACCCTGAAACTCCTCTCCAAACAGAATTTCATACTGAAGTTGCCGAGGAACATTTTTACTGAGTGTGTGGGCATCTTTTTGCTACTAGAACCTGCAACATGGATGGGTGCTGACAGAAAAATCTCACCATCTTGTTTGAGTTACTATAGCAGAATTAGCCATGTGCATAATTAAAATACTGATGAAAAGAAAGAAGAAAAGGATTCCAATGTTTTTATGCCCTGGGCTGTGTTTCATGTTCATAGTGCCAAGGTTTTATGCATTGGAGTAACTGATCTCTTTGCTATTGTTTTAAGAATGCATTTTGATATGCAGAACCAGACTGCTTCAGCATGTGTGACCTTCCCTGTGACCTCTTCTCTGTCCTTGTAAAACAGAGACATCTCTGGTCATCTGGCTGTGACAGAGGGTGAGGGTCCCCCTGCTGTCCAGTATACAAGCTTCAGTGTGAAATTGGGTTTGCTTTTATGAATAAGAGACAAAGGGGGGAAAATCAAATTCGTAATTTCAATTTGGATACTGTGATTAATTTTTTCCCCTTTTCTTAAAGGTCACTTCAAGCCAGTCATCATCTTAGGAAATTCTAATTAAACAAGCAAAATAAACCAGTTTTTCTCTGAGAACGTGTTCTATCATCTGTCCCATAAATGCAGGCACCTTTCTTCTTCTGACATATCAGCCCTTGTATGCTCCTAACTGAACACGGCTCAGCTCCAACAGAGCTATGGAGAGCAGTCCCTGCATCTTAGGGCACTCTGGGGAGGTGGGAGCTGAGGGTTCAAGGGTCTTGTGCTACCTGTGCTAGAGCAGGCAGTTAAGCAGAAAGGGAGCAGGAGAGAGGAAAGGGGAGCATCTCCATCCCCAGTGTCAGCTGCCTCCTCAGAGAAGGATTTAGCACAGATGGCAGCACCCTCTCTATTCATCCAAGACAGAACTCTGCCCCTGCCTAACCCTGGCTCACCATAGGCAGCTTTCCACTCAGTTTCCAGGAGAAGCTGATTGCCCTGCAAAGGTGCTCCCCATCTGCTCTGAATCATTCCCTCGTGGCTCTGTAGGCAGAGCTCTCTGCATGGACACTGAAGGGATTCTCTCTGCCATGAGTATGTCCTCTAAACGACCTTGCTGCAGCATGCAGTTATTTTCAGGCATTTCAACCTAGAAATTAAACACCTACTAGAGGTGTTCTGACAATGCCAATCACATGGAAGAGTTGTTCATGACCGGCAGAGCTGGGTATGACCTAGATCTTTTGCAGAGATTGTTAGTGAGCTCTTTCAGCCATGCCCCCAGGCCGTGGTAATGAAGTGCATCAACCAGGAGCTCTATTGATGAAGGCCGCTGTGTGTGTGTGTACCCTGCAGCATTGATCCCCAAAAGCTCTTTCCCAGAGTGCACTGAAATAATAAGCAAGATCTTTAGGGAAGCATCTCTTGTTTTGTTGTTTCAAATCCAGCTCAGCTGAAGTATTAGAGTATGTCAGATCCCTCTAGCTTGTGTCATTGCTGAGTACTAGCTCTGAAAGGGCCCTGGCTACAAATTTCTGTAACACCACATCCCCAGCTGTCTCTGAGAAACTAAAGACACTGTGTACAAGAATTCAGCAACTGAAGAGATGTTAAGACTGTTGAAGAAATCATGTCCTGGAGGATTCAAAATCATTTTGTCCTTTCATGTTGAGCAACTCAGTGTAATCACAATGCATGTAAGCGAGGTGAAATTGTACGGGTCTTCGGCAGAAACAGAAGAAATACAGGCAGCTAATGAAAAGTTGGCAGCTGGACAAGATGTGTGCTCTGGTTTGAATCTTGCAGTGCCGTAAAGTTACAATGAAGGCAGAAGGTGTCAGCATCGCCTTGAGTAATGCAGGAAGTCCTCCAAGGTAATGCATAGAAAAACACATGGTTATCTGCTGCTCCAGCTTTGAGGGGGTGTATTAAAAATATTAGATTCGCACCTAGTGGGTGTCTTGGAAATTTTCACAGCTGTAGGGTCAGTTTGTTGTTCTGCTTGGGTAAATTTGGGAGAGTGCCTGCTGTGATTTCGTGGTGGAGCAGGTCCACAAGGAGATGAAAGCAGCACAAAGCTGATCTGTCACAGCAGGCTGTGTTTAGGAGGCTTTTGCCACCTTTTTGGCCTGTAGCTCTGAATTATGCCCACGGTAAAGAGAAACCAAGCTGCATAAAGTCAGTGGAATGACTCTTTACACATTGTGAGTTTAACAGGTAGAAAAACATGTTCTGGAAGAATTTTGAGGGCAAATCATGACTGAGAAGCAGAAGCTAAAGCCTGTTATTTGATTAGCAGCAATTTCATGCACAGTGACAAGTTTTCTACTAATAAGCTTGTGATATTAAAATATTGTCCATCTTTTATAAGGCAAGACCAGGCATCACCATCCGAATGACTCAGTGATTACAATACCCTGACTCCTCACAGAAGATGAGGTAACCTATTAGAGAAGATGTAAAAAGAATTTATGGAATTAAAAGTGATGTGTTGCACCCTTTTATTAAAGTGAGATTGAGAAGAGAGCAAGAATTTACCAAGAAACTTATAAGCACTTACAGGGAGACTGCACATGACACTGAAGTAAAATGTGTGATTGAGCAAAACACTTCCACTATTGAGTGCTGGGGACTGTCACTTACGGCATCAGCTCTTGAAGATTTCTAGAAAGGTAGCTAAAACTGTGCCTTGGCCACATGGTGGCAGTTCATTCCTAGCTATTCTGCAGCCCTCCTATTTCTGTGAACAAGAGAACTGAGGATGAAAGTAAAAGGGAAGTTTTTCCTGCTTCATCGAGAGACAGTCAGTGTGTGTATCTGTTATTCACTTCTGGGCTCCTTATTTCCCAGGCAGTTGTTTGGCAGTTTCCAATCAACATCAGTTCTTTAAATGAGTTTACTTTTCCAGGGAGATTATTTCCTTAGGATTTAAATAGCCATGACATCACAGGGCATACTGAGACCTCAGTAAATCATGTCTGAGATGGTGACCACTTGCCTTTGGCTGTGTCTGGAAACAAATTGACAAAGTAACGTCATCACCAGGAATAATGCACTCGAAGGTACAGAAGGTACAAAGATGGATTAAAAATAATAGGCAGAGGAATTTAAGATTCAGAAGTTCAGTCTTGAGATAGGTCTGAGCTAAGGATTCTGGCCTGATTCTGGAGTTTCTTCCAAGAAACTTCTGTGAGGTTTTCAGCTTCTTGGGGTCTGTAATGCTGTTTTTCCGGAATTTGCTAATCCAAGCAGTTTGGTTAGTCAAAAACGAACCTGCTCCTGCTCCTGCATCAGCTGCTGCTGTGTCTTCCAGGGGTATGTTTATATTTAGGGCATGCACGCTAAACTTCTAGAATATTTTTCCTCTGTTTTATGTCAAAATACTAATTTACAGGGGAAAAAGAGAAGATGTCTTTGCACTGCTTATGACTACAAGTCAGCAATGGCAGATTGAGATGGCTCTGTGGTCTCAAAATGTTCTGATTAATAAGTTTCCCTGCATTAAAAAGGCCCATCAGCTCTGGCACTGCTCACATGCAGGCTCTCAGTCTGTGTTTGGTTGTGGCTTGATGTGACATTGTGTCCTTTTTGACTGACAAACACAATGCCATTGTCTTCAGGTATTTGTGTATGGAACAGCAAGGGGAAAAGGGGTTTGATCAAGAACAAACACACTGCTCCTAAGTTAGAGCTAGCTTTAGTATCACTTCACTGAGAGAACTGATTCACAGCATTCTTACCCTTCAATAGCTTCACTTTTCAGTTTCCAATATCCAGAATTAATTGTGCTGCCCTCACCTCAGGGATACAGATCATTGCTGTGCCAGGAAAGCAAGGAGTTTGGTGGAAGGAGTCCGGTGCAAGCAGAGCTGACCTGTAATTACAGTTGAATAAACCCAAGTGAGTACACTTGGGGCAAGATTTGCAGTCACCCTTAGTGGGATTTTCAAAAGGCATGTAACTAGCATCAGTGGGAGTAAAGTGACTCTGACAAATGCACTGGTGCCTGACTGCTTCTTGAAAAGCTGGTCTGGAGCCAAGCTTGAGCAAACACAGCTCCTCTTCTAGGAATTAAATTAGACTCACGAGAAGTCCAGAATTAGCCCAGTCTGTCTGCCTCTAAGCCTACTAACTTTAAGCCCTCGAGTTGTGTGATTCTGAGAGAACAGACTGTCCCACACCACTGTCAGATTTCTGCAGCCCTTGCTGCTCTCTTCCTGCAGGGCTGTGGTTGTTACTGATCTTCCCATTTAATTTGCACCCCAAGAATTCATTGACAATGTTCCTCAAAGTCCAGTTACTCACAAAACCAGAATTTCTATGAATGCTGTGTGAATTTGAGAAATGCTGCTGCTCTTATATTCACACAGATATGTCCAAGGACTCTTATAAGAGACATTCAAAACTAATGTACTATTGAAAAAAGAAGACATGAAGAAGAAAAGAAACTCACATCTGTTGTGCCAGAACAGCAACAAGCAGGAGCAACTTGGTTGCTGCAAAGAGGAGAGAGCAGAAGCTGCAAGCAGAAAGTCTAACCCTGGTGAGCTTCTTCCAGAATCACTGTTTAACATGAAAATATGCAGTGAGAGAATAAAAATCCAACAGCAAGCTTTGAATGTCAGATAAAAATGCCAATTGTTGAATGGTTTTCCCAAAAAAAACCAGTTGCCTTCCACTCAAATTTGGTATGATACCCATTAATTTCCTCTTTTTATTCTGTCAATAGTTTGGCTATACTGGTTCTGAAAGGAATTAAATTGCCAAGAGATTATTTTCTTGTAACTGTCTTTACTCACACTCTTGCTTCAAAATTTACTGTTTCCTTTATGGAAACTTGAATTATTGATGTGAAGAATTTAGGACTAGGGGTCAAAATGAGCAGAACTATTAAAAAAACAAACACACAAAAAATGAGGGCACTGTTGTTTTTTAGGGGCTTGCCATCAGGCTTTAGCTAGCATTTAATGAGCTCTGCTTTTCCCTTTCTATTCCATGAGGTACAATACGTTAGTGTTTTCCTTTCCTTTAGTATGGATTTATCAATTCATGTCTGAAATGTCATTATAGAGACCTTTGGCAAAGAAAACTGCAAAAAACTCATGTATTTTATCCTCCAGAAGAGAAGTACTGGTCCAAATGAGGATTTCTGTAATAGGGTCAAAAGGGGTTAAAATCTGATTACGTGGTGAGAAGAATTATCAATAGAATTGGGGCCCCAACATCTCTGCACTTCACAATTATAATTAATTCTGAGCAGCTTGTGCCAAAATTCAGTGCTGAGTCATATCCCTGTAGAAGTTGAGTGACTTGTGCTCAGTGTAAATCAGGAAAGAACTCTGAAGAGGCAAAGGCATCTCCCATCAGTGGTGACAGATTCATTTGCCCATGAGATTAATAATGCCTTTAGCTATTGCCAGGTTTACCTTTCCTTTCTGGGATTTCGTGTGTTGAGTGTCATAAAACAGACTCGTTCATTTAGACAACCTGCATCAGGAGGCAGCAAACAGCTGACAGAGACTCACTTGGCTGGGTGGTGACCCTCCACCCTCTCCTGAGTGCAGGAAAGCTGTGAGCCAATGCCACACCAAATGCCAACGATCCCTTGAGGGAGATAGCCTTCACTGGAAGAACTTCCTGAGCCAGGGAAGGGGACTCTGTGCAACTCACCATGTGCTGTGGCATGGGCTGGGAAATACTCCACTGGGAAACTCATGTGACTCGCCTCTCAATAGCCCTGGTTCATTGACAAGAAGGATGATTTCATTAACAGACCACAGAAAGTTCATTTTTAGCTCAAAAAAATCCTTGATGAGTTCATAGCATGTCATTAACTGAGCTCATTACTTTTGGGGCATGTTCTTATTCAGCAGAAATCCTAAATAACAGGCCCATGGCAATGGACAACTTAACAATGATGATACTTAGGTAAAAATGAGTAGTTAGGTTTCTCACTAATAATTTTTGAAACAAGAATTTCAGTGCCTGCTAGTTGGTTTGCACAGCACACAACTCTGTTCCTCAGGAAGGAATTTTCATCCCAATCTGCACTGACTGACTTAATTATTAATACGAAGACTAAACACAGACAGACGGCAAAATAAACTCTGTTAGGCTGGTGTGAATCTGAAGTTCCTTCCACCAATGTAACTGGGTGCAGATATTGAGCCAAAATATATGGAAAGCTCTTGATGTGAGTCTGAGATGTCACAGTTTGCACAAAAAAAGGCCTGAGAGTCAAGTTCTTGGCCTCCGGGGCCCGTATATCAAACCAGAGTGGATGGTGACATTCGTAGAGATTTTCTGGCTCTTTTCAGCATGCACTCACATGCTTAAGTTGGGCCTCACACTCATTTTTTCTGGATCTGGCAGCTTGCTTTCTATGCTGAGCTGATAGTAGTTTTGTCTTTCAGATGTTTACTTGTGTGGTGCCTGCAAGCTCGCCAGAAACACTCAGGCTGTTCTGCCTGCGCTCTGATTTTTTGCTCGCAGCCTCTGAAATGGTTTTGCATGCAGTGTGTTTTATTTCTCCTACCCCCCCACCACACCCCCATAACTATGTTTCTCTGGTAGTGCCTTATTGCGTTAACATCAGAACAGGAAGAAAAATATAATGACAGATGTAGCCAAAATACAAGAGCATGCAGAGAAAGTGGACTGACTGATATAAGAATTTTCTATTAGATATAAAAAATGCAGACTTGTGAAGTCCCCTTGACAGGGTACATGGGCTCCTCTTCAATCTGTATAACTCTGTCTGGAATGACTCTCACCAGCTAAGGACTTGTGCATCCAGTACAAGCCATGGCTCATCTCCGTGTGCAGTCACCAGAGGCTGACAGCCATTCACGCAGGATATTCATCTTGGGGGTAGGATGGGTAGGATGAATCACCTTCTCAAAATACCTTTCTCTCACAATCCATAAGAAGCTCTAGGCAATTAGCTCTGACTACATGCATGACTTCTAGCAATCCAAAGGCAGGTGAAATGAATCGCAGATCTTGTCTTTGCAACGTGTGTGATTCTCAGAGCAGTTCAGCCTGACGGCTGCCCAGAGCTGCTCAAATCCAGAGCTCTTGATTGTAGGTGGAAAGGAGTCATATATTTAAGCACACTGTAGGTAGCCTAAACATACCTCTGTCTCTCCCTCTGCAGTTTTCATGCTGCTTTGTTGATGCTTACAGGGCCATCAGAAAAGAATTGAAAATTAAATCAATGTCAGTAGATGCACTGGGAAAGTGTTTGAATTTACTCCTGGCTGCTTTATGCCATTGGTATTTAGGATCTAGAAAGCAATCTTGACAGGACCTATCCCTCTCAGGAGTTTCACTAGGAAGCTGAGTGACATTTATTTATTTATTTATTTATATATTTATTTTATTTATTTTAAGCTGGGAATCCAAACCCTACTTTTGGCATCTTGGTGTTAATCACTTCTCTAAACTCATGCTATCTCTCTTTCCTTCTCATCATTTCCCTGCTCCCACTGGGCCAGAGGCTCTTTCTTACACAGGTTTTTGTAGCATCTGACACACCAGGACCAAGGTCTTGTCTGGGCCCTCTGGAAGTTGCTCAGATGCAGAAGATGCAGAGGGACACAGGCTACATACATGCTCTGAGGGATGATTGATGATTCTGTGTAGTTTTTTATCTATGGCATCGATTGATCTTTATCAACAGGGGAGGAGAAAAGAGCTCTGCACTGAGCTGAAAATACACAGGATAAAAGAGGTAAGACACTCTAAAGAGATAAGGCTAAAGGACTACTTTTTCTTTTCTCATATGGCTATTTTTTCCACTTGCGTTTCTCTTTGAAGAATCATGCCTTCTGGACAAAGGATGGAGGAACCCTTACATGCCCACTGTGTTCCCCTCCACCTACCACTCTAAAGACCTCTTGACAGGGATTTCTTCAATTTCTCTATTTTTCCTTGGAAATTGCTTTTACAAAATCAAGAAGTTTAGAGAATGCTGGGCCCTGCTTTCTGGCTCCCGTGTATCCAGCCCTATCACTGGCAGGATCACTTTCAGAGGGAACTAGATTGGATGATTTTGCCTGTATCTCACCTGAATCATTGTGCCCTGTATTCTTCAGAACCCAGGAAGGCATCAAAAATATCTTCATAACTTGTGCTCTGTATGATGATGTTACTGATTCAAGTGACACATTTGAGTAAGTAAAGATATTTTGCTCCTTCTCTATGGCTTGGAGTACACACGTATCCCAGTGCCTCCTGGCAGACCCTGCTGTCATACTGAGATGTTGAGTTGTTAGGAAGTTCAGACTTCTGTATATCAGTGTCCACACCTAAATTAGAAGTCTAAGCTCCAGGATGGTGGAGATCTAGTCAGTGGATCAAGTGGAGTCTGTGGTTATTCATCTGACCAGATGTATATAGCTCCTCCAGGAATGGAGTAACTCCACAGACCCTGCCCGCTCATTCAGGAGGAGCTCAGTTTCAGGTGCCTTTAAGCCTGTTCTCGAGGCTGTCCCTACAGAGCGATGGAGACAGGGACACAAGCACTCAGCACATGGACAGCACAGCACCTCTGTGTGAAGAGGCAATCCTTGTTCCCCGAATTCACACTTGCACAAGACCAACAGCCTTCCCTGTGTCTCCCTGTAGACAACCAAAGCTCATGAGAGAAGCAGCACTTCTGTGCGGCTTGCCCCAAACTAGCCTTAATTTTCATTAACAATTTCTCAAAATATAAATAGAAATCTCCATGAAGCAAACAGAAGGAAGGGGATGCCTCTTTTCAGTCAGTTAGTTTATTTTCCTGATTTTTGCTCAAGAGGTATCTCCTAAGTCAAACAGGCAGCATGCTGATTCCACTAGCAGCTGATATGTCCAAGCTATTCTTGGTGTCTGTAGGTCTTTGGAAGTTCTTCTCTGAAATGAATGCACTATCTTTTCATTTGGAAAGGAGGACAGACAGAGCAATGCTTCTTCACTGCTCTTTTGCCAGGGGAGGCCTTTGTGATGTTATGCCAGGCAAGTGTTGGTCTCACTTGTACTGCACCTGGCCAGGCATGCCCTGACAGTCTTGCTTTGAGGACAACTGAGAAGAGGACACTTGCTTAGGAAGAGTAGTAACACGCAGGAATCCATAATGCAAAATACATCAGTTTTTCAGCTCCAGGCCCCTCCTACTCCTCTCCAGAATTTAATGGTTGCTTCTCTTAGTCCTAAGACCTTAACTTGATTTTATCCAAATAGCAGTGGTTATGCAGCTTGTGTATGCAGTGACAGATACTCTATAAATACCGCAGGCAGAAAATAATTGCAGTAACATTTAAAGAGTCAGATGAACATAGAATTTTTTTGTTCATAATTTTTAGTTAGGTGTGTGAGACACAATTTGCTTTCCCAGATTTTATGAATAGAATCATAAAAGTGCCTGGTGTTTCCATTTCAGAAAGATACACATCATCTTGTACACACACCCCCCACTCCCCACTCCGCCCCAGCACATGCACACAGAAGCTTCACAATTTGAAGTTTTTTACTCTGGATGAAATTATGATCCAGATGTTGAATTTGATTCTTCTGGTGTAAATCTGGAATTGTTATGCCTGGACTAATATTCTTTGAGTTTTATAAATCTGTAGGAATATAAATCATTATTAGATCTTGCTATAGTTGTTACCTTATGTGGCATATTTTATACTTAGTTTTCCTCTTGATGTGCTAGGTAAGAGCTAAAATGTAGGTCGAACCAGAGAGAGAAGAGAAAATACTTTTAATCAATAAACTTGGGTGGGATTTGACATAGAATAATTTACTTTAATCATTAGGACATAATATGAAGCTATGACTGCTTTTAAATGAGGCCATCTAGAGTCTGTTGCCAGAGCTCTTCAACAGTGAGTGCCAGTGGAAATTTTTAATCAAGAAGAAGAGTGCAAAGAGGGAGAGAAGCATGCAATATTTCTTATGCTGCAGAAGTTTAACAGCCCAAAGAGGAAAACAAGAAGAGACACAAATTTAGAAAATGGAGGCTTTCATAAAGGTAATGAGGTGCACTCAATGATTTACAGAAATTAGGAAAATTGCTTACAATTTTCTCTTCCAGTTTGGCATTTTTTTCATATACCAGAAATATTTCAGCGATAACACACATATAGCCTTAAAGTCTAAAGAGGGATGGGGATGAATGAGTTGGATTGTCTTTTATCTTGCCATTCACACAGGGCAATTGTCTGTGAGCTAAATCAAGGCAAGTGACTGTATTTTATACAGGTGTAAATGACTGAACACTACTTCTCAAGTGTGATTCAGCTGTCATATTTTGGATGTCTATTTTCAGATGAGATGAATTGCATTGCAGAAATGCTTGTTTCTTCGTATTGGCTATAAAGGGAGCCTGGGGTGACCAGCTCAGATAATGGGAAAACATACCAAAAATGTGCAAGAGAGTATTTGAGAATAAGTGTATGAGCATGTAATGAAAGAATGCATCATCACCCTTTCACAGACTGAAGCAAAATGAACCTTGCATACACCAGTGCCATCTCATGTTTAGCAAATGCTTATCTTTCAGCCTTCATGTTATCTAAGTGCATCATGTTAAAACAGTCTACTAAGATGGTTCATGTCATACACAGGAACTTGTGCACACTCACATATGTTCTTCTCTATGCTGTTCCCTAGACAGCATAAGCTGAAGCTTCACAGCAGACAAAGCTCTGTGCAACATTGTCATGAAACTGAGAAAAGAAATCCTGCTGGGATATCATGCAGAGTGTGTGAAATTAAGGCAAGGTGAGAGAACATCCTCTTTATCTCCCGTACAAGGATCAGAATGAGTTATGGGTCTCAGCAGTACAGACACTTTCCCACAAGGGAGACAGCCTGCTGAATATAAATATTGTAAGCGGTGAGTCACCAAAGGTGATGTCATTGATTTATGCAAGGATTGCAGAGTTTGGATTTGGTGGGAGAAGTTTTCTTGTCTAAATGCAGCCAGACCATGATATGCAGTGAGTTTATTTTCTTCTGGTTGTCACAGACTTTTTGCTTAGCTTATGTTTGTGGTGCATTGGGTTGTCTTCTCAGGAAAAATATATATTCTGGATCCCCCTTTGTTTCTTTCAATTATTTTGTGTACATTTGTCCTGAAAGGAGTTTGGTTTTTCAGCAGTTATATAACTGCTGTGATTGCGTATACAACTAGAGGAGGAGACAAGAATGGTCCCGTTAACTTTCCAGAGAAGTGTCTGAAGTGAAAAAATGCAACACATCTTCGATAGTTGTTGTCAGATGAGACATTGATGTCTGGAATGATGATGAAGAGGAAGAAACTGTTTATTTTTTGTCAGAATGGTAATTCCTTAGATTTTAGATATGCACTGCTGATGGCTGTCTACTACCATCACTAGTGTTTATACGCACATGGACATACATGTACACTGGCTAAAGGAAAGATCCTAGTTTCAAGGACCATTGATCTAGAACGTGCTGGGATTCATGTACAACATGTATTTGTATACATTCCCAGATGTGCTACAGTTCAGCGTTTTTGGGGGACTGTCTTTGGCTTCTTTTTCTTCTTTTTGAACTATTCCACTGGTCAGCCACAGAATTTCAATAGGCTGTGGCAGCTAAAATATTGCTTTTTCTACCAAACCACATGAACTGCAACTATTGCTTATCTGTGTTCATGGGAATATTTGTAATGAAGAAAGAGTCATCTCACGAGTCACTGGAGGGAGGCAGTCTCCAGTGATATACAAAGAAGTTCTGTATAGCAATAAAAAAACATGCTTGCATTATTATGTGCAGGATCTTTTTCTGTCACCATTTTCACAAAACTTGTTTTCTGGACTTACTACAATCTTCAGAAACCACTGTTTTCTAGTTTCCCATAAAAATCATCCCATGAAAAAAAAAGACAAGTTTTTACAAAAGAGTTTTGTTAAGATACTTTGTTTTGTGGAAAATAAAAATATTTTTCTATTAATCAACTGAGGCTCTGGTATCAGTTTATTACAGATAAGGAAGGTTTCTGAAGGTATAAATAACAGAAAGACATTCAAGACCTTCAGCAAGGCTTTCTTTTCTTTTTTTAGCACCACTTATGCCTCTCAAAATCCTCTCCATGGTCTTTGTGTCCCTATTTTGTCTTATTATATTGTTTTACAGAGAACTTGTAACTTATTTTTAATCCTTTTATTCAGAGAAGCTTGGGGCTGAAGATAAAAGATTCTGCTGTGCATTTGCTTCCCAGTCTGTGATGAAGCAGTAGGCCAGCACATTTGGGTTAACATGGAACCAAATCTTCATTTCAGAGAAACAAGTCTATGGGCTGGCTCCTTACCTGCACAAATTGCCCCAGCCTTTTGTGAAATCGATGCACTCTTTCTTACCTGGTGCTGGAAATCGAAGAACATCACATTGTCAACTTGCTGCTTGCATTAATGTACCTGGGAACAGCATTCCTAAAATGAGAGGTGTTTCAGGGCTGGGAGACTCGGGCTCTGTCATCTTCATCATTAGTGTTTCCCAAGGGAAGAGGCTGACTGACAGAAGTCTGGTGTCTGTGGAGTCACAAATCTGTTAGAGATTGAAGCACAGAAGTTAAGGGTTTGGCTGGCCAAGGACCCCTCTACAGTCACTGGGGAGAGGAAGATCTTCCAGAACATCCTCCTCAGAGGTTCAGAGGTGCCCATCTTTATCCCGTGATTACAGAGGGAATTTAGAAGGACCGTTGTCCTTATATTGTGTGATGAAGTCCCTACATTAGGTGGCTTAATGTGGCATGAACAGTACTGATATGAACATTGATCTCCTGAGATCTTTCCTCAGGACAACAGTAGCAGCAGGCCCTTCTTCCAAAATGGGGATGAGAAACAGAGTTGCACGTCATTCAGTGTTCTTTTCATTCCCTCCCCTCCCCTCCCCTCTCCTCTCCGACCCTCCCTTCTCCTCTTTACACTCAGAAAGCAACTGCTTTAATTAGCAATGATTGCTTTAAACAGAAAAAAGCAGACTGGAATGAGGGAACTCCGGGCGAATTCTCCGTGGCCTGTGGTAGCCACCTGACCCCTTATCAGAGCGGTGCCGTGCGTNTTCCCTCCCCTCCCCGACCCTCTCCTCTCCCCCTTAGTTTGCTGTTGTCCATCTACCGGCTACCTTCCCTGTTTTCAGCAGGAAAAAATGTATTGTCAACTTTGTTCTCAAAGCAAAAGGAAAAAAAAATTGATCTAAGACAGGGAGAAACACAGTCCATGCTGAAGCTCAGAAGTATCTTTTTGCTTGTGTGTTTGTGGAAGAAATTAGAGAGAGGAGAAGATAAAAAAATCCCACAACAAAACTGAACAACACAAATCTAACAAACAAAAAGATTGGGCAACAGAAGAATTTGCAAATATATGTTTTATATAAACTCAAATGTTAAACACAGTATCAGCTTTTCTGGAGACTTTTTTTCCTGTTAGCACCCTCCATTCCCAAGCACCTGAGATCCTAAATGTAATTTTCTGATATGATATGGGGGTTTTTTTGTTGTTTCTTTACATTGTCATGACAGCTCCCAGTGAAAACTTTAGTTCTGACTTCAATGGGAACAAAGAGAAGTTGCCAACGAACACATTAAAAAAAATCTTTTCATTAATGCATCATTACAAATGAGGTTAGCTCCACCTTTGTTCTTCTTTTGGAACATCTTGTCCACGCCTCCATGAAAATGACAGCTGCTGATTAAAATGCCTGGAAAACCTTCCAAGTATCTTTGATCCTCCTCCACTAAACAAGTCCTGCATTTATTGTGTCATAGGGCAGGGACTGAAGAGAAAATGTTGCAGCAAGGATAGAATTTGTTTCCTAGAAAGCTATTTGGATGTACAGAGCTCTTCCTGGATGGGTAGATATGGCCTTTTTCTATTCTGTGGCCAGGTGCATCAGCCAGATTCGTAAGGAAGTTGACTGTCTACTTCTAGGACATGGAAAAAAAGAGTATAGTGTCTCCAATGAATGAGGTATAGCTCTCTCTGTGGGGGAGTGTGATGAGCTGAAGACACAGCTGTGCCTCAGCCTGTGCAGGAGGCTTTCCTCAGTTCTTTATACTAGCCTGGTACTGCAGCTTTCCTTCCAAGGAGTCTTGGGATAAGTACTAATAGATGTGCCTAAATAATATTAAGCGTAGCTAGATTGTGTTGTTTCTATCACACCCTAATCCATGGGTTGGAAATGTGTAAAGGAGAAAAACGTGTACTAATAGTGCCATTGATCCATGCTTTTATTTAAAGGATAATCTGGGATAATCTGGGTGGAGTCTGTTAAAAATGGTAACAACTCTTATTTTAATAAAAAAAAAATGTTTATTACAAAAAAATAATTTAGAAAATAACAGCATCTGAATTCTTAAAACCATAAAAAAAACCACCCCGGGAGTGCAGGATTAGAGACCCTTGGAGCCAAATTGGCTACGTACCCACAGCAGAAATCTTCATGCACTGGCTTTACCTCAGCTAATCTGAGGTAAGGTTCGCTTAAAATGAAAAACAAGAGAAAGAGAGAAAGAGAAAGAAAAAAAAAAGGATGTACCACGAGGTCCCTCAATAGAGATAGGCCCTTCCCCCCCCCCCCCTTACGCAATCCTTTTTAGCTGCAGATCTTCACCAGCTGGGCCCGTGGGGGAAAGGGTTCTGGGATCTTACTTTTATACCCTCTTAGCTCTTCCCAGAACCCACCACTGTCCTGCCCCACGGCACAAGATGATTGGTGAATTCCAAAGTCCATCACAAGTCCCTTTCACCAATGGATCATTTGCTGGGGAGGGACATTGGTTTACAGAGGGGGGGTTTAACAATTTAACTATCTTAACAACTTTAACAACTATTAACTTGGTTATAAGATGATTTTTATATGCAAAAGCCAATAACCTAATTTCATATATGACAAGTCCATGCGATGTATGATGCACTTGTGCTCCCTCAAGATTTGCAGCTTGATGTAACTAGAGGAGCTGAAGGTGAAACTTACTGACACTGCACCTCATGATGTGGCAAAAAAATCTTCTTATGATGAACCAGTGACACTTGGCAGAGGTAGAGCTTTCAAACCATCTGGAGAGGAAAAATGGAAGAGGTCCAAGAATTTGGAGGCTGAAAAGACAGAGAACGTGCTGTATGCCATGCTGCCAAAACACATTAGGTTAAGGAAGCTGAAGGAATCAGCTTAAGGAAGGGGAAAAAGGTGGATGCAGGTATTGAAGGTTCCTTCCTTGTCCTCTCTTTATGGCTCTCCTGATATATCTGGTCTTAAACTTTGCAGCTCCCTCTGTAACAGTGCATTTACCAGAGCAGTTCCAAGGTATTCTTCTTCTCCACACAATGAATTACAACACCCAGAGCAAACAAGCATCATCAGGGACACTTTCAGCTATGATGATGGGGAACAGATGGCTGTACATGAAGAACAGGCCTTGCCTGGGAACTCCAGCTAGGAGTGTTGCATTGTAAATTGCGTTGTAAATTCATGCCTGATACCACTGATACAAAGCTTTGTAAAAGAGAACCCTCCTATGAAGTAGATGTTGAGGTAGATAGTTCATGGCAGGAAGGGAAGGCATTTCTGGCATAGGTATTGCTTGATCTCCAACCTGGAATATATCAACTAAGCAAAGTTCTGTACAACACCTGCTAAGCAAGCCCTTTTTAGCCACTCCAGCTAGAGGTGTCTGACTGCTTCTTGCTTAGCACACAATAATTGACTGCCCACTGTGCATGTGTTTATTTGTGTTAGAATTCCAAGCTTCAGTGTGTCTGCACAAAATGGTGATGGTGAATTTGGAGTTAATGCTGCAAATTGATGCCTTTAGCATAAGATCCCCTGTGTGGCTCTGGGCACTTGCACTTCTTCAGGCAAATCCAGTCTATAAACACATGCAAAATAGAAGTGACCCAAATTCTGTCCAACATGGCTGAGGATACTAGAATACTCAGGCTGGGATATCAAAAGAAACTTTGAAGGGAGATGTCCGTACTTCAATCAGTGTAATTCAGCTACCAAACAGGGAAATATGGGAATCTTTCCTACCCTTACAGAAAGCTTTTCTTCAGCTATCAAACCAATTAATAGAGTTTTGGCAAGTTACAGAAATCTGTTGTCAGAGTCTATTACTGACTTAGTCAAATAAGAATAGAAGCCTTTATGGAGAAATGTACATCTAAGAGCTGACTTCTTCCCATGAGAATTTGGTTCCTGCACAGTACTCTTCAGTGATGTTATGACAATCACAAATATCTATTCTGTCTGGGAGCCCTTCCAAACAGTGAATATGATGAATGCAATGTATTCCAAGTTTGATTGACTTGGCAATGTCCATCGAATTTATAAAGTAAAAGTTTCCATTATTGTTTTCTTTGGTGGGTGATGCTTTTGTGTGTGTATTTTGTTTGTTTGGGTTGGGTTTATGACGAGCTTTCTTTTGTCTAACCCAACACAACCTGATGTCATCACAGGAAGTGAAACCAGCTGAAAATGTGGGGTGTACAGAGTTCCTTCAGAACTTCAAACATCAGTTCTTATAAATACTCTTTCTCTCCTTTCCATTCTTTGAGATACAACTTTAGAGATTTCTTGAATGTCCCTTTCACTCATCTATGTAAAAGAAAAAAAACAACCCAACTAACTAAAACCCTTGGAAAGTTTTGAAATTATATTTAAAAAATTGCTTGTCCATGTTAAGGATAACTACTCATCCTTTCAATGGCCCATACCCATGCTTTCAATGGCAATGGAAGCATTTAGCGTATCCTAAGACTGGGACGTTGTCTGGGTCCATCTCTCCCCTATTGAAGCTTTACCATTAACTTCAATGGATCATAGGGATTGGGCATTGTTTGACTGTAGAATCTCCTGCCATTCAGATGGAACAGTAGGAGATGATGGTTGGAGGCATCACAGTCCCCAACACCAGCCATGCACGAAGAGCAGCCAATCTTGCATTTGGCATGGGAATTGCCTCCCAGAGATCATGAACCCCATGACAGAGGTGCCCAGTCAGGGAGGTATGACTGCATTCTTGCTCCTAAACAGATGCTTTATACCAGTAGATATTTAAGCAGGACTTCAAGTTCCAGTGAATGTCAACATACTTGCACTTCAGGCTGATATTCATGTGTAATGCTATGCTGAATTCAGGCTGTGGTACTCTAATATTGCAGCAGAAACAATTTTGCAGTCCAGAATCCAATAATGCACTAAAACACACATTTAACCATAGCCAAGTAGTCAGTTCACTGACAATTTAGAGAAACAACTACTCAGAAACAAACTCTGTCTTTATTGGTATTTGAGCTCAGGGGTAACCAGAAAGACATTTAGTAACTCATGCACAGATGCAAAATAATTGATGTAATGATTTATTTTGCACTTCCTTTTTGCTTGCATGAGCTGCTTATACAAGGACACATTAAATTGGTCATTGAAAATATGCAATTTTACAACTCTTCATTAGCCAGCTACAAAAGCATAACATTAATTGTATAAACATAGAAGACTGATTTTAGCATGCTGGGTTGTGAGGAAGAGAGAATAGTCCAGTGGAGACATGTCCAAATTGATATTTTTCATGGGTGCACTGGGGCTGTAATCCCTTCTTCTCTTCTGCCAATTGCTGTCCCCAGTGTGATAGTCACAAGATGATAGGAAAACAACTAAGGTACTACAGTCTCAATTGTCTTCTCCTTACAAACACTGCCCTCCCTGTCATTAGCCCAAGGCTATACCTTTGCTTCTCCAAGGAAGTGCACAGGTTCCTACAGAGGTGTAAGATGTTACTTAGGCCCTAGAATGCCAAGTAGGGACCAGCCTGTTCAAGTTTCTGTGGGGCATGGCTGTTCAAGGACTACTAAATATTCTAGGTAGTGACAATGAGAAGCTGATACGATATTTCCTTTTTGATTCTTAACAGCTGATCAGAGTTGGGATCTGCTCTGGACCAGTGCTGGCTGGGGCTGGTGATGAGAAAATGACAAAGCACTGCTTATTTGGAGACACTGTCAACAGAGCTTACTGGAGAGAAAGTCACAGTCTTCCAGGAGCACCCATGTCAGCTCAGCAGCTTTTAGGTATGGAAAAAGAAGTGCAGATGGAGCAAACCTACCTGAGTATTTTCCTCCAGATCACTTTTGGCTAGAGCAATCATAGAGCAAGGGTCATTTTGGAATTATCTACAGCAGGCTACTTTGGAGATTTCATTTTGGGGATGTCCCTAAGATCAGTCAAATCAACATGAATCAGTGGATAAAGGTAAGTGATTCAGGGGGATAATCCAGCATGTCTAAGAGAGACATCAAGGGAAGCTGTAAGTGAAAGTATGAACACTGCCACCCACACATACATACCATGTGAAGAGAATTATTTTCACATTACTTAATATTTCCACCCACCACCTAAAATCCAGGTGCTTAAATGGAGGAGTAAGATTCTCCTAACCCTCACCTTGTAAAAATCCTAGCAGTTGCTTTACTCACACAAGAACAGATTGTTGGCAGACAGATCCAGACCTCTCAGCAGTAGCGTGCTTCCCTGCCTGGACAGGTTTCCATGGGCTTAAGGCTTCTCAGAGCAACAGGGTGTACTGAGTGAGGTAATAACTTGGAAAGGGTGTAACATCCACTGGCTTCCGTGTTTGGACTTTTTTGCTGGCAGGGTCTTCTCTTTCTGCTCAGGCTTCTACCTGGAGAAATTTGAGCTACGCATGATCTAGAGATTCCTTGAGTATCTTAGACTTGTTCTCTCTGGAGCTCCTCAGAAGGAGTTCTGCAAGATCAGTGCAAGACGGCAGTGCTAAATGCGGGACAAATGAGTTGGAACCAGGCTTTCTGTGGACATCCAACAAAGAGAAAGCACAGAATAGAGTGGTAAAGAAGGCAAAATATATACAGGATGCAGAGAAGTTGTTTGGGCACATAAGCATGAGTTCTTTAGAGGTGCCTAAAGATTTTGTGGAATAATTGAGGCAACTCCCTTGAAAACAACGACTTTGGATTTATGCTTCTTACCTGCAGAAGAAAAAGGAACCTATCTCCTAGCAGTCCTGATTCTGGTTTCCTATTTTATATTCTCAGGGTCTCCAGCAGGAACATGTTGACTCTGATTTATGATTTGCACACTTTTTATTGGTCATGGTCTTTCAGAATAATTCACAGCTAAAGCAATTTTTGGGGCATCCAAAAGAGCAATGCTTAAAAATAAAATTTCCATGACCTGCATTGATTTAGTACCTGGCACAAATCCTAACCAACCCTAAACTCAGCAATAAATAACTTACAAGAACAGCTTTCTTACTGTGGCATTACTTCCTCCCTTAGTGAACAAATAAAAAGTCTGACTCTGCATTCCACACCCAGGCAAAATTTCTGTTGATGTTAGTGGGACTTTTTCCCTCAGGAGCCTAAAGTCTGGTCTTCAGTTATCATAGTGGTGACACAGTGGATTGAAGATGCTCCACTCTGCTCCCCGTGTAAACCCAAAGTCCTCATCTGGCTGTTATGTCCTAGTCACACTGGGCATCACTTCATATCATGCAACCCAGAACAATTCTGGGTTTATCTGCAGGAGAAACAATGCCCAGATTGTGAGATAAAGTAATTTACTTGTTGTTACAGAAAGGAGGAAAAAAGTGCTCTTGTAATGCACTTTAAGAATTGAGCATCATGAAGTCTTTTTTACTTGCTTTGGGCATTACTGACACATGCTCTCACAAGAACAGACAGAAATACTGATTAAATAAAGTCACAAAATGCTGCTTGCTGTGCTTGACATATAACACCTTCACATATTTCACACCATCAATAACTACTGTAAAGTGCAATAACAAACAGGAAAATAAGTATGCAAATAAAGCCTTAAATGAAGCAGATCCCTTTCTGAGAAATCTTGCAAAGCTCTCTTCTACTCAAAAAAATTGCTAGCAACAAATAATTTTTACTAGCACTGCAGAGCTAATGGAGCTGTAGGAGAGAACTCTGGATTCCTTTCTGATTCATGCTTCACAGTGGAATTGTTAAGTTCGAGTTGCAGGATTTTTTTTTTCTGGTGATGATGTATGAGCCAGAAAAGAGCAGAGGCCAAATGGTTGCAGCGCTGGCATTTATAAAAGAGATTTCCTGGTAGAAACTGAAAAAATCAGACCAGAATCCACAAATATGGACCCTCACACTCTCTTTTTTACCGTCTCACTTTTTCCTGGTTTATGTGTGAAATTTGGATACTTAAATGAAATATGAATTACAGAAGGCTTCGCTGAGCCCCAATCCTGCAACATGACATGCCTGGGCAGAGTGCTACATGTACAAAGAGGGAGGCAGAAGAACTCCATGTGGTTTAGCTGTCTATCCATGTGCTGTGCATTAGAAACTACTTATTGAGGGGTTATTGAATTCTACTTATTGAATTCTGCTTGAATTCTTTTGTACAGCTCTTTAATATCTTGAAATCCTATCTTCCATCCAGCTTTTTGGTGTCCTTTCTCAAAGTAAATGAGATTTTTGATATCTCTTCCAGTGCAGGTAGATCCTTATCAGAAGTAACAAACAGTGGCATATTGGCTCCTTTGAGTGTTGGGGCTGACACTACTGGGTGCTTTTATGCCATGCTATATAAAAGAGTATAGTACATGGGAAGCTGTTTGCACCCAGAACCAATTACAGCACAAACTGACCAAGAACAATAAACTATTGCCTTGGGTACCACTGCCCTGGCCACCAAAAGGTACACAGCAGTGATGATGGTGCACTGTCATTTCAGTTTTTTAATTTCCTTTCAATAATTTTTAGTCCCCATGCTGGTATAGGCTTCCTTATCCTAACTTCCACATTTTCTCTTGTGCAACGATCTGCCAAATGATAAACTTTAAAACAGATAGAAGAAGAGAAACTAAAGAGGAAGCGAAAGGGAACAGGGCTTTTCAGGGAAGTATCTGCATGCAACTGAGAATGAAATCAAAGCCTCCCTGCAGCCAGGCTGAGCAGAAAGGTTCACACAGGAGGCCTGCTGGCCCAATATAAAGCAGCTAAAACAATATTGCTCTGAATTCTGGGAAAAGGTAGCAAGCTCAATTTATTTTGAAGTGTCAAGTAATTCAGCCATTCTCCATTTAAGGCCCAAAGAAAATCCCTCAAGAAATTCAATTTACATTCCAGTGCCCAGTTATACCATTTTTCCCCCTTCCTGTTGGCTGTCAGTGAACACATTGGATGATATGAAAATGAGATAGCAGGATGTCTTTTGAAAGTAGGTATAGAGGAAAATTGATGCAGCAGACATAGAATTAGATCTATGCCTCACCATGCTGTGGAAACCATACATGTAAAAAGGGGGAAATACTGCCCTGGCCCAAAACAGATAGTGACCAAGCACCTGGAATTGGAGGACACAACATAAAACCTGTGTGAGCAGGATATCAAATTACATAAATGCTAAAGTTTCTTTGTTGCAGTTACTTCAATATTTTTTGAGAGTGTCAGTGGAAGGGGAGAGGAGAGCCAGCAAGCACTCAGAGGCAGGAATAGGGGAACATGTCTCGAAACAATCTGGGTAAACCAGTGGAAAGACATGCAGAAGGACAAAGGAGCAGGCAAAGAGCTTGGCAGTGGGTCAGGAGCACAAATAGAAATTTTCTGCAGGGCATAGGGGAGGGAAGTTTAAGGGATAATTTAGATTTAGAAACATGACTCAAATGGCTGGTTTTGAGCCCTTTTCCAGCCCCAGGATGTGGAATGTGGGCTGCCCTCACCTTCACATGCAGCAGCCTATGCTTGCACAGACAGGTGTGTCTCGCTGGGCCAGGAACACCCTACCTTCTGCCAGTGGAAGCCAGACAAAATCTGTCTGTGACTAACACATCTCTGCCCCCAAGAGGAGGGGATTTCACTGCATCATGTGCTTAGTGACTTGTCTTTGAAATACCCATGGGTGAGGCATTGACTCCTACCCTGCAGTAAATCAAACAAATGTCAGCAATGTACCATGAAGTGTCCCATGAACCTTGGTCCAGATGTAAATACTTGGCCTGTTTGTTGGCTCATATATCACTGCATGTAGGGATGGGACCTCACCTTAGAGTGAAATTCTGAGAGAGCAGGAGCACTCGCGGCACAAAGCAAGTCAGCAGGATCCCACTTCACATCTAGAGAGATGAAAAGGCTATTGTTTCTGGCAAAGACAGTGTTTTGAACCTCAGGATTGTGAAAACAGTAACAGATTTATGAATTCCTCCTCAATGCATGCAGCCACCAGCCTTTAGCCAGCACACGTGAGGAACGCATATCCTATACAAGCATTGAGCATGCTGGGGATGTTGCTGGGGTTGAGGAGAACAGCTAAGTTCATTCCCTACTTTTCATGCCCATGTTATATATGGAAATAACAACATGAAGTTGGCAGAACACGATCAGATCAAAGGTTTGTCTAGGTCAGCATTCTAGCAGGAGGCAGTAGAAAATCCTTAGGGAAGACCTTTAAGAATGGGAAATGCAGACACTCAGGTTCTGGTTGGCATCCTGTCCTGGCTTCCAGCAATCAGCAACTTAAAGGCTTTCTAGGCCTGGGGTTGTGTCCAGACCACCAAGCTTAACAGCCACCAAGGACTTACCCTCTCGGAATCTGTCTAATCTCTTTTTGGATCCATTACTCTATAGCTCTGTGATAGCTGCACACACAAACCCAACTTGGCAACTACACATGCCTTTGTGTGGATGTGAGGATCCAAGCAAGCCTGTACTCATTAAAGGAAAAGAAAATGTAAGAAAACTTGGCCCTTAAAAACCTTTCTTCCCTCCTGCTTTGGAGTCCGTGTTTTCCTGGCTCATCAGGGCACTATGTATTGTCACCCCTGCTTTCTTCCTCCCCTAAGCCCTTCAGGAGGCAGGTGTTGCAGGAAGCCTGGGCAGAGAAGCGGTCACTGTTATGGAGCACTCTGATGATGAGCAGCTGCTTACCACAAGCGGCACTGCTGGCAGGGAGTTTGTCAGAGGCTTGTTTTAAAGTGATCTTGATACTTTATTTCACACAAGGGGAGGTGGGCTGAGGATGATGAGATGAGCCTAGTAAAACCAGGTCATACCTCATCTGGATGCTATAGCAAATAGCTCCCCGAGGGCCAAATTTTTTTTCTACAGCATTTATGTGCTCCACTACTCCTGATTAACCTGGGAGAGAGGGAACTAAGCCCCTTTAAAATCTGTCCCTTTGGCTTTGCTGCTGGAGTCCCCACATCCTTAACGAGTTACCTCATCTTGAGAGACTGGAGAAGAGATGGAAGCTGTGGCTTTTTTTGCTGACCTGGGTTTGTACCTGGGCCCTGTCTGTTTCTAGGGCAGAGATTCCTGATTGCCAATGCCAGTGGAAAGCTCTGCTCCAGGTTGGTAAGCTTGCACAGCAGCAGTGGGATTTGGCAGATGGATTTATGTTAGTGCTAAACCCAACCATAGTTAAAGGGCATCATTACTAAGTTCCCATCACTGCAAGCCATGATAAACACCAGATTTCCAATTTTGTACCATGTGGGACCCACGGGGTGAAGCAGCTTCATAATCTGATTTGGCCTTATTCACGCTGAACACTGTGCATAAAACCATACTCCATTAAATACAGACCTAATCTGGTCTGGTCGCTGCAGAGTTCACACCTTTATGGGTTGATGATGGGTCATCATCATGGTTGATGATGATCATGAGGGTCGTTTACACTGTGCATCATCTGCCTCTCTATTAGCCATTTGCCTTGCAGCAGCCTCACATCAAAGTCACAAGTCACCTTCATCACTGAGTTTTCAAGAGTGTTTTTGAAGACTTTGGAGTCTCCTGGAGACATTGTAAAATTGGCTGTAATGTACTAGCTACATGGGGAATTGAAGGTAGAACAGTCAGACAGTTCAAAGGAAAAAAATGGTTCTAAGGATGTGGACACCTTGTGCTTCTACAATATGGCTCCCTCAGCTCTGGTCTGCTGGGTGATGGCCACAAAACAGAAGGGAATCATTCCCAGGGCTTTGCACTCCACTTCTTTGATCTGATATGGCCCTTCAAGCCATCTCACATGCATTTGCTGTGCCTGGTTATGGTCCACTCCACCTGTCTTCCTCCATCTTCCATAAGGAAGTTTCAAGCACAATTTTGCTCTGAGGATTTTGGGTTTGCTGCTTCTGCTATGTGACCTGTAGTATTGGTGATACGGCAGATGACAAAAAAAATCAAAAGCAAAGTAGCAGCTCTGTCAGACAGAGCTGAATGCAATGCACCAGCCCTGCCATGGAGAATTAGCAAATCCCACAGGACAGCACATGCATAGAATGATCACAGAGTCAATGAATGGTATGGGTTGGAAGGAATCTTAAAGACCATTTAGTTCCAACTCCCCTGCCACAGGCAGGGACAACTTCCACTAGACCAGGTTGCCCAGAGCCCCATCCAGCCTGGCCTTGAACATTTCCAGGGATGAGGCATCCGCAGCTTCTCTGGGAAACCTGTGACAGCACCTCATCATCCTCAGTAAAGAGTTTCTTCCTAATACTTTACCAAAACACAACTCTTTTAAGTTTAAAGCCATTTCCCCTTTCTTATTGCTATATATCCTTGTAAAAAAATCATCCTCCATCTTCCTTGTAAGCCCTCTTCAGGTACTGGAAGGGCGCCAGAAAGTCTTCTCCAGGGTCAACAGCCCCAGCTCTCTCCGCCTGTCTTCATAGGAGAGGTGCTCCAGCCCTCTGATCATCTCCATGGCCCTTCTCTGGACTTGCTCCAGAAGGTCCACGTCCTTGTGTTGGGGGTCCCAGAGCTGGGCGCAGAACTCAAGAAAGTGTCTCATCGGCCTTACCAGAGTTTTCTCCTGGGGTGGCAGACAAGCTAGATCTGTTTACACTGAGGACTGCTTGGAGATTTTCCCGGCACTTTTTTAACACTTCTTTTTGTTCTCACTTTTTATCTGCCAGCAACTAAAGCCAGTTGGCTTAATGGAGAATGAAAAAAAAAGGAACAATGAAGAGTGGCTTTCCAATTAGCAATGGCAACAGACATTCTAGGATTAGTGTTTTGTCATAATACATGGAAAATAAGGAACAATAAATTGCAGAAGGCCTGCTATTAGGCACTTTAATGAAAAAAGATGATGAGTTTTCAGTCCAGACTTTAGGAATGCCAATACTGTGTAATAAAGGTAAACAGAAGTGTTCAGTGCTTTTGCTCTCATGTCCCAAAATGAAAAAAGATGAAGTTTTATTACCTATATTTAAAAAATCAAATACAGTCTACAGCTTTTCTCTTTGGCTGCTAATATAAAGTTCAAGATGAGCTACAATGTCATGACACAGTGACTGCCCTTTAAAAGAGGAAAGAGCCCCCAAATTTCAATTTGCTAATATGACATTCACTGAGAGACTATTTTAATAAAAAACATACAGCAAGAGGGCAGGTGTCTTCAAGCTGGATCTGGAGCTATAATTCAAGTCCTTTGTGTAATACAGAAAGTTCAGAGTAACAATGACCATGGACTGACTTTGGCTTGCTATCCTTGACTTCATTCACAAGTGAAGCAGAGCACAAAGTTAAGCATGATGAGCCAGAGGTCCAGTAGTAGGTGACCCATGTAATACCTTGGCTAAGAAACTGAGATTGGGTCATCCTATAAAGTCTGAACAAGAAGCACCTAGGAGTCATTACTTACAGCTATAGCAGATTTTGTACCTGAATTCTTTGAGACCAGGAATGCCTCTTGTTAGGGGACTTAAATTCACTATAAAGCAATATGTCTTTCCCCTAGAAAAACTTGGAGGAATCTGCAAAAAGGGAAGAGAAAAGCTGCAAGTCATGAACCTACAGAATTGCGTAGAGCTATGATTACTGGCCCTGGCAGCTACATCTCATGGTGATGGGTTCTATCACTCCTTGATGTCTGCACTGACCCATGTGAATATTTTGCCGATGACTTCTTCCTTTCCTGCTGCAGGCATTCCCAAGGTCAGACTCTATAAACAGCTCATGGTAGCTTGGTTGCTCCTTGAAGCAATTTACATCCTTCATTGTAGGAGCTCCAGACAGGTGACAGAAGGAAAGTCCTGATGCCATCTCATCTCTTCATGCTTCTGGGGGATGCAGAGATGAGTTTAGAGAGGAATGGGGTAATTGTGGTATGGCTTATGGGCTCTGGTGGGGCTGGAGAAACAAGAGACCTGTCAATAGCATGGTAGTGGATCAGAGAAATTCCCATGTTATTGACCAGTTCAGTGGGACAGGCAAGGAAGGGACCAGGTGTGATTGGATGGCCACAGCCATATGGTGAATAAGCAGCCAGCAAAAGGAAGGAAGAAATAGACTCTCAGGAAGGAGATGTTCACCTCTAGCAGCCCAAGCTTGTGCCGTGCCATATATGTGTTAAATGAAGCAGAAACATTTGTGTCTTCTGACATCTGGTGTTAAGACTCCAATACCTCTGAAGGATATTCCAAAGAAGTTCTTCAAGCTCTTCCACTATACATGAAAAAAAGAGCTTGGCCTCCTATTCATGGAGAAATGTTGTTTGTGTCTCAATGACACAAGGGGAAAAGACGAGGATGTCATAGACACAAAATCATTCAATTATTTCTAAAGGGAAGAACTTTCACCCCATGAGTTGAAGAGGGATATCAGTTGTGAACCTTAGGAGTATTTTCCTTCTTGGATACTCCATTTCTATTTCCTGTTCACTGTCCTACCAGAGTGTGCCACTATAAACAGAGAACAGATGAATAAGCGTTTGGATTATTCATGCAAATTATTAGAGTTGGTGGCTAAGCTGCATTTCGCTGAAATGTTAGATCACCTGTGATCATGAGTATGAAGCCTCTCCCACAGGACACCCAAGTACCTTCTCCGGTTATCAAAGCCAGCATGTCAGAGGGCCAGGCAGCAGGGAAAAGGCTGCAGCCCTCAACTGCAGGAGGACTCATTTGGGAGCAAGGGGTCTGCTGGCAAGGCACCCCTCTGCTGTTTTGTGACCACCAGGTGATGAGCAAGCTGCCAACAGAGGAGGCCAGCTGGCTGTCCTTTGAAAGACGGGCCAGAGAGTACATCAGAGTGGAATTGCAGATGTATGACTGGAGGACAACAGGGGCCCCTGAGGGGAAAGCCAGATGTGGGACTTCCTTGCTCAGTCAATGAGAGATGCTGTGTGTGCACCCAGCGTATGTACTTTTGGCATTTCTGTGATACAAACTGGGCCGTGGGTGGAGGCAAGGGACTACAAACCTTCTGAACAGAAAGGAGTTGGTTGAGTCCTTTGAGATGTTCTTCCCTCAGGAGAGCTGAATGACCTCCTTCCAGCTATCTCCCTCCTCCATCTTATGGACTGTATCTGATCTTAGAAACACTGGTAATGAGTGTGCCTAAATTAAGGCCACTGAGAACTATTGATTTTCCACTTGGGAAGGAGACTATCCATTAAACTGAAACAGAAAAAAAAAAAAAATTCCCAATATTCAGCAGAATGAAACAATTAATTTTGTCTGACTGAAGAATTTGAAGTGACCCCAAACAAATACTTTCCTTCGATTACCTTGGGGCTTTAAAAAAGTCAAAGAAGAAAAGACAGACAGCCAAAGGGGGAGGCTACGTGTCCCAGCCAAAGCTATCAAGACAAATGTTGCCATTCTCCTCACTGTGTGGCTGAAGGACTTCAGCAGTGATGAGGGGGGGCTCTTGCCTGGGATGTGTACAAATGGGCTTCAAACCTTAGGCCTGACCAGTTCAGGCTAATGAACTTGCAGTGACATCTTATGTGATGATGAGAGGATAGACACGTGCTCTGGGTGTTGATGTTTTTCCATTTTCTAAAAGGTAAATGTTTAATGAGGAGGACTTGAGACTGGAGCTCAAGGAAGTGAGATCTGGCTGCAGACAGCAAACACCCATCTTCTTTTGCCTGGCATTGAAGATGACCAAAAACCATAAATGAGTTAAGACAGCTTTGACCAGGATGCTGGGGAGAACATCCTGGTGGTGGAAAGGCTCATCTTGAGAGTCCCGGCGCAGAACTGCGCATGAGGCAGAAGGGGTGTTTGAACCTTTTTCCTCTGTACTAGGTAGACAGGAAAAGTTCCAAAAACAACTCCTCTTTGCAAAAGGGGCCCAAATCCCCCTAAGAAACCAACTTCAGCAGATGGAAACGGTTTGTATCAGAAATGTCAGCACAGGGGATAAATAATGCTGGTGGCCACCCACTGCTGGCTTTTGGCGAATCAAAGGTGTGCCCAACTCCTCATCTCAGAACACATTCCTTTCATCAGCATTGCCACATGTACAAAATGCAAGACAAGCACAACAGGAGAATTTAGTGAGCCTTTCAATATACAGTGTGATGGCACATTTGTTACCTAGACCCACTGGCTGCTAACTGTGTCATTTACTTGGGCTGCTTGTTCTGCCAAGTCCACATAAGTCATCAGCAGAAATGCAAACACATTTCCAGTTTTTTACAGGCTTTCTTATATTTTGTTTCTATGGAAAATACGTTTTTCTGTCATTTTGTACCCGGAAGTTTTCCTCCTACACATCATGCAGACAAATAAACAGCCCTGCAATCCAGCCAGGGTGGTTAGCAGGCTTGATACTGTGCTATGTCTAACTGAGCCAGTCTTTTACATATGTTATATATTCACCTTTTCTCTGGCATCTGCATTGCACTTGGGAAAATACTTGCACGCAAAGGGATGGGCTCTGGGGAATGGAGAAACATTATCTAGCACGGGAATACTCAATTAATTTTCAGCAAGCAGCTTTTATAATACATAACATACACTTAACATAATACACTTTGGTCTTGTGCCAGAGATTCTAAGTGATTAGGCTGTATCAATTTACTCTTGAAACACTGATTAAAATCTTAAAACTTTCATAGCAAATGATGCATGAACCAGAATCTGAAATGTGATGATTGAAATATTGCAATGTCACAGATTCATCACACAGCCTTTCCAAATCCACTCTCAGTTTCAGCTGGCCCCTTAAATGTTCTACTTACACGTCCTAGTGATCAGCATTTTTCTCCTGCTCTGTCTCCCCCTCCCCAACCCTCTGCCTCTTGGAAAGATAATAGCCAGGCCTTAATTGAAGCAAACAGGTCATTAAAACAGTACTTTTGTAGACATTTGCAATGACAGACATTCATTCACTGCCAAAGACAAGTAAAGAATCGAGGACTGGATATTCCACGCACATTAATTCTACCATAGACCAAATCAAAGTTAAACATCCTCCTCACTTCTTACTGTGAGAAATTTCCATTGGGAACAGAATTTAAACAAAGAGTAATGAAAAATAACCATTCAAATCTTGCCCTGTGAATGGTGCCCTAGCCTTGAAGGAGGTCTTAACAAATGGTGTCACAACTTCTCCAAAGAGAAGGAAGATTCTCATCTCCTGTTTTTTGGTGCACATTCACAACTCATCATTTGTTGCAGATAAGAGAGGTCAAATCACCCTGATTATTTTTACAACCTCTCTGTAGGACAACCCTCATCACAGTGTCACTAAAATGCACTTAGCTCTCACTGGAATACAGAAACTCCAAGCAAAATTGCCTGCTGCATGAATCACATTGTCCAAAGACGATGTCTGTCCTAGGAGCCATGGTACCAGAGCTTTTGTGAAATGGTATTTTAGCAGCAAGCCAACACTGTAAATCTTGTACTGGGTCTCAACTGCCTGTGAAGATAAGTGCACTTGGACTTCTTCAAACTGTCAGCTACAAGTCCCTTCCTTAGCTGTCAAACTGCGGTGTCTCTGGGGAGAAGGCATGTGTGATTCAGATAGTCTGACGGTGAGGATGTCCTGACCTGCTCTGGCAAAGGACAGCACTCACCACCCTGAAGGGAGACATCTGAGCCTGGACTCATCCCATTTCACTTCAGGCCAATTTGAGAGTCTTACTACACTAGGACTTTTTCCCACAGTCTGTAGAGAGAAGCATCACCGGACTCCTTGTCAACACTCAAATGAAGGTGTGTTTTTGTCCTCAGTGACCCTGGAGGAAACTGCTCCTAACTAAGTGTTCAGTTAAATGCCTAAAATGAGATGAGGTGGCCTGGACCAGGCAGCAGCCTGGTGTAGCTGTCTCCACATGAACTGCCAATGTGCTCCAGTGCCAAGTCCAGTCTCGGCAGGCTAGGACCAGCATGCCAGGCCATGACTGGCATCACACTAACAGCTAAAGACACTAGGAAGTGGGGTCTTGGGGAGATGATCTCTGCTCCAAATATTTTAGGGACCATCTGAAGCGAGGAGAAGTCAGAGGAAGAAGCACATCATCATTTTAAGGTGCAGAGTAGACATCTGGCTAGACCCAGTGGCTGTCCCCCGAGGGCTCTCCTCCTCCCAGCTGGCAGTGCTTTCCACCGTGCTTTTGGCATGCTTGAACCTGTGTCCGGGAGCTTTCCTGGTCCATCACACACCACCATTAGCGGACAACTTCTGTGTTCATTTCAGAGATTTACTCTGCTCCAGCTCAAACTGTATGTATGCAACAAGGAAAAAAACCCCAACTGAATGAGATCATTTTTCTCTTCTCATCTCAGACATTCAGCCTGCTAGCCAGGGTTACTGGAATAAAGCAGGGAAGCTCTTTTTCCATAGCAAGCCATCTGGTTGACATAGACTCACACTGATGCTAATCTGTTGGTTTCTTTCTTTTTATTATTTTTTTTTTTCTGAGGAACACTTCATCTGCAGCTGTAAATTCAGACCTGCTCTCTCTGTGTGCGGAGCATTCATTTTGCACACATATTTATTACCACATTATGCCCCATTGTAGGTGTCAGGAAATCATTGTTATCCTTGGTGTGTCTACGTTGTTCTAATGTCAGGGATGTACTTTCAAATGGAAATTAAGCAATTATGTTTCACATGGGGAAACCTGACAGACACATACATTTTTACACCACTGGCAATGTTGCTGTCACAAAAGCAGACATTGTTCTCAGTGGACTGTCAAAGAAATATAATGTATTTCAGGAGCACAGTGGGAGAGGGAGGGGAGCAAGAAGGGGGAATGTGGGGTAATTAACTGTGTGATTTGAGTTCATAGATCACGGAGCTGTTTAACTTCAAAATGCAGAAGCAACATGACAATGAGGCTACTTAACTCATCCTTGAAAAGGAGGTTTCCAGTAGCCTTTTAAAATACAAATAAATGCTTTCAACACTATTTTCAACTCCTGGTTAAACCAGGATGCTACTGCATGTTTACTATTTGTACTGCTTATTTAGAATTGGTCTAATTAGCTACCAAGACAAGTGCTGTAGGAGCAAAGAGCCATGCTGGTTCCCAGTTAATTGAATATCAGCCCCCTAGCCCAGTTGGCCAGGTGGTGTCCTTGGGACAGGGAGCTGGGGAATCCTTCACCTGGCAAGGAACGTGTGCTGCAGGTTGGTGCCATACATCCTCTAGGGATGGGAACCTTCCACTCGTCCCCTGTGGCTCTGTCATTGTAATGCAGTACACAGGGCCCATCTGGAGCCTCATGCAGCACAACTTGCCTTCCCTCCTCCTCCTCCCACCTTCCCCCAGCTATTTTTGGTTTGTTGCAGGCTTTATTCAGCAGCCTTTTGTGTAACTCTCCTCTGCCCTTGGTCATTAGCTTCATACTGCTCCCTCGGGTGTAATAGACCAACAGCAGTCCAAAGCCAGAAGCCAGTGAGCTCAGGCAAAGGGCTGTACTCGTGCCCAGTTGAAAGCAATAGACGTCTGGGGCCCAAGGAAGAGAATATCTTAAAAAATGAAGTATTTTAAAAATATTTCAATCAAATCCTCACATTTTACAAAAAAAGGTCTGTTAAGAAGCACAGCAGTGTACATCCAAAACCAAGCCTTCAGCTAAATGGATTTCTAGAAAAGATCAAAAAAGAACTTAGGGCTTTTCAAGGAGAATTTATTTGTTTCATGGATATTTTAGATGGGCAAATCCTGTAGCCCTGAATAAAACAAAATTCTTACAATTGAGATTGAAAGGAATAACTAAAGATCAAGATTTCTCTAAGTCAAGAGCTGCATGAAGATGGCTGAGAAAATGGCTGTTGCCTCAAGGAGCTCATATTAAAATACAAGGCACCACAAAACCACTGAGATGGGGGAAAAGTAGAAATTTCTCTCCTTCCTCCTCTCCATGAGACAAAAAAGATATGTATATCATCCCAGGTGTCAGTGGAGTTTTGGAGCAAGTGAAGAACTGAAGCCAGAGTTTTCAGATGCCAGTCTGGGCTTTTAAGCTCCTCCTATGGCTATTCAGGTCACCTTTACCTATGCAAGACGGGAATAAAGCCCACAGCTGTTTGTTTGGGTCCAGCTGGCTGCAGATATCCTGGGTCTGCTGCTCCTAGAGATGCAGGGCAGAAACACTTGTTGGCACCAGGGCACTTCTGCTGAACATGAGACCCTGCCCCATCTCTGCAGCCCAAGAAGGCTCAGTGGGCAACTCTGCCTACCGCCACCCATAGCGCTTGAGCTGGGAAGCAGTGTCGTCATTTGCTTCAGGACGTGAACCCTTCTCTTCCTGTCTTCTGCCTCTTCCTGCTTACTCACCCACCTGTCGTGGGTTGAAACTAAGTTGATTGACAAGCTTTTAAGCCAATGCGCTTTTGTGAATTTTGCATATTTAAACCCCCGTGCAAGGGCGGGAAGTTTCTCTCTGGTTCCCGATCTCCTGAGGGAGAAGGGGGGGCCTCCGAGCCCCGGGCGGCCTCCGGGCCCGGCCGGGGCCTCTGCCTCCCCCCCAACCCGTCACCCCTCTCCCTTCCCTCAGAGCCGTGAGCAGCTAAACTATCTATGGACTGCTCGACAGCCGAATCCATCCGGCTCGGCTTTTGAAAATCGGAGGGACCTCCCCTCCCCCTTCATGCAGCCCGGGGGGAGCCTCCTCTCTCCCCCTCCTGCAGCCCGCGCAGACCCAGCGGGACCAGCGGAGCCTCCTTTTCCAGCCTGCACAGCTCACACCGAACTGAACATCAGCGCAGCCCGTGGGGAAAGACGTGAGGGAGAAGAACATGGAGGCTGCACGGTCAGGAGAAAGAGAAAGTCAGTCACGTGGGACGACGCTGAGATGGCGGCGGGAGAAAAGGGTGTGTGCGTTCCGGCGCCAGTCTTAAAACCCCTTCTAGCAGCTGCGGAGGACTGA
>VZTE01004196.1:471666-491498 GCA_013397775.1 Eulacestoma nigropectus | reverse complement strand
GGACTGCTGAGATTGTGAACAAATCAGAAGTTTGCGGCATCAGCAGAAGAAACCTTTTTTCCCTAAGCAGAAGAAAGAGACTTTTAAAGACTGTAACACTGACCAGAATTGTTACCTTTTGTGCGAGGTGGTAAAAGGAGGGGAGAGTGCTGGAGGGAGAAAAGGGAGGGGGGAAGGAGTTTTTGCTTGGAGAGTGCTGGAGAGAAGAGGGTTGTGCTTTAACTTTCTTTCTATTTCTTGTTACTTTAAACTCTGTTAGTAATAAACTTCCTTATATTCTTTAAAGTTTTAGGCCTGCTTTGCATTTCTTCTAATTCTTATCTCACAAAGTGAAATACATGTGATCAAACCACTACACTAAATTGGTGTTTCTGCCCAGTTGGCGAACCAAACCCGCTACACAACCCCAGTCACAGGCTCTAGTTTTAATTCTTTTTCTGCTCCCCAGGAAAGGCATCTCTTGTTCGTTAAGACACATCACTCCTCATTCTTCTTCCTGTCTCATTTATTTGTTTCTCTGTCGCCTGCAGAAGATAAACCATATGAGACCTGGAAGCGCTCCTTGAAGAGATTGAAGTTCACTGGACAAACAAGTGCTGCTTTAACACCAGTGGATTAATACCACATAGCTTCATCAACAAGAAGGAAAATCAGTGTCCCATAGATCAGGTGGGAAAAATGAATCAACAGACAAAAATGATAGAGCTCCCTGCAGGTGCAGAAGGAGAATCAGTATCAGCATCAGCTGGGCTTCTGTCAAGCAAGGCTGGGGTAGAGGGACACATAACCTTTTTTGGCCCTCTGCAAATATGTATTTCACAACAACTTGGCAAAATGTCCAAAATGTTTCCTAGGAATATTTGCAGCTGATAGAGTGCTAAAGGAGGTAAATGAGTTAGTGACAGTGTCAGGACAGGGGGCCACAAGTAATCCATGAAGCACTGCCAAACCCAGGTGTAAAGAGCACAGGCCATCCCAGGAAGCAATGAATGTGAGAAAAAGGTGTGGCGTGGGCCCACCATACTACTGATGGACCACCCTCACCATCCACAATACTGTGGCCAGCAGGGAGAATGTGATTCTTGGATATCGAATTGCAAAACCCTGAGTAGAATCCAGATTTTGAATGAAAATCTCCAATCTAGTCAACTTTCCCCCAAAATGCTAAAAAATGACAACTTGGGATACAGAGGGTGGTTATGTTATCCACCTCACAAAGGAGGAAGAAAGCAAGCCCATCTCTTCCATAGAAGAGCTCCATACATCCAAAAGGCTCCTTCATATAGACAATAATCCCTCTCTTCATCTTCCCTGCTTTGTTCCTGAGCCTGTATCAATCTGTCACAACTCTCCATTTGGGCAAACTCTCCACTTTGTCAGATGGGTCCCACCTATTCCTATCAGGTCTCAGTCCTCAGAGTGGGTTCCATAGTTGTCAATGCCTGATTCCTGCTGGCACCAGATGTGCAGCCAGGTGTTTACCTATTGAAGCTCCTTGAAGTTCCTCCCCAAGCCCTTCCCTTCACTCATGGAGACCAGGTATTGTGAGCATAATGGCTTAGGTTCTGACAACCTAAAAACAAACTGTTTATACACACTGTTAATTTAAGCTCAATGCTTCCAAACCCCAGGACAGAATTCAGATACACAACTCCCTTTCTGCCCAATAGGATTGGTGTGGTTACACTTTGGCAGAGTTGAAAACACTCACACACACATAGAACAGAACACACGGACACAAGTATGAGGACATCTGAGAATGTCACAGTTTGTAGTTATTCTATAAGTCCACTGGGACAGATACCTCATCTCTCAGTGGCTTCAAAGCCAAGTAGGGCTCTTTTGTATACTCTAAAAATAAACAGTCTTCTATGAAGAACTGCTGAAAAAGGCCCTGGCAAACTGCACCAAGAATCTTTCTGATCCTTGTAAGTGCTACTGGAAAACTCATTTCTACGGTGGTTTTCTCTTAAAAAGGTCCAGTAACATTTTCTTCTTGTCATGGAGCAGCATGCCCATTCTAATGAGTTACTGCTTTTTAGTAGTTGCCTGCTACCTTTGCACATACCACTGGCATAAGTAAAGAAGAACATTTAAAGCATGACTTCCAGACAAAAGAAGAGTATGGAAAAGTGTTGGCCCTCTTTGCTTCCCTGTGCTATCTAAGCTCTCTCTTCTCCCTGCCCTTCCTACGTCTACTCCTTTATTTCCAGTCTTACCAGAGTGACAGAATTGTTGGGGTTGGGAGTGCCCTCTGGAGATCATCCAGTCCAACTTCCCTGCCCAAGTAGGGTCACCTGGAGCAGGTTACAGAGGCATGCATCCGGTTGGGTCTTGAATATCTCTAGAGAGGGAGGCTCCACGACCTTCCTGGGCAGCCTTTGAGCCCTTTTTTTCACGCATATCTTCCTGCAAAAAAACCCCAAACAAACCAACAACAAAAACCTCTGATCTCTGTAGATTGTTTAGCCCATGCTGCTTGTCACTAAACAATAATCCTGGAAGGGAAATGTTCAAGTCAGGCATATGCATACAGGGACAACTTGCTTTGGAAATAAAGACCACAGCAAATAATCCTCCCTGAAGGTCTTCTCTCTGCCAAAGCTGCACTCCCTAACCAAAGGGCTGGGGAAAAGGTACATAGCACTCTTGCTGCAATTCTGTGGTGGCACATCCATTACAGATTTCACAGAACTGTAGAATAGCCCATGTCAGAAGGGTCTTCAAAACATTGTCTAGTCCAAACACTGATGGAAAAGGAGCCCAGATGGGATTATCTAGAACCCTATACAACTGCATCTTGAAAACCTCCAGAGATGGGGACTCTACCACAACCCATGAAAGGTTGTTGCAGTGAATGATTATTCCTAATGTAAATTTCTTTCTATGTCAAGACAAGCACGGCTGGTGCAAATTACACTTGTTGCCCCTTGTCTTTTCCATGCGACTCCTCAGGAAGAAAACCATGATTCTCTGTGGGGAATGTGTCTATGCAGCACCAATAACTTGATGCAAGTGGTACTCACTAATCAGGAGCCCCAAAGGCACTGGTGACACCTAGATATTTTGAAATACGAGAAAGGGTGTGGGCCAGTGGTTGCACCACCAAGAGATGATGTGATGGGACATGATGCTGGGGGAGGGAATTGAAGCCAGGAGAAGGGTGAAACACATGTAAGCAGTTGCGGACACCACACAAGCCGCCGAGTGCCATCTGCCGCTGTTTGGAGATGATGTAAGCTCTGCACAGGACACGGCACTTGGGGATCTACCTCATATGGAAGAAACAGCAGGATTGAGCTCAGTGCTGCTGCATCTGCATCTGGAGGAAAGGTGCAGCAGCAAATCGCACTGCTGATAACAGCAGCCCGATCTCTGTATCCAGCGTGCCCACTCAGGTGGCACCAGATCCCTGGCGAGGCCATAGCGTGACTGATGCAATAAAGATAGAGAAATTCAGCAGAAATTAACCCACTCGCCGAGTTCCAGCTCGTCATGTGCAATAAGATGTGCTGGGTGCAAACAGGCTGAATTTCTGATTAGAACCAATTCAGCACTGTAGGGCTGGTGGACTACAGAAACGACTTGCACAATCCAGATTTTGGAATAATAAGTTTTATTGGGAAAGCGGCAATAAATGCGCTAACTATCCCTACTGGGGATAAATCCACTAACTACATATTAACTACCTATGTATTGGTGGGGGTTAAGTGCACTATCTACCTATTAAATACTTTAACATGGACTACTCCGTATCTATACAGAGCCTGTCTTCAGGCGTGAGCCCCCAGCAGCTCATCTCTGTCTCTTAGGACTCTCTTGCAGTCTTCACGGCCGCAAGAAGGAGCTGTTTGAGCTGATGTTGCAGCCTAATATAGTCCTGCATGACCTCTTTGTGGGTGTCTGGATCACGTGCCAGGTGCTGGAACAGATTGGGTGGTTCAACCCTTTGAAGGTCTGGCGGCAAACTGATCTCCCCGGGAAGCCTCTGGTTGCCTATGACAAAGTGGTCGAGGCGTTTCTTGTCCAGGGAGCAGTGCAGATAGTCCACTATGTCCACCAAGCGCTTCAGGAAATCCCTCCTGCTCCACTGCGACAGGGGTCTGGTGTTCAGGAGGTGCATGACAATGGTCTTCAAGGTGTAGGCGGAAAGGCCCGTGCCCGTTGCAGTGCAGGTGAGGAACTGCAGGCATTTGCAGTGCCAGCTGTCCTGTGGTGCCCGCCTGGCCACGTGCCTGAAGAAGTTGGCCTCAGCCACGACGTAGGTCTCATGCCAGGTTGTGCTCGGCATGAAGTGGACTTCTGTGGGCTGACTGCTGACATAGATGTCCAAGTCGCCTTGCCGCACCCCAAACAGTACCTCTACCACAAAGCTTTCCTTGCCCTCGCTCAGCTGCATCTTGCAGGAGCGCCTGGAGGGCAGCAACGTTAAATGCCCGTGGTAGGACTGAGGCAAAAGCAACCAGTCTGCTCTACCAATCGGTACAGCCAGCAGGCAGTTTTCTCCACATCCAGGTAGGGTCCAGTGCAGAGGGTGTCTAGGAGGCTGGGCTCCTGGTTCCTGCTCAGCTCCTCCTTGGAGTGGTGGAGGAAGCACAGCATGGTGTTGTCGCCCAGCTGCTCCCTCACGCAGGTGCACTCCAGTTCCACTCGGACGCGGAAGTTCCTCCCAGACATTTTTGCTCCAGTGTCCGGTTCCAGGTGGAAGGCGTGCCCCGCAGGGGCACTCAGGGGTACAAGCACGTGGTACAACGCACCTTCTGCACGGGACCTCCAGCCCTCAAAGGCACTGCCCACCCCGATGGCTTGTTGCAGAACTGGGTAGAAGCGATTGGATGAGCCATGTCCAAAGGCACGTGTGAAGTTGTCCATCAGGAGAGTTACCATGGCACAACCTCTGTCCAGGTCTGGGAAAGGCCACTGTATGTGCTCCTCCACAAGCCTTC
This sequence comes from Eulacestoma nigropectus, assembly GCA_013397775.1. NCBI lineage: Eukaryota > Metazoa > Chordata > Aves > Passeriformes > Eulacestoma > Eulacestoma nigropectus. Next base: position 486,552 of record VZTE01004196.1, on the reverse strand, counting down.
CAAGCTTGCTTGCAAAATCCCGCTCTTTGTCTTCATTTGTGTCAGATTTCTCTCCTTCGTTTCCAGCAGCATTGTTCTTCTGCACATCCGCACTGGCATTTACTTCTTCTTCATTTGTGCCCTTATTGGATTTTTTTCCACCATGTCTGGCCTCCTTGTCGTCTTCAGTTGTGTCAACATCGCCGCCTTCTTCCTCATTTCTGGCCTCAGTGTTGTCTTTGACAACCTTCCCATCATTGTTTACTTTTCCAGTATTTCCATCCTCATTGCCTTCTTTTTCCTCATTTCCAGCCTCAGTGTTGTCTTTGATGACATTCTCATCATTGTTTACTTTTCCAGTATTTCCATCCTCATTGCCTTCTTTTTCCTCATTTCCAACGTTGTCTTTTTCATTTGAGCCAGCATTGCTGCCTTCGGCCTCATTTCCGGCCTCCTTGGTGTCTTCTTCCACATTGACATCATCACTTCCTTCTCCAGCTTTTGCCTCCTCAGTGCCTTCTTTTGCTTCATTTTCAACATTGTCTTTCTCATTTGTGACGGCATTGCTGCCTTCGGCCTCATTTCTGTCATCCTTCTTGTCTTCCTCCACATCCACATCATTGTTTCCTTTCCCAGCTTTTGCGTCCTCACTGCCTTCTATTCCTTCATTTCCAACATTGTCTTTTCCAGTTGCGCCAGCATTGCTGCCACTTTCTCCATTGCCATCAGCATTGTTGTCTTTCTCCACATTTGCCAAGGTGATTTCTACTTCTTTCTTTGCCAGAGCATTGTTTTCTTTATCATTTGCACTCTTGTCCACGTTGTTGCTGGAGTTCTTCTCCTGACCACTGCTCTCTGGCTCACAGCTCCTTTTCTGGAGGATAAAGCCCAGCACCAAGAGCAGGGCCAGGACTGCGGCAACGGCCCAGAACGGCCATTGCTGCAAGGCATCCCAGAGTGTGGCTCCCCAGGAGCCACCACTCTGCTCCAGGGTCGCCTGCTCCAGCTCCTGCAGCTCCTGCAGCAGCCGAATCCTCTGCAGCTCCTCGTACTTGGCACGCACCTCCATGAGCAGGCGTGTGTCCTCATCCACTCCATCCCCGACCATCTGCGGGTACTGGATAAGGCTGTGCGTAAGCCACACCAGGAACATGATGGCTGCCATTGCTTCCAGGGAGAGCGCGGAGAGAGGAAGAGGGGAGCTGCTGGTGTGGAGGTGGGGATGGGAGCCTTAGGGGTGTGGGGACAGGAAGAGAGGGAGCCAGGCAGCTGGCGGGCACTGAGGCCCAGCTGCAGCCACAGCCGCAGCAGCAGCAGCAGCAGCCCCAGCAGCAGCCGTGCCGTGCTGCGTCCAAGGAGCTCCTGCAAAGGGCTGGGCCCTGGATGCAGGATGGGAAGCACTCTCACGGATACCCGAGTTTGTGCTCCGCCTCTCGTCCAGCACAGATTCTGGCTTGCGTGAGCACTTGACGTTCGTCCAGGCTGGACTGGGGCAGCGCTGCCTGCTGGTGTTGTTTCTATGCACTCCCATTGTGCCATCCCTTCTGATGTCACAGACAGCAGAGACACCACAGCCAGGCCAGCCCCGCCCTTCTTTCCCACCCCAGCTCAGCCCCTCGGAATGGCCCCGGGGCAACCAAAGCCCTGACGCCCACAGAATGCAGACCCACCGCTTCGGAATGGGCCCCCAGGCCTTCCCTTTACAAAACAGGACAAAGTCCCCATAAAGCCATGTCAAAAATACAACCGGATAATGAGATCCAGGGATACTTTGCTCCTGGACATCCCCTGTGAGGAGATGGGATTGGTTCCCACCTGTGGTTGTAGGAGTGCTCTTGGGGCCTTTGCCACAAGGCTCCAAGTTTGCTACAAGGCCTCAAGTTTGATACAAGTCTCAAGGAAGGCAAAGGCAAAGAGACATCCCTGCCCCCTCTTTTGGCAAGGTGTCTATGCAGCACCAATAACTTGATGCAAGTGGTACTCACTAATTAGGATCCCCAAAGGCACTGGTGACACCTAGATATTTTGAAATACGAGAAAGGGTGTGGGCCAGTGGTTGCACCACCAAGAGATGATGTGATGGGACATGATGCTGGGGGAGGGAATTGAAGCCAGGAGAAGGGTGAAACACATGTAAGCAGTTGCGGACACCACACAAGCCGCCGAGTGCCATCTGCCGCTGTTTGGAGATGATGTAAGCTCTGCACAGGACACGGCACTTGGGGATCTACCTCATATGGAAGAAACAGCAGGATTGAGCTCAGGGCTGCTGCATCTGCATCTGGAGGAAAGGTGCAGCAGCAAATTGCAATCGCGATAACAGCAGCCCGATCTCTGTATCCAGCGTGCCCACTCAGGTGGCACCAGATCCCTGGCGAGGCCACAGCGTGAGTGATATAATAGAGAAATTCAGCAGAAATTAAACATTGTCTTTTTCTATTGCACCAACATTGCTGTTGCCTTCTTCATGTCCAGCCTCATTGTGGTCTTCTTCATCAGTTCCTTTTCCACTATTTCCTTTCTCACTACCTACTTTTCCTTCATTTTTAACATCTTCTTTTTTATGTGGGCCAGCACTACTGCCCTCTTCTTCATTTCCATCCTCACTGTTTTGTCTCCAACCATTCTACTCAGCTTCTTCAGCATAGGATTGACTACTGTCCTGGGGTAATGTTATAAGGCTGCTTAATTCCTTAACCATCTGTTTAATGCCCAAGGACGCTGTATCTTTAAGACGGACCCAGGGGGTGCGGCTGGAGCCGCGGGACCCGGGTTCAGGTCAGTTCAGCGGGTGGGGGTCCAACAGCTCTGGGCTCCGACGGTCGGGCCGTGCTCTGGGGGAGTGCACCGGGGAAGCTGCACTGCTCCTTTGCTGGTTTTTTTTGTTCCCACTAGCCGGAAAAAAGGCTTTGTTTTGTTTCCCTTCCCTCCCCCTGGTCTCTCCACCTACCGTCCCTTCTCTCCAGTCTGAGGAGCCGGGGGGGTGGCCCCGGCAGGCCTGCGGGGTGGCCCTGGCTAGTCCGAACCCCAGTGAAGGCCAAACCACTTCGCCCACTCTGAGGAGGAGGAGGACCGGCGCAGGAGGATCAACAGGTTTCTTTTCCATCTGCCCTGCTCCAGGCTGCTGTATGGATTCCCCTTCCCCTTCCTGGAGACTGGGGGGACCAGTTGTCAGCCTGTGTGGTTTCTTTTGTTCTCTGGGCATTTGTTGTATTTTGAGGGTTTTTTTCCCTGTTCTACCCTGTTTTTGTTCTGTGTTAATAAACAGTTCGGGTTTTTTCCACTTTTCACTTACTGTTATCAATTTATCTCATTGGCGGAGAAAAGGGGGACGTCCTTTCCCTTTGGAGGAGGTGTTCATCCCAGAGTGTTTCTTCCTAAAATTTTGTCTCCAAAACCAAGACAACTACCAGACAAGAAAGTATGTAAGGTTGGCGTATTTTTCACTTTCACTCCTACTGAGTGAAGTCTGAACTGTTTTGGAAGAACCTGTAGCAATGCCAGCTTGCACGGAGAATTCAAGAGGAAGTGGTAATGATCATTCACAACCGGAGCTGCAAAGAGCTTTGATTTTGGTTGTCTTCATGAATGTGGATTCCTGTTCTGAAACAGTTTGCTCAGTTGGCCTGAAATCAAGGGGAGATGGGACTATAACAAATTAGCACCTTCTGAAAAAGAATCAGGCCCTCACATTGAAGAGAGAAAGGGCGAACAAAACAATGACCATAACCCTAAATCAGAAATTTTAAAGCAGACCTTTTCACCTTCCTGTTACCTTCCCCTTTTAAAAACTGATGAGTCTTACTGGGTCAGTGTTTTACCTGACACAGTATTGCTTGCTTTGCAACTATCTTAGGGTACGCAATGCATTTTAAAAGGGAGCTTTGGAAAAATTAGGGCAATTTGCAATGCCTAAAAAGACCGACCCTGAAAGACAACCGTTGTGCACAGAGAGGGTACTAGAGAGCTCAGCTTGGGACACTTGAGCTATAGAAGTTCTTTAAGAATATAAAGCAATGTGCTGTTTTCCTTAGTCTTTGCAATGCCGTGCAAGATGATTTCATTGAACTAAGAAGGGTAAATGCTACTTCATATTTAAACAGGTGCTGCCCTATTGCTTTGTCGTTAGCACTGGTACTTCTCTTTCTTCAGGTAAATGCTGGTGAGTGATGGGTATATGAAATGGTACAAACCTTACTTCTTTTCTTGTTTGGTTTTCATTAATACCAGTAAACCAACTTGACAGCCAAATGAAATATCCACCACCTTTGCTTTGCCCCTTGTTGTCTGGATTTTATAAATGAAATGGCTGTAACTCTCCTAACAGCCTTGAAGCCTCATGTCAGCACTTAGAGTATCAGGGTGATACCAGGATAATGTTTTGGCAGAGGAACAGCTTTCCTGCTGTGTTCAATTAACTGTCTGCCATAAAAAACATGAAAAATAATTGTTTATCAGTTCTAAGTCTGTGATGAAGCACCTATGTATTATATATGTGATGGCGAAGAATGCGAAATATGTAAGAAGTTACACGAATATCACATCATTCTCTTCACCTCCACTCTCCTCATCCCACCGTTGCTCAGGGATTCACCACCACATTCACGAAAATGAAAATACCCAGAGTATGTAGGCCAGCAACTGAATGTACACAGAGATGGGTTGTCTTTAGAACATCTGTACAGTACGGTCCTCAGGGATTAGCCTAATTGCATCACTGAATCTGTCTTAATGAACTTTTAGATTTATATCAGCATTCATCATTTCCTTCAACTCAGTCCTAGAATTACTGACTACCCTGTGGAGGGTAACAGCATCAGTAGCCTGACTGCACCACATTTTTCTTTGCATTTCTTTGTGATACTAGTGAAGAAATGATCAACAAATTATTCCAAAGGCATTTATTTCTTTCTTGTACATGAATTAAAAATAAAATATTACAAAAATATGGAACCACATACTGAAATATATAATCTTAATTCATACATCAAGCGTTTTTTAATGTAAGCTAGAAAAATAGAAATTTCATTTTGGACCAATATAATATTCTTGCAGTATTCCTAAAAATGGTGTTAAAAAAAATATATATTTTCCTTAAAAAGGGGAAGTGCACATTGCTTAACCAGACTAACAAAAATAATCCAGTGCAAATTCCTAAAATAGGCATTCAGATTACGTTTCCTTTCATGTATGATTTCTAAATAGTTAACAGTTCAGTTTTTTCATATTTGGAAACAGTTGAACAGAATCAGTTGGAAAAAAAGTTGAATAAGCTATTGCCTATGTCTTAGAATTTAGTTTTCAGCAAGGTCATAATAAACTCTTCTTGGAGCTCTTCTGTACTCAGTTAGGCAAAATTTGCCAGAGTTGATGTAAAATATTTGTTTACTTTTTACCTAGGATGCTTCAAATACATTCAAGCTTTACCGAACATTTTGGTCATTTGCTGTAGGCGCCTGTGAACAGGGGTCACAGTTGGAATTCACAGAAGTAAACATTCATTCTGTTCAAAATCCTGTCAATTATTAATTTAAAAAAGTTTTCTAGCAAAGAGTTAGATATTAATAGTAGTTTGATATACAGATATTTAAGTTAAGAACATCAGACTGCATCTGACACAAATCACTTCAGGATTTCATTAACATCCACTTTCCGCATGTTTTATGTAGACTGAGGCTGACATTTTGGTTGAAGTTCACTCCACAGGAAGTGTCACTTATATTAATAAAAAAAGGATAATTAGGTCCTTTTTTTTTACCTGAAGGATTACATAGGTTTGGGTTTAGTTCTTAACACAAAATGTACATGTTATTTTATACATGTTTGTAAGGTTTCAATCCCTTAGAATGAAAGAAGTAAAATAAAAAATACAGCTTCTCCATCTGCCCTTCTGAACACACAACCTACCCAAAGCTTTAGTACTTAAGAGTCAGATTGCCCACACAACTCAGGCTAGGTGCTACCTTCTGTATAACAGGTCAGTGTTGGACAAAATTGTGTAAAAACTCAGTGAAATTATTTTAAAAAATGTAAATGTCCTAAAAAGAGTTAACATTGGGGGTTTCTTTCATTTTGATTGATTTTATGTCTGAACATTGGACTTCTAGTCCAAAAAGGCCACTTTTCTGAATTTGGATAGATTTTGAAAAAGAAAGAAGAAAATTGCATACAACATATTTTCTATACAAAGGTATTTTGCTATATAGCTTCTAAAACTTGTAATTATGGTCACTAAAAGCATACATTCTATTAAAAAAATGAGTACAAAAAAAAATTCCTAGAAAATCGAGTGTTTAAGACTTGCTCAAGGATGTAGTTGGTCTGACCTTGCAAAATACTTAGGCAGGTGCTTAATTTTAAGCATATGAGTCATTGTGCCAAGAGAGATTTTATGGTGAACACTAATGCACAAATATTAGACTGGCTCTTCCACTTCATGATAAGCATGGACGTAAGTGCTTTGCTGGATATGGATCAGGATGCTCAGCACCTAACAGGACTTCAGGCGCCGATCCAGCAAAGCACTTACCCACACAAACAACACGGCTGACTTTAGGATCACTGCTCATGTGCTTAACATTAGGCATGCTCGTAAGTGCTTTCCTGGAAGGGCCCGATAGACCAATCGTGTGTAAGCTATAAAATTTGAAGCAGTGTATGTTTAACACGCTGCATATTTAACAATGCTAATCTGCTGAGATTTGCTTTTTCTTGGAATAGGGCACGTCCAACGTCAAGTATTTATTTTTCAGAAAGTGCGTAAAAAAAGCCTTCAAAAGCAGCTTTGTGATTATGGCAAGTTAAAATAATATTAGTGAGTTTCCTTATGCTCCTTTCCTTTCTTCTTCACACGCCTTTTCTCAGGCAGCTACAAAGGAAAGAGAAAACCCTAGTCAAAAACATTACTTTATCCATATAACCATCCATGCATTTAATTTTGCTCCAATAAACATCACGTCAGATGCAACTGAACACCTGAAAACAAGCACACTGAACCCTTCCAGATTTCAGATCTGAATGCAAATTCTGCCAACTATGCCACCTTTTCCACTGAAAATATTCAATTCACCAATTGTCACGTCTACAAATAGAACTCTGTTTATTACTTAAGACTGAAAATGATGTGCCAGTTTGACCCTTACATATCCATAAGTCAGCGCTTGTATTTCCATATGTTTTCCATGCCCACTGATGTCAATCCATTTGCTATGCAAAGTCTAAAAAAGTGAAAGTGTAAGAGCTGTTTAATCCCAAATAAACAACTATAAAAGCATCACAGCTCATCAGATATTTACATGAATATGTAGAGATGTCATATTAACCCAGAAAAAGAAATAAAGTAAGACCATATTTCTATAATAGTGCTGGCATATTGCTCCATACTATGCTAACCAAGGAAGAAACAGCAAAGCAGCACTTCATAATGACCTACTGCTACTGCTGGCCAGGCAGAGTAACTATATTTAAATCCTTATTGTGGTAGGAAATATTGTTTTATGCACTTGGCACCACATGCTGTTCATAACTTCTTGCAGCTACATGTCGAGGAAGTTTCAAAGTTAGTAAATGTATTTCATGCTTTCCTAAAGGGAAAGGAGTTCTTATTTTCAAGTGAAAGATCTAATGGTTTTTGGAATTGGCTTATTTTTTTTGTCACGCACAAATTCTTGCTCAACCAAAAGCGCAGTCACTAATAAAATTACTATTGTGGTAAGTTACAGCACAGCTGACAGCTGAAGTTGAGATGTGGCACTGAAGCACAATGCATCCCTGCAGAGAGGAAGAACTCTAGACTTAGTCCTTGAGCACAGCAGCAGATGTGAAAGTCATGTATAGAGCAAGAAAAAATAAAACCTGGTACCCCAGACTAGAAGTCAGCACAAAGGACTCTCATCTCTATCAGATTTGTTCTGCCTGTCCCAAATTCTGACCAGAGAAACTGGGACATTTTTGTACAAGGCTCTTGAACAGTTCAGTCAATGAAAAGGTGCATTTGCAAAATTTATTTCACAAAACTTTTGAACTGTTAAAACCCAAACCCCTAAAACTAGCATATTTAAATATCCAGAAGAGCTTCTACCATGTATCTGTTCTGCCTCATAGTTCCTGTTTCTAACATAATTCTCTCCCATTCTTGGTTTTCCAACAAACACCCATCACACGCTTGCCTGCTTTCTCAGCATCTTCTGGTGCTCTGGAGCTGGCTTTTCATTAATACATAACTCCTATTTCCTACCAAAACACTCCCTAACTTGTTGCTTACTGCACAGAACTTCTCCATTAACATGTCAGAATGTGCCTGTTCTTTTTCCTTTTTTTCCCATAGCATTATCCTGCATTTTTGATAGGTGTTTTTTAAAAGTTGCCATCACTTCTGCATCCCTTCTACTCACATGAATTTGGGAGGTTGAATGCTTTCCAAAATTTAACGCTTCCAGTTCATACCCAGAATTGTTCATTCTGGGCTCACCAAACACTAGTTATTATCAGAGATAATAATTCTATAGATTTCCAAGTATCTTCCTCTATCTGGAATTCCACCCATGCTGACCCTCTGCATTTACAAACTACATCTGACACTTTGTGAAAACCACCGGTTTGAAAGGCATACAAAACCCAACAACAACTACAAAACTGCACAGAACACACAGCAAGGCTTCTCTTTAATTTCTGGTTGGAAGAGAGTGCCACAGAGCTTTTTAACCTAGCAGACACCATTGTAATCTAAGGGTTGTAAATGGCAGCAAGTAAGTCTGAAGTGCAAAAATGGCATAGTTACTCAAAAAGGGGGATTTCCTAATTTCTCTGAAACTCACATTATCAAGGGGTACAAGCAGATTCTCTACTGAGCTGAAATAGCAAAGAATGACGTGTTTTAAGAGTGTCTTTCAAAAACACACATTTTAGATGATCCACAGTAATGACTCAGCACAAGTGGTGGATGACATTGAGTATTGTGCAGAACTGGCTAGATCTGTACAAATGATCCCAGTGACTCCATCTCTTTTTCAGTTCTGTGATTCAGGGAAGCTGCAACATCAGCAATCCCTCTAAATATACAGGAATACTCTGTAATGATGAAAGAACACAGAAAAGAGTGGGTAGTGCATTTTAAGTAACAGTCCCACCTTGTGCAAAACTTTATAAAACTAAACCTTATCTAAGACACCCATACTTAAGCTTTTGAATCCAACTCCAAACAGGCTTCTTAAAAACCCCCCCCGCCCATTCTTGCCTTTAAATCAGTTTTTCCCTGATTATTTTCGTAAGGACCTCTTGACCTTGAACTAAACACAAAAATACCCCTATATTGCTATGTGCTAAGAGATTTATTGTGCAAGCCAAGGAGATGCCGTATCTCTTTAAGGATTAAAATTTACACACAGGCAAATACCAAAACCGCTTAAAAATATGCTGAAACCCAACCTAACTATTGAAGCATACAGCAAATACAGCAAGCACAAGTTTGTTACACAAAGCACTTTATTGCATTACATGTACATTGGCATTCATTGATGTTTGCTTCCAGCATATTGAAAACAACACAAATCCCAATATAGACTATCTTTGCCTCGATAAAATGCCACCAATGACAACGCTTACCTCAGCGCTTATATTTGGGTCAAAATAAAAATGCAATTATGCCATCATACTCTGGTGTTAACACTGGGTAAAAAACTTCAGAAAGTCTAAAAAAATAATGCTCCTTATCAATTAAAAAAAAAAAATCATCAAAGGTGGGCACGTTTTCAGACCAGAATGAAGTGTAATGGAGTAAACTCTGTGGTCAGCTATACTGGGCTTGCTCTAGAATAAGCAGCAGCACAGTATGGCACCCTGCTAAGCCTTGCTTCTCAGCCAACAGCACCCATGTTAATGCAGGCAGCTGGGCCGTCTTCTCAGTCCAGGCTGGAATATCTGATGTCATGGTGCTGCCTTATCCCACTAAGGCCCAACAGCTCTGTGCCCTGCCAGCTCACAGACATCTCCATCACACTCCACCATGTACCCAGACATGCCCTGCATACACTATACTAACAAAAAATTCCAGGAGACATCTTTAGCTTAACAAAAATAACCACTGTATAAAATTCTTTCAAAAACAAGTTTTTATTTCGATATTTTAGGTTTGGAGCTGAAGAAAGCAGAAATGGATTTCATTCCACTCTTATCGACTTTGGCCAGAGCCTTCTGTGCTGCAGACATCTTGGTGTTTGCCTGTGAGTGAAATGATAAACAGAAACAGTTAAACAGCATCTCCACAGGGGGGAAACAAATGCTACAAACTCCTAAATACAGAAGTCAAGCACTAAGTTGAATTGCTTTTTTAGTATACAGCCGTAAAGATAATGATATGCAGGCTTTGAATTGTAGCAGAAAAACATTAAAAAGCAAATCTGAGATTATTCAAACCGAAGAATACTTGTCATGAATTACTTAACCTCAGACAAAGACAGAAAACCAACTACAAGGACAAGGAGGTGAAACATCTTTCCTTTCTGCAGAATGAGGTATCCCAAATCAAATGTTTACTTTGGGATAGTCCCTGAGTGTACATTAAGACGAATAATGCATGCAATAGAACAGACACATTCTGGACCCTCCGACTCAATCTCATGATTATGCTGTCAGCAGCCTGAATTACAGACTTGCATTACAGATGATGAATAATTCACACTGATTTACTATCAAAGACCCTATGCACAGTGAAATAAAGGGAAAAGAGATGGAAGAACTAGGAATGAAGAAGGTAACTAATATTTGCAAAGCACTTCTGAGGCCACTGGGACACACTGGGACAACTTCCCAGACTTCTACACCTAAAACACATTTTATGAACCACATTGTATAGAGCTGACCTCTTTTCTTTCTTGTATTTTAAAGCGTTACATTTTAAATCTCTAGCTGCTTTCCCTATTAAGAAAACTTTGCATTGACCTTTCTTTATGATACTCCTCAGTCTGCAGGATTTCACAATAACAGCACTTGGGATCAGCTAGATGGTTATGGATAGGATGGAGATAGGCAACAACAGTATGTTCGTCTGTGTTACTCTACAAACAAAACCACTGCCAAAGTATTTTAAAAAGAGTAGTGTACTGTACAGAGTCCAACGGCTATCTTTTCTTTCCCAGATTCTCCATCAGTGTGCTTCATTACTTCAGAAGTAAATCATATTTAATGTTAAAATGAATTATCTCTCCTCAGTTTACTTCTATCCTTATGCTAAGTTCAAAAGCTATAGTATATAATGTGGGGAGTAGGGAAACATGCATATTTTAAACTATTTATCACCTTCACCTAGGGGGCAATCCTCTTACTTCAAAACTAGAATGTGCACTGAGTACAAAAAAAATCTGGGGTTTTGGGGGGGAGGAAGGAATGCATCTGTCACCAGCTGCTTCTCTTTGCAAAGGGATAACGAGTAGTCAGCATTAGACTGAAGGTCACAAGACCAGCACAGCAGGCCTTTTCGGTTCCCCACGGATTGGAGGAAGATCATTTTCTTTCAATGTTCAGAGAAGTAAGCCAGTACAAGCCTCACAGCTTTGGCACACACAGAGAGGATCTATTTCTTTTCACATCTCTGTTGCTCTCCTAGGAATAGTACAGTGGCAGGCACTGCTGGACTCAGATTTGGATTGGCCTCCAAACACACGTTGGAGCTGGCAAACAGTAAGTTCTGTGTTGATTTAACTTCATTAAGTTGACATAAGTAAGTGCACAAGCAATATTTCTAGGGAAAAATAAAGCCTGTCCTAGCATCCCTTGCAATTTAAGTAAATGCTGCCATCTTCATTTCTTTTTCAAGTAACTAAAATTTAACAGTTGCTACCACTAAGCCATAGGATTTCTCATTTAAAGATCTCAAAGAGCTTTACAAACATTAGCTGAGCACCTTAACACGTATGTCTGAGTCTGCGAGGCTCACTGGAATGTTCACTGGTCAAATACAACCCAGCAGAAATAGTAAAAAAAAAAGTTCAGAATAGGAAATTAAAACTGTCAAAGTCATATTAAACCTGACTGAGAAGTTCAAAGAGATATAACTACAGATGTCAGACAATTGTGTACTTGGTTTTGTGATGTGTTTTGAAGGAGAAAGTTAAGCACTCTGTGCTAATATTTGCTATTAATCTACGCTTTAGCAAAATGTGTATGAATGCAAGGATTGCTTACCTTTCTGGTTTTCAGATTGTCGCTGTTAAATTTAGTATAGTCTTCTTCTGGTTCCACAGGGACATCTGACCATTTCCTTTTCTGAAATGTTAGAGTGAGGAAGTTGCTCTGTCAACCACTTTTATGATGTACACACATGGAAGTTCAAAGCTTTGGCTTTAAAACGTAACCATAGCACCAAAACAGGACTGGCAATCAACTGAAGAATCTGCAGCAAGAGTGGAAGATTTCTGTCTGCAATTGTCTTCTTTTTATGTGAATATTTACCATCTTTACAGCATTCAGTAGAGACCATTCAGTGTCATGGGAAGCATTTTCTTCCTAGCCTTCTGAAGAATGACGGTTAGAAATCAGCCATGATTGTGACTTTGGTGTTAGTCTATTTAGAGAACTTTCTGGAGCAGCTGTTGGAAGTTAGTGCTTAACAGTCAGGGAACTGTGGTGCTCATGATCTCATGGACCTGTGCAGCAACTCCAGTGTTGTAGCTATCTGCCAACACAAGTGGATAATCATCTACTCTGCTGTCTGTTTGTTCACTGCCTTTAGAATTAATTAGTTTCTACAGGCTGGCAACAGTGAAACACTGCCATAGCTCCACTGACTGCTTCATCACTTGAATCCAGCAGTATATTAAGAAGTTTGACTCTGCATGTGTTGTGTGCCTTCTAACTTCAGAAATAATACAAGTGAACAGTTCTCGGCACTTCACATGATTAGGCCGTAAAAATGAATATTTCTTTCCATAAACTGTGAGCATGTGTTTAGTTTAAAGGTGAAAACTTTCTGGTATGTTTCCAAAAGGGAAAAAAAAGTATGCAGTATTTTACAATACTGTATTTTTATTATTATTATATATCTGATATTACTACCCTGTCCTTAATATCCTGTGAAATCTAGACCATGGCCTTCCCAGCCTTTGTGCCAAAGAGAGTGATTTTGCAAGCAACTTGGATGGTACCATACATTTTAAGATCCTGTTTTATTCATTTTGTTTATGGTGCTTGTGATATCTCTCTCTCTCCCCCTCCCTCTCTCTCTTTGGCACAGAAGCCGGGTCTGCAGCTTAGATTTCTCAGCTCTTAGAACCAGATCCAACTGCAGCCTTTTCTTTTGATTTCAATGGAATCTGGATCAGCCTCTTTAGGAGGCTGTTTAGTGTGCTGTGATTACATTTTCAAATGACAATCTAATGAATAATTACTTTTCTCCCCTTTTTGGAATCTGATAAACAAGTTTTTAAAACTTACAACAAAAATGTTTGCATTTCAGCAAAACATTTGCTGTTTAGTTGTAGCAAAGCCTACATACTCTTTGTAAATGTCTCTCATCATCTGCCAATGGCCAGACTCCCTGTGCTGACAAACCGGACAGTGCGATACTTACAACACAAGATCAACAGCTTACAATTAATATGAAGAACATGCAACTTTGATTTAATCATTAAATCACGAAGTCCAGGCTGTACCCAGTTTGTTCTTGCTCAAGAGAAGAATGCGTCGTTGCTTTTCTGCTAATCACTGAAGTTTCTACATCTCTCCTCCCTTCAGAGTTTACCATCATTTCCAAACATGCAATTACTTTTCCAAAATAGGAAATACATGTTAGAACCTTCTTATTTTGCAATACTTATGTATTATGTCTGTTAATACACCTTGCCCTCATGAAGAGAAATGTCAACACAATTGATTAAAAATGGTCTGAAGGAGACTAGAAATTTCCATGTATAAGCCCACCTTGCTCCTCTGAGATTGTGAAATAAAGGAATGTTTTAATCTCTGAAGTTGCAAAGACTTAAACACAGAAACATCATACACACTCTGGTCAGTGCTCTGGAAATTAATCAGATTCTCAGCAAGACCTCACTGCCCAACAACTGAACAGTTCTAAGCCTCATTTCCTCTGTAACCAAACTGCTGAAATAAAACTGTTTTTAAAAATAGATTCTCAGAACTATCCCAACGGTATAAAAGCTATTCGTACACAATATGGAATGTACATCACATGCAGTTTAATACAGTTGTTTTAACATGCTTATATAGCTAATGACTATCAGTTGGCTCCTGATGTGTGCTTAATATTTCTTACAATGCATAAAGATAATTCTTAACTGAATCAAAGGGCCAAGTAACTGTGCAGCCAGAACAACTGTCCAGCCACATGGAAATAACATATCTATGGATATCCATTGGAGAACAAATGCTATTAATAACAGTAGGGCTCAATTATTCCTCTATGTGCTAGCTGACATGCTGCTAAACAGAACAGACACTGAACCAGCCAGAAATGAGGTTATTTTAGACACTGTTTCAGTAAGTCGCAGGGACATTGCAGGAAAGGCCAGTGTGGTGCGTAATCTCCTTTCAGTAGACATACAGTGCCTCAGTTTAAATTAAATGGAAAGGATAATCCAAAATGGGGTTATTGGTTCTAGGGGGGCAAACTTTGCAAACCACATGCCTTATTTGTCTAAGGCAAAGCAAAGGGACTTGATGTGTGAGGAAAACACTTGGAAGGTAAAAGAAAAAGACAGAAGAAGTGATTTTGGATCCTTTACTTCAAACAAGGTGAAAAATCTTAGAGGAAAAGCTTCTCACACTAAACACTATAAATGCAGCTCCTTGCTTACAGAGATGCACACATATTCCACCACCCCCCCAAAAAAATCCAACCGATACTATGTGTAAGCAGAATTCTGCAATGGATGGGAAAAAAAGAAGATGGGGGGG
>VZTE01004196.1:432847-471627 GCA_013397775.1 Eulacestoma nigropectus | reverse complement strand
GGGGGGGGATAAAAAAAAAAGATCAGTTTAGGAGAGTCAGGTAATACTGGGATTAAGTGAGAACTGCCAAAAAGTCAAGCTGAGTTAGACCTTGGAAAGGAAATTAAAACAAACAGTACAAGGTTGTTTAGCCACAGAGGCAAAAAGGGAATTAAAAAAGAGAAAGTGAAGCTGCTATACTGCAAGGATTGGACAGATATTAAAGTTAATCTATGTGTGGACCCAAAATGGACAAACTCTTTTGCCTCAGTAAATCATTTTCAATAAAAATGAAGAAGTTAAGCACAGGGGCAGAAGAGAGAACAAAAATCACTCTATTCAAGATAGAAGTAAAACTCAGTATGCTGACCCCAGCTGGAAGACCTCATCAGAAATCACAACCTGAGAGGCAGAACCTGGCATATGTTCTATCAGGCAGGGCCCATATTAGTGCAGAATAGCCAAGGACCCATCTCTAATGTAAGAAGGAAGAAAAAGTGATAGTAGGACTCAGGAGAACAGAGTGAGAAAAAAGTGAAAGGAGGAAGAATAATTAAAGAGTAAATGAAACACAGAATCATACTGTAGTTTGGATTTGAAGGGACCTTAAAGATTATCTAGTTCCAACCCTCCTGCCATGGGCAGGAATACCTTCCACTAGACCAGGCAGCTCAGAGCCCCATCCAACTGGGCCTTGAATGCTTCCACGGATGGGGAGTTAACAACATCTCTGGGCAACCTGTTCAGTGCCTCACCACCCTCACATCTAATTTAAACCTACTCTCTCTTTCAGCTTAAGGCCATTGCCCCTTGTCCTGTCACTACATGGCCTTGTAAAAAGTTTCTCACCAGCTCTCCTGCAGTCCCGTTTAGATACTGGTCTCACTGGAGCCTTCTCTTGTCCAGGCTGAACAGCCCCAACTCTCTCAGCGTGTCTCTGCCTAAAAACTAAACACAGGTAATGCCCACTAACTTGTCTTTATTTTCTCAAATATGACACATTTTCTGGTGACAGAATGTGAAGGATTGCCAGAGGACTTGACATGGTGTCACCTAAGCAGCTGAAATTACAGAAAACAAATACTGCATAAGAAGTTTAAAGTAGGTGAGAAACTGGGAAAAAGGGAAACAAAAGCAAATAATGCAGAAAGGGATGTCATTGGATCAGATGGAGATTACTAGTTAATTGCTAATTGAAGATAATAATAGAATGCTAACATTTGCTGAATGTACACCACTGAGTAGCATTACGATTACCTAAAGAGCTTTTAACACTGTGAAAAAAAGCCAGAGAACCTTCAAGACTGGAAATATTAAAACCAGACTAAATGTACAGAAGAAGTAAAAGGTCATGTACACAGCAACTAACTGCATGAATTTCTTGTAAATCTGAGAACAGATCAAGTAAAACTGGAGTGGGGAAAAAAAAAAAAACCCAACTGTGTGTCTAAACTATTCACAGCACAACTGAGAGCTATCTGGTACATCACACATCAAGAGAGGCAAATGGGATTCTAGTCTGTAATAGGACAAAGTATTTCTAGTTAAGACAAGAAGGGAAGAATGCCCTCATATTGCATGAGTAACTCATATTGTATGAGTAAAGGTTTTATCAGAAATAGTTACACATTTTTCTGGTCACCTGCTTTGAAACAATTGAATTTATCTTGGAATAGGTGTAAAGAAATGTTTCTACAATGAGGGAATGGAGAACCCATCTTATACAACCAAGCTGGCTTCTCAAAATGAAAATGCAAAGCATATATGTTTTCCCTTTACACATTGAAAGAACTAATATTAGGGAGGGAAAAGAGCCATTTCAATTTAAAAAAACAATGATAAAGTTAGCACGAAAGGGCAGGGGAATAAATTGGCCATGAATAAATTCAAGGTGTAATTTACAGAAAGGTTTCTGAGCATCAGAGGAATGAGGTTACAGAACACTCTTCCAAGAGAAGTAATGGAAAAAAAAATCCTAATGAGACTTACAGTGAAGAATGGTCAGTGTATAAGAGATTATCCAACATGGTTGTCTGGGAATCCATGACCCAGGAGGTCCCTTTCAGGGTCCTCATAAATTATATATGAAAGAAAACCTATGAGGTCATATTGTCCCATCAACCTCAATAAAACTAAATCAGCAAAACACGTATGAAAAGACTGTTGACCAAAACCATAAAATATGCCTCTCTCTTTCCCTCCCCTTTTTTAAACAGGAAAACCAACCAAAATATTCCTTATTAAAAAATATGAGTTACCTGGTAAATTTCTTGTGTTGTTTTAGACTGGCTTTTTTACAAGGCCACCTTACTTATTGTATTGTACCCAGTGCTTGGTCTGGTCCAATTTCAATAATATTTCAGAAAAATTAACTTACAATACAACGTATCTATCAATATCTTAATGTTCTCCTACCTTCAGTGGTGGCTCTGGTGCTGGGCTTCTAAGTTCTGGGAGCCTGCAGAACAAAAGATTTTAAATTATACATTAAGACAGATGAATTGCACAACCTAAAGTTTGGAATTCCTTCTTCATGAAAGCTGCTTTGGTTATCAGCTGCTCACACACAGCAAGCACTTGCAAAAAAAAAAGCAGCTCGTGGACTCTGTATTTCTGACTTATGAAACTGTTCAGCTATGGGGCTTCAAGCTACAACTTGCACACTTTTCCAAAGGCCACCATAACAGAAGCCTTTGAACAGAACTGAACTGATGAGTAGGTGCAGAGTCCCAGTGATGCTCCAAGCCAAGTCTGCTGCTGGCAGGGAACACCAGGATGAGGATGTTGGCTTACCTTCCAGATTTAAATATAAACTAACACAGGTTAGGTAAGTAAAGTCAAACCCAAGCAGCACTGAGTGAGTACGGGAAAGGAAAGAGGACTGGGGATGAGGACTCTACTCCTGGCTCTGCTGTTTGTGCTTGACAATTCTGGACAAACTGTTTTTTTGGATTTTCTTCCCACTTGCTTTAAAAGAGGATATATCACTCAGGGTTTCATCATGCAACGGTGGTAACAGACATATCTGACTTTAATATTGCATCTCCCCCAGCTCACAGTCCTTAACACTATAGGAAAGTCAGAAAGACATAATCTACATTTGAAAAATCACATTTAAAGTGTGGCAAATATAATCTCATTGTGTCATTCACTGCAACCTTGATGAACAAATCTCAGTATTCAACAGAAATGACCGAACGGACATTAATGCATGCCATGTATAGCTTTAAGCAATACTTACCCCAAGTATTTTAACAACTCCTCACTCAGATCTTCAGGAATATACTCTGATATTAACCCATGGGCATACCGTACATAGTCTTCAGGAAGAGGTCAGGGAGGGGGAAGGAGAAGGAAAAGAACATTCATGTTACATAGTCTTGTTGCTTTAGCCATGTTGCGTGTGCTACCGTGAAGCATAAGGTTGAATCAATAGTAACAGACTTCTAATGGATACACTGTGATGCTTCTCTGTGTTGAGTAGTTTATGTTATATGACACTTGTAGGTTTATTTAAAAAGTAAAGACTTATTACACTCACTTTGTCAGCACATGTTATTAATATCTGCTGCATGTACTTTACAAAAGCTGTTCACTTTCTGACAGTACTAGATATCATGTATTTTTCCGAAGAAATTAAATTTTAAAAACCTGCAAAAGTAGAAAGCTGACTCAACAGAACATGCAATCATTAATTTTAAAGCATCTGGATCTTACAATTATTTGGCAAGGAATTCAGTACTAAAGAACATTTTCTGGCTTCAACTGAAAACAATTAGATGAGACAATGAGTCTATTTCAAAGTCTTGTACTTAATTTTCAGTACTTTATAGAAAATGCCAAGGCCTATCTAAACATCACTGGCAAGACAGGATAATTATCTGTGGAAATATGAACTACTAGAAGCTGTTTTCAGTACAGGGCACTCCTGCTATAAATGTTTTTCTGAGAGACTGGAGAAAAAAAAGTGACCGTTTTATAACATGAAGTCCTAAACCAGATCTTTTCCGGTCACGTTCTACACAAGCACTTACTGATCGTGGGCTGGACTTTTTAAACTTGCTGTTGTTGAGGCTGCCAGGGAGTAACTGCTCCCATGCTCAGGAAGCATTTGCCAGATAGACATTAAGTTAAAATCTCACCTCTGAATTCCAGCTCCAACAGGCCAGTTTATCTGCTCATATGCCTACATACTCAGAGAGTTCAGAAGCACATGGTATACCAACCTTAAGGTGGCAAAGAACTATTTCTTTAGTGCCAGAGATAAATTTCTCTTTTTTTTTTTCTCCATTTTCTTTTTTTTAACCTAAAAATCCCAAAGCAAACTGGCACTGAAGGAGAAAGCATTATCAAACTAACAGCAGCATATGCATTTCAACTACACTGATAATGAATTCTTGCTATCACCTATCTGCACTTCTCCTTCCTTCATTGCCTAAATTAATCAAGGATTTTTCACTCTAAGCCCACTTTGGGGTCAGGAGAGAACAAGAAATAATTTCAACCCAAGACAATTTCACCTCAGCACTTAATATGTCCAATTTATTGCTTAAGAAAAATATTCCCATCATTTCACTCTTTGCATTATGACACTGAATGGTGAGTCAAAGCCAACTGCTATTATTTCATACTAAATATGAAATCCATTCCCTTCGCATTTCTGACTCGAAGCAATCTTCACTGACTCCCTTTACTAATTTAAAAATACCACTATTTGCCTCCTAGGGAGTCTGTGTTCTCACCCTAGCCCAGCTTTGTTAGTAACCTTTTGTCAGACATCAGGAATACTTGCACACTTCCCTTCTTTGTCTTCTGAATGAAATATTCAAGTCTCATATGATAAACCTCCCAAACTTCCCTATTTGCTCTCATTATATCCTCCCCTATTTTTGCCCTACAACATTTGTAGATGCTAACTACATATATCCACCTATTTTTAAGGTACTGAAATTTCATAATCACCCCTATGAAAGCAATTCTCTACAGAAATAAATTGCACTGTCACAGCAATGAAAGGACTGGACAAGAAAAGAGGTCTTATTAGAAGTAAGTGTTGAGTAATGTCCGTTTGACTTCCCGTCATTCACCTTGCCACACACGGTGGGGACTATCTCCAAAACTCACCTACTTTAAACCCCAGTATTTCCAATTTCAATGTTGCTCTCTTACATATGAAAACCCAAGGTTTTAAAAAAGACTATTATAACCATGTCACTATAAATAAAAAGGAAGGTGGAGAAAAACCACTACAGATGAAATATTTAATTACAAATTTCAGAGAAAAAGTATTAAAGCATAGTCAAGACGGTTGTTGCCAGGACACTTTCCCCTTTCTTTAAAAAAACAGGGGTTGGAAAAAAGATGAAAAGCTACTGTGAAGTTACAGTCACAAGTTTTGCAACTTTGTCTCTTTTTAAAAACCATATATTACAATCTCTGTTCTATAAAACTGTCTATTTGCATCTTAAATCTCATTTATGTTGTTTCCTTTGATATCATTACTGGGTAGCTCATTTTCCACTTTGTCAGCAAGCTGCTTTGTTTCTCCTTCATTTTCAACAGCATGAAGACTTCTGAATGTCCTTGTAATAAGAAACAATTTGCTTTGGTTCATCTTGCTCTAAGCTTTTCTTAATTTTCATTAACATTCGAAGATTTTATTCCAAGTCCATTTTCAGGTTTCTCTACAAAATTTCCTGTCAGTAACATTCAGGACATTGCTCTCCCCAGCAAAATGGTGAATAGAAGCAAACAGGATCCCACCAGACTTTTTGGTAACAGCATTGTTACAATTTAGTACACCTATTACTAAAATTTCGCCCTTAATAATTACACATTTGTGTATTTTATGAATTTGTTGCATAAAGGAAGGTTTGGACCAGGAGCTTTTTCTCTGTGATTATAACTTCCTAAGATCCCTTCACCATTTTAAAGAATTCTATGAATGCTAATATGCTAATATTCCATGCATCCTAATAAAAATAATAATAAAAAGAAGCATGTTCTAATACAGAGACACTTACTCGGTGGGAACTCATAAATATGTGTACTATTGTTTAAGACAGTCTCAGTTCAGCAAAGGACTTCAGCATATATTTCCCTGAGAAAAATGTTTTCTCCTTGAACTATGGAGAAGAGAACCCCAGCAGAGACCTACTGTTAATTATAATGTAATCTGATGAAGATACCAAAGAACTTGGAAAAGCCAAAGCACACAGTCACAACTTATAAGGAATTTTCTGTACAAGGAATAAATTTACTGCAAAGACCAATTTCGATGTATTTTAGTTTCTAATAATGTGTTTTATCTCTACTTATGTGACTTCACAAAAATGGAATTCATTACCATGTTCAGTTTTCTTACCTTCCTGAGTGTCTGTGATCTGTTTACTGTTGATAAATGTACTTGCAAGCACCCTTTCACCTACCGATATATTGTTGCTTTTAAGTGCTTTCACTGTTTGATTAACCTACAGAAAACCAAAGAATGAAATGTCTGTATCAGTATTGTTATGCACATGTTAATGCAGTGACAAAGCTCTTGTAATTTTGTTTCAAGCATATAAAACACTCAAGTTATGGACTGTGGTGAAATTTAATATACAGTTGTAATGACTAGCATATGAGCTCAAAAAAGCCAAAGAAACGAGCGTGTCTTCGAACATGTTGCCTTGGCAACACAGCATCACTTTTGCAGCACCCTAAAATGAGCTGACCTGATCCAACAGCCATGATTATACAGGTGAGAAATACACCTGCTCAGAGAACGCCTGAGGTCAGCAGAATGGCAAAGGCAGTCCTGGTGGAAATCAAAGATTAAGGACTTTACAGGGCACTGCTGTGCTGGATCCAACAGAGAGAGAACTGTCAGAAGGAGGTATTTTCAACAACACAAACAGGTACCTGTTTACATGTAAATATTCAGGTAATCATTGCAAAATAGGTATTCCTATGCCTCATCACTGCAGAAAGTAGACCAGATTTTGTGCTAGTATTGATTAATTTAAATGACAAGGCTTCCTCATCATGTGACACATACCATATTTTTCTACAGAGTGACATCATATTAAGGGCACATGTGCATGAGTAAAATGAAATTCACCTTCTTTATACCAAAACAAAGACCCCATCAAGCTTAGCTTTAACACTAGTTTATTTCTGACATCCTGTACAGACCTCTTGAACAGCATGATTGGATCAGGATAATAGCAACCAAACCAGGACCACTCTGAGTAAACTCT
Organism: Eulacestoma nigropectus; assembly: GCA_013397775.1. Classification (NCBI taxonomy): domain Eukaryota; kingdom Metazoa; phylum Chordata; class Aves; order Passeriformes; genus Eulacestoma; species Eulacestoma nigropectus. Next base: position 464,407 of record VZTE01004196.1, on the reverse strand, counting down.
GCCAAACCTTCAGGAAACACATTTGTAGCACAAAACCAAGGCAGTTCTGTCCAGCTTCAAAGCATGGCAGAACTTAAAAGCTGTAACAATCAAAACTCTCCTCTAGCCCATCTATGAAAGGGACAAAGCAAAAGGCAAGCCCCTCACCTTATGCAAAGCCTACAGCAATAACCTGACAGCTTCTTCTTCCTACCCACACCCCACGAGTCCCTTTCATGGCCAGTCTTGTCAAAAAGAGAAATGCAACAAGCTTTTAATATCTCTAACACCTTATCATATTCCCAAGTGCAGCAACTTTACTGTGATGTCTGTCCTTCCTGGCCAGGACATGTACCTTGAACCTTTGCACATGGCTCAAATGCAAATACGGACAAGTAATATGCATTTCCATTTTAAACATACAGCAATTTTTAAAGCAAAAAAAAAACCACAATACCTTCTTCTTTAACCACTTCAGTGTCTTCTCTTGGCTGTATTTGTGGAATTTCTGACTGCCAATCTCTGAGAAAAAACAAGCAAGGGGAAAAAAGTCATGTCTGGCTTGGATTGCATTTTCAATATATTTTAAATCTTTTAACTTGTAGATACAATATAAAAGTTAATTTGCATTTTGCACGTGTTTGATATCAGGGCAGTAAATTTCAAAAATATTGGAAACAAAAAAATAAACAGACTGAGCCGATATGAGTAAGTCTGAATAATTTGACAGTTCTTTAATTAGGACTTAATCCAGCAAAGCACATATTTATTTATTTATTTATGCGTAATCTTGGGCTGCCTGAATTCACTAAGACTCTTCTGGAACCCTTGTAGTTTCACTTCACCTTCACTGTCCTGTGTCACCAGACTGGTGATTTAAACTACATAGTTCACAACACAAAATGTTGGTTCCACGACTTTCTTTTTTTTTCCTACAACATATCATCTTAAATCTTTATGTACTGAATTCCAGCAGCTAGTAAGGCGCTAGGACAGAGTTGGTGACTGAAGCTAAACCATCCACACCTCTTCAATAAACTCTTTCCCTATCAGTTCTCCTCTCTCATGTCAGAGTGACTAAAGCAGAATTTTTACTTCTATCCCCCTTTTACATAATTCAATATAATGTTAAAAGGAAATACAGAATTGAAAATAGCAAAACACACTCCTTGTGGGAGGAAGTACATGATTCACTCATGATTTATGGAGCAACACAGATTAACTGGATGATATAAGAATTTCGGAGAGTGCTGCCCTGTGATAACGAGGGTATCATGAACACTTGCTATTCACGTGTGATCAGTTATCTGGAGATATGTGAGTTCAAAACACTCAGGCAAAAGAGAGAGAAAATTACAAAGGCCCAGGGAAATTTCAGTATAAAAATTCAGTATTAACTCACAGAAAGCTACATTTGGGAAAGGGAATGAGATGCCTAATAAGATTTCACAGGAGATTTTGGAGCCTGCTGCTTCAGTCTTTTTCTTTTACAGGTATTTCAATAAGTTTTAATCTCTTGTATACCATTCCCATAAATACCTACATCTGTTTCATGTCATTTACTGATACAGTGTCACATTCCAACACTCATTTCATGGATTTTCCTTCTTCCCTGGCAAACAACAACATATTATTTATGATTCCTTCAGCATTTCCTACTTTGGGGTTTATCTTGGCTCTTTCAAATCGCACACAAATAGCGAACTATTATGTGCTCTTTCTGTATGCATGGCAGGGGGTATGGAGAGGTCGAGGAAAGCTGTTTGCAAGATAAAAGTTTAAATCTGTCTCAACAGTTGTACAATAGCAAAATACAAAAATTCTTTGTAACAAAAAAGAAAACTACACTAATATACATTTTGCTTTATGATGAGTTGCAGGTAAAGTAATTAGCTGTGATGTTGTTGGCTGCAGCCCTTAGGACTTAGAAGCCTTTAAATGGCCTTGAAAGAAAAGAAGTAGAAAATGGAGAAACGCGCTGGATACTTGAACCTGCTTCTCAAAGGGCTAATGTGATTTGGGTTCAAGTACAGTGAGTACAATTCATGGATTCCTCTTATCTAAGAAAGTTCGAGGAAGGGACATCCTCCGGGCACCATTTCCCAACCCGTGCTGAAAAGTAATTCTAGTCTGGATTCCCAGGCAGACTCCCCCACAACAGCATGATTCAGAGTGACTCAGTTAGGGAAAGGAAACATAGAACTGTGAAGCCATTTTCATTAAAACATGTGAAAAATAATTACACTGAACTCTTCAGAGATCACTTTGTTTGAAAATATTTTGTGTGCTTGACAGTTTTGACTATTAAACTCTAGAAACTGACAATATTTGAGACCTCTGAAGAATTAAAGTGAGTTAAGAAAGTCACAAACTGCTGACAAAAGGATTCAATATTGGAACGTGGATTTAACATGTGATGCACATTTGATATTGGTGAGAGTTAGTGACTATGTTTGATAATATGAGTATATATTGGAAAGCCTTTTGTTCCCTAATGTGTCTGGTGCCTATAAAACTGGTCTGAGACATCTGGAAAGACTGGGTTTGAGAAATACAGATGGAATATAAGTGGTTCTACAATTAAATAATATGTTCAGTGATCGGGTAATCGCTATGTAGACTTGGAAGTTTCCCTGATGTATTGTTGAGCTAACTGCCTAAAGCACATTTTAAAATCCATTTTCTCAGTGTTTTCCATAACTCTGAAACTTATATGGCCCCTTTTTTCCTACCTTCTGGGAATACAAGCTTGGCAGTATCATTTAGTTATCCTAATCAGGTAAGTTTTCTTGGCTCTTCATGTTAATCACATCAGACAAGATCACAGTGCAGCTTTTGCCTTGCAAAATGAAACAAAGAGTAACACTCTAGAATTGGAATTCATAACCCTTTCTTAAACCTTCTCTACTGTACTTTCAATCCAATGTCAGAATTTATTAGCAAACAACCTGCCTCACCCAGACTTACTGAGCTGTAACACACCCTTTCCACAACTACTAAAGCAAGTAATTCAGAATTTAATTCAACTAAATGAATTTTCAGTGCCCTTCAAGAATGAGGCCAGGGAACATGGATTTTCTGCTAATTCAGTAAGTGTAAACTGTGAGTGCTCTGGGATAAGAATTTGTTGGACAGATGTTAAATGTCTTAAGACTAAATGAAGAGTGAAATAATTATGTTGTTAGGTTCTGTCAAGAACAGAGCTGCAGAAGCCTTAACACAACTGATATTTCTTGCCCTAATGCTCTACTCCTTACACGAGAAAGGCTACAAAGTGGACAACAGGTCTGAAGAGTGAGAAAAGAGTGAGTACCTTAAGTCATAATGCTGGTATTTTTTACAGGCAATAAAAGACATGAGAATATGAAACACATAGAAGTGGATTAAACGGAAAGGTGATGTGTGCATGAGAGGCAAGCAAGCGCCAATGGGTTTGTTGCATAACAGTACTCTTGGTGTTCTAAAAAAAGAAAGAAATCCTAAGAACAAGCTCCACTGTTGCTTTGAACCCAATCCAAACCTGAACAAGAAAAAAAGCATGTACATGCAGGTACACACCAGGGAAAATCCAAGAACATCACATAAAGCTGATGTGTGCATGTGTCTACAGCTTTTATGACAAAAGCATTGTTCACCTCGCATTTCAAAACAAAACCCAGGAAGTGAACACAACTTCCTTAACAGCTAATATAATCTGTTGGCAAAATGACACAAACTTATAGGTGTACATAATACATTACTGAAAATGCAAAAAAACCAAGCAGTAAAGCATCTTCACTACTGTCTAACAGAATACAGTTTATGGGAGGATGCTCCAACAGGTAACAACTGCAAATACAGTATCAGAATGAATACAGAAGTTAAGACCAAGATGCAAGATATTGTCTGTAGCAAAAACCTTTTTTTAAAGTTTTGTTTTGGGAACATAAATACTGCCCAAAGGCTGTATTGTTGTTTGCAGGAAGTGCCCCTTCAAAAAAATAATCCAGACCTTGTCCTAAGTTCCTATGCAGACTTAGGTTTGACAGCCAAAAGGATGTGGCACTGTTTTTCACCTTCTCAGAAGGGTGACCAACCTGACGTCCGTAAATGTGATCCACTTAGTGGATAAGGGAAAGGCTGTGGACCTTGTCTATCTAGACTTCCAGAAAACATTTGACACTGTCTCCCACAGCAGTGTCCTACAGAAGCTGGCAGCTCACGTCATGGACAGGTGCACTCTTCACTGGGCAAAAACCAGTCTGAAAGGCCAGGCCCAGAGAATGGTGGTTAAAGCAGTTACGTCCAGTTGGCAGCTGGTCACTAATGGTGACCCCAGTGCCAATTCTTTATCTAATATCTTTATCAATGATCTGTATGGGGGGATTGGGTGCACCCTCAGTCAGTTCACAGATGACAGCAAGTTGGGCAGGAGTGTTGATCTGCTGGAGGGTAGGAAGGTCCTGCAGAGGGATCTGGACAGGTTGGATTGATGGGCTGAGACCAACAGCACGAGGTTCAACAAGGCCAAATTCCAGGTCTAGCACTTGGGTCAACAAACAACAAACCTCTGCAGAACTACAGGCTGGGGGCAGAATGGCTGGAAAGCTGCTCAGCAGAAAAGGACCTGGGGGTGCTGGTCGATAGTGGTTGAACCTGAGCCAGAGTGTGCCCAGGTGGCCAAGAAGGCCAATGGCATCCTGGCCTGTATCAGCAATAGTGTGGCCAGCAGGACCAGGGCAGTGATTGTGCCCCTGTACTTGGCACTGGTGAGGCCACATCTCAAATCCTGTGTTCAGTTCTGGGCCCCTCACTACAAGAAGGACATTGAGGTGCTGGAGCGAGTCCGAAGAAGGGCAACGGAGCTGGTGAAGGGTCTGGAGCACAAGTCTGATGAGGAGCAGCTGAAGGAGCTGGGGGTGTTTACTCTCAGTGAGGCTCAGGGGAGACCTTATTGCTCTCTACACCTACTAGAAACAAGGTTGCACTGAAGTGGGGGTCGGTCTCTTCTGCCATGTCTCAAGTGAAAAGACAAAAGAAAATGGCCTTAAGTTGCACCAGGGGCTGTTCACATTAGATATTAGAAAAATTTGTTCCACTGAAAGGGTGGTCAGGCCTTGGAATAAAGTGCCCAGGTCAGTGGTGGAATCACAGTCTCTGGAAGGGTTCAAGAGGAGTCCAGATGTGGCACTTAGAAATATGGTTTAGGACTGATTATGGTAGTGCTGAGTTGACACTTGGACTAGACCATCTTGAAGGTTCTTCCAACCTTGATGATTCTGTGATTCTGTACACAGAAATTTAAAAGATCTTCTCTCACCCTGGCTATTTATCCCATGTTAGACAAGTTGTAGGGCACAGCAATTGCCTGAAAGCTTAAAAGCACTTTTTAATGGACATACTTATCACTTCATGAGAAGGAAAAAGGGGTTTTGCATTTCAGATGCACCTGTCTTAAAGAAGGCTTCTCCAAAGTCAGAACTCACCCAAAGAAAAAGGCTGTTTGGTCCAAATGATACCAAATGTAACTACATGTTTTCTGTAGGTTCTTTTGGAAATCCAGGAGGAATAGCAGTATTACTCCACAATTATGGAAGCACATAATTCCAACTACCCCAGTCCCAAACAGAATGTGACAACAGCCTTGCTACCAAAATCTTCTTCTTTCTTGTTAGTGAGCTTTTTCAACCGAAACATGTCCTGCTCTGAAGTTCAAATGCAACTTCCCTACCTTATTGCATATGCATCATATCAAGCCCAAAACTTGTGCACTTAAACTTGTACAGCTAAATCAACTTACAGCTTCCACCCCACACAAACACCTTAATGTTCTATACCGCTAGGAGGAGGTCTGGTCTTTTACTTAGCAGACTTTTTATTCTTCCATCACCTTTCCTTAGCCACTTCCCAATTATCTGTAGATCATTTAAATTTTTCTTCTTACATATATGTATCAATGACAAGGGTCAGCTTGCTCCATGAAAGCAAATTCTTAATTTTTGTAGCCTTCAATCTATCCTTTAACCTCAACTCCTTGGAGGAGCTCTAGTGCCTAAGAATCAGACAGCTTACTGGTTTTGCGCTCGATGGTGCAAAAGATTCCTGTACCTTCTCCTGTAGACCTCCATGTGCATGCAGAGAAATCTCCATTCCCTATCAGGGAGTTAGCAAGCCTAAGCAGAATGCTATTTAAAGGACCAACAATAAAAACTGAGGTCTTGCACCTTTTGCAGATCTGCAAACCTGCGAAAATTGTCATGCTCCTTTCCCTTCCCTACAAAGCAAATATTGTCCTCAAATAAAATGAAAGCCCCCACACCAAAGGGAATTCTGAGCAAAGGTTGAAGAAACTATGTATAGAACTGATAGCTTGCTAACTTTTTCCATTTGAGTTCTCTCTCATATACTTATGCATCCCAATCAACTTTTGTATTTAAAAACTATTAAGTCTTTAAGCTTAAACCCACAACACTAAATTATGTAAAGCCAGAAAACGTGTGTTCTCCTTTCTCAGCAGCATATTCATTCTTCTCCAGCTTTTTTTCTACTTATTGTTTCAATGCTTTGTGACAAAGGATGAAAAAAAGTCAAATGGACCTCTTCTTCCACTCCAGACCATCCTACACTAAATAAAGAATTTAGAGAGATGTAAAATTCTGATCCAAGTCAAAGAGAGTTCACAACATATACAATAATGTCAAGAAGCCAGCTCTGATCAGTTTATAATTTGTATGATACCTAGCAACAAGACTGCATGAGTTTTTCAGAGCTGCAGAAGATAATCTGAGACCCACACATATCTATTCACAGGACTTCAACAACAAGCTCTAAGCCAAAGCTTCTGTTTTTAAAGTACAGCTGTGTCCAGCACTTCGGTTGTTTGGTAAAGCAAAAAACAATATTTAAATCTATCTTGTAATGAGGTGACACTAACAAATTGAGTCTTTTTTTTTGGTCCACCCTCCCCCCCACCCCTTTTTTCACCTTTTTCTTCTGTTACATGCTGTATGTACTGTTTAACATCTGCACACTTCAGCAGCAATGGGCAGCTAGGGTACTCTGAGTCTAGCACAACTTGATCAAGTGGCTGGAACTTTCCTTGCTGCTGAAAATACATCAAAGAGATTACAAAAGCATTACTAAAATGTTAAGACACATATATACACACTACACATATATATATAAATATATATGCATGCAATGGCCATAGTTTTAAAATAAAGGATTTAAAGAAGATCGTATTCTGAATGGTAACACGACACATTCAGAAACCGATTACAAAGCAAGCGATAAATATTTATTTCAGACCAGTAAATACCTGCAAAATGCTAAACTCTTCAAACACTGCACTTAAAAGGCCAAATTTAAAACAACATGGGGAGAAACTAATGTGAAGTACAGCGGGATTTTTTGGAAGATGACATAAGACACAGTAGTCAGTGTGTGCCAATAGTGTCTTAGACCAAAACCTGTTGGATTAAACCCAGTGTCATAACTTCCATTCAAATTTTGCTTTTCCTTCCACAAAGATAAATCTCAAAGGAGCAGGGCAGCTTCTGGAACACAGTATTAACCTTTCACCTCTGCAAAGTCAATTCCAGTTTGGCCAGAGTAGGGATATAAAGTGATTTTGGCACAACTTAAATAGCCCCACATATGACAGAACCATCAAACAAATTTTGCCATTGCCAAACAATGCATAATCATTCAGCATGGTTTGGCACAACTGGCAACCTTCCCTTTGGAAAGATCCTTTAGTGCATCACTACAAAGACTCTGTGAGCTTCTCATGCTTAGAGAGTGCGTGGTCTCTGGAGCCAAGGCTGAACTCATTATACTGGTCAGCATGAAAAAACCCACTTGGAGTATACTGCTTTCATTATTAATTAATTCTCTTGCTAGACAGTCAGAGGCTTAATAAAAGTAATCATCTATTGTTGAATCACAATAAAAACAAGAAAAAAATCCGAAACAAACATACAAAAAGCAAAACCAGAAAGTATTTAGTGGGCTTTTTCTCCTTAAAAAGGAAAAGACACAATAACAGTGGCGAAAAGAAGTTAGGAGACACAAAAATAAAACTGCAATAAGCTCTTTCTTATAGATAACTTACCTGCTTGTGTCCCAAAACAGGGCAGCTGCATTTACATCGTGCATGGGCACATAGCCTAAGCCAAGAAAGGTGCTGTATAGGAGATAACTCTGCTCAGAGACACACTAAGCAATCCTGCATCACACTGTCAAAATCAATGGACAGTGCAAAGGATGATCCTAAGATATCCAGTGATATCCATTAGTTCAAGCTAGAAGTGATTGTGCTGCATTCAAGCGAACCTTGCAACAAGACTTCCCTTTACTGTAGAAGACACTAACTTAGGCAAGGCGCTGCAGGAATGCATTTGCCCTTTTTTAGGACCCAGAACAGCTCTGTGCATTTATCTGGCATCATGCCTCGCCTAGAAAACCAGAAAACAATGTACCGAAAAAGTGAAGGGCAGCATAGGACTCTTCCCATGCACAGAAACAGCAGCAGGAGTTGTCCTTTACTCAGGCTACCTCAACACCCCTCCACATAAAGAGAGGAGATTTACTGCTTCCCTAATTTAAGTTTGGTATAAAGCTTTCAAAGGGATGATGAATTCAAACAGTGCCCAGGGAACAAGCTAAACTACTCCTTGTGGAATGACCACTTCCGGTGGACCATCTTGACCACAGAAATACAGAATACATCTGCACACTCTATACCTTAAATAATTAAAAAATCATTACAGAACAATAAGTTACTATTACAAAGGTGTAGGAAGACTTTATATCTTCACCATAAAAAAATTGTTCTCCTGCATTCTCCACTTGCAATCTAAAGCAGAAAATAGCAAGCAACCTTGTAGAAATTCTTTTAGAGCAAAAACTCTTAGGATGCATAAAGTGAAACTATTGTCTACACAAAACAAAACAAACAAACAACAACAACAACAAAAAAAATATCAACATTTCCATTTTATTTTGTGCCCTTTCTTTCACGGGCTATTTATAAAAATAAATCAGTAAATTTGCCTATGACTTTTGATATATTTCAGAAATTTAAGTGAGGTTTTGCTACACCCACCATAAACCAATGAAGCTATTTATTAATTACCCAGCTTTTGGATACTTAATCATCCCATTGCTGTTCTATGATACAGTATCTCTAAAAGCACTGCTTCTAAAAAGGCAATGTTTCCTTTCAAGTTCAAACTGCCACAGAAATGTTCCTCCTTCCTGCTCCATAGCATCCAAATTTTTCTTTTTTTTCCCCTCTTTCCCAAAAATAACCATTCTACTGATGCCTCAGAAAGGGCACTAGTTTGTTTTGATCTGATGACATGTCAGCATTTTAAATTCAATAGTTCTGGGACAGGCTCTCACAAAAAGACAAAAGAGATTCTCTCATTCTCTTAAAAAAGGAGGCAATTAGTGCTTGTTGAGATTGAAAGCTGACTCTTGTAACATAATTTAGCGACCAAAAAACTTGATGCAAATAAAAATACTTCTAGATATTAAGATAACTCTGCTTTAAATGCAAATCAAATTTCCATTATTATGGAAGCCACTCTTTGTAAAATTAACATAACTTCTGCAGAATTGAAGTCAGAAATAATGTTTTCTCCTGAGAATTCCAGAGAAAAAAGTAAAACAGGCTTACCTCCTTGTCTGCCTTTATGAGGTAGTAAAGTATCAGAAATAAGGGGTCCATTGGTGTAATGAACAGCAGGCGCCCATCTAGGTGACAGAAATGCAAAAGTAAGCTTACACAATATATTGACTTTTTTGGGGGTTTAGGATGTTTTTTAGGAGTGTGAAGAACATTTTTTTTTTAGTAAGTATTCCATATTTTAATAAAATGAACAGGAAAATTGTATTTGTAATTTTACATTAAAAATAAAGAGATAACTCCATTCTCTACCCTGCCATCAAAGCACAAACTCCACTTCAGGAGTTCTGGCTTCAGGTACTCTGAGTTTTGCCTTTTTTCTGGATTGTATTAAAACCAGCAAAATTGAAGCTGCCCTCTATTGGCAGATTTGGGGGCAACAGAGACTTGGTTTGGGATACCAGAGAGATTCAGCAATACTCCACCTCCAACACTGGGCAAGGCAACACTGTGCTGGCGGAAGAGATAGGCAGGACAAGAAAGAATTTCAAGAGCTAGTTAAGTTAGAGCTGCCTCTCATCAGTAAAGGCAGAATCTGATGCAGCCTCCTAATGGAACAAAATAAGCCCAAATCAGAAAATATGGCTCAGTGTGTTGCATTCAAGGTTACACACAAAGGAAGAATGTGGTCTCCCTTTGAAACAGACACCTCTGCCCATCTGGAGTTCATTGCAGGACAAAGGCTTAGTCAGGCTTTTTGTATAATTGCAGATAATTGGAAACAATGTAACATCAAGGAAATTCACTAATGAGACCAAATAATTGATGACAATTTGACAGTAATTAGCAAACCAAAAGCAAATAAATGTAATCTTTTTGTTTTAAATCACATGATTAAGATAATTAAAGAAAAGGAAATTCTATTATGATGGCCCTAAATTTAACAAAAGATCGTGTGGGAAGAATGTGGTTTGGGCAATGCTGATATCCAACCTAACACGTGTATGACTAACATGATGTTTTGTGTGAGGCAAAGCAAGCATCAGGACTACTTACAAACACAAAAATTTTGATATTGAAACCGGAAGGAAAAAAAACCCCACTAGCCACTTTCTCAAAGCTTCCATTTAACTGCCTTCCACTGAATGTCCAGGAAGAGTTATTTTTGTTTGTTCTAAAGATTCAGACTCACTAGAGGTTTATAAAGACCTCTGCCCTTCTCTGCAGATAACCAGGTAATTTGTTTTAACTGCAAACACACAGCATCTTGCGTTGTTCTTCTCCTGACCGTTTCAGAGACACAGCAGCCCTAACATTCAGGAACAATTTTTCCACTGTATTTTTTAAAGAAAATTGAGGGCATGATTCCTTAAGGCAACTGTTTCCCAAGGGCCAAAAGAAAGGTTAGAAAGGGAGAGAGAGAATACAACGTGGACATAATTGGGAGCAGGGAACAGATCCAGTCTGTTGGCTCACCCCCAAGACGAAGCAAGGAAAAGCTCAGAAACATACTGCTTGCATTGCTTTATGTGTCTGCAGAGGATGTTAAAAAGTTAGCACACACTTTGGGACATTACCGTTAAAGAAGGCATATGTCTGGAAGGGTTGCTTTTATTTATTACTATAAATGAACTTTTCTCTAATGAAAAGGAATAAAATAAATATACCTAATCTCCTGAATTAATACTTATGGACTTGCTGGTCTGTGGACATGCTGGCAGAGAAACACTGCTACAACAACATCCTAACTGAAAAGGGATTGTGAAAGCCATCACAAGAAGTTACACAAGTTTCCTCCTCATTTTCAGAACAGTGAGCAGGATCAGATAATGTCCAGGATGGACATTCTCATCTCCTGGATGAGACCAGCTCACTTCAGAGAGAACACTGAAATGGCAGCTTCAGACAGTAGGCCTCTCCTGAGAGCCCAGCACTCAGGCTGTGGACTACAGAGGTAATTAAAAGAATGTAAGACCATACATTCCAGTGCTTGGAGCTCTAACACACCACTTTGCTCAGCTACCTAAGGCCTTCGAGCTAGCCTTCAGCTAGCTAAGGCCTTTTTTTTCCTTCCCATAGGATAATACTTATTAACTTACACAGCGGACTTGCTCGTGTGATTGACAAGGAAAGCTAAGTATTTTATGGCACTTCAGTTTAAATACAATTGAATTACTTACCCCTCCTTCCCCCTTCAAAAAAATGACAAATGAACATCTGTCTAATTGAGGCTGCCAAAGGCAACCTTTTAAAGAGAAATGACAAAGCCCCCAGCCCTGGTTAAATCCATATGGCAAATGAGTCTATCAGAAGGTGGGGATATGATGCAGCATGCCTCAACCAACTATGAAAAACACCTGTAAATTTACTAGAAGAGAGAGGGAAGGTCTGTGTACAAACATCAGCTAAAGATGGCGGAAAGATACATTATCCAACTCACCTTGTTGAACAGTCTGACCTATAAACCAGGAACGACGTTCCTCGTGAAAAGCTTTTACTTCAAACAGCTGCTGTGCACCACTGTTGAATAAGTAAAGGGTTGCTTCCCCTGTTGAAAAGAAATCTGGTTTGTGTTTGTAAGCTTTCACAAAAATCAAAAGAATACCCAATATGTTTGAAGAATGTGCCTTATATACATACAGACACACAAACATACACACATTCTACATAAACTCGCTACAAAGAGAGCTCAGACAAAAACCACTATTATATACAGATGTTCATTTACCAGCTCTATAAACGAAACTGAATTTGAATCAATAAATAAGATGTGTGAATAGTTCATCTTACAACACAAAGCCTTTGATCCAAATCCAAATCAAAATCACTCAAGAAATCAGCTTTTTTCTGTAGTGAAGGGGGAAGGTGGAAAACAAGAGAATTTCCTTCCATCACATTTGTCTTGAAGATATCAGACTCTGGGTTAGGTGAACAAAAGCCTCAAACCTTTCACGGACAATTTGAAATACTTTTTTTCGTGCACCAAAATGGTTTGCGATGTCTCAGTATGGGTAGATGTATAAAGTTAACAAGGAAGCTAGAAGAAGTTGGTTTGAAGTGCCCGTCAGAACCTTAAAAGTTTGGAAAGGCAAAGGAAAGCTTTATTTGAGGTCATCCCATAGCACAGCTCTACTGCTTCACATTAGTTTTGGGTTACAACGAAAGGGTGACAAACGCATTGCAAACAGGACTGGCATTTTCCTGGCAACTGGGAAGGTGCCACACCTACAGAAGGGGCCACTGAAATGTGGTCAGCTGAGTCTGTCGGCTGGACTTCTTCTATCTTGGTTATCAATCCATCTTCAAAGAACAAGAGCAACTACAGCATGGCTGTCCTGCTCAAAACACATAAATTACAAAGCTGAGCTCACTTGCAGATCATGGGCTGGCTCAGAGAAGCCTCAGTGTAAGCCCTGAAAGCTGACATCAGCACTGCTCTTCTCAGTCTGCAGACACCCCCAGGTGCGGAGGGAGGTCAGCTAAAATGGGCAGACACACGAATTTCCAAAAATGACTGATACTGCATTTTTTCCCCTTTATCCAAAAGGCTGGCCAGATGTTTAACCTCACTTAAGGATATAATTTCAATTCTCTGATAATTTTTCTTTTGGGTAGGGGAGGAGAGGAGCAACGAGCAATAAGGGGGAGCAGAGGGTTCAGTCATTACCATGTGCACCCTCAACAAGGGTCTACACCACAGTTTGATCAGCACCACATCAAACTACTCACAGAAGTGCTGACTGAACAACTTAAGACTCCTACCAGTGAGTGTGCTAGCCAAATCCAGAGGTGAGCTACAAAATCTTGAGAAAGGGACCCTTCTTATTACCTATGTACAGCTCCTTAATTTATGTCATTATGCTAAAAGGATAAATACCACAGTATTGTTAGACAGAAACTCTAGGGGATGGAGAGAGAAGCCGGGCAGCTTTGCTCACAGCTTCACCAATGTTTCTTGTGGTACTTCCCAATCGCAGTCTGATTCTACTTTATAGTCTTTGTAAGGGATAGAAATTTTGTCCTTTTTACCTATCTATATAAAGGACGAAGCATGCTTTTATTTAATAACATGGTTAGCATGAATTCTTTAGTGTGCTGAGTCCTTCAGTGCCTATTTATACAATATCTGGCATCAACAATTCATCTGTTAGACCCAAAGGTAAGGAAAATACATTAATAGTGTGTTCTCAGTTCTTCCATTTTTCAGACTTTGTATTTATAACAGGCTACATAACTGAAAGTTTATGCAGGCCTATAAATAAGGTCCTGTAGATTCTAAAGGAACACACTCAGGCAATCATTGCACTTTTAAGTTTCCCCAGAAAACTTTCCCAAGATCTCTGATTCTACAAGATAAACAGATCTCTTTTTACACCGAGAAAAACAAATTAACATCTATGCTTTTAAAAACATAAACTACAAAGCCAATATGCTACAGCAGGAAATAATAACATAGGTGGAAAATAGATGTGGCTTTATATTCCCACTGTAAATCTGAGCAATCAAGAAACAGGTAACAGGATGAAGAAGCGATTTTACATTCCATATTATTATTTTGGACCATTTTCCTCTTTCAAGAACAAGTATGGTTCCTATATTGTGACACTAAAATGTATCTGAAGACTTCAGTTACACACATGTGTAAATACACATAAATACAAGCAGTCAATTTCAGACCAAAACCATAAAACTTACATCTACAGAAAATAAATGAGGTTAAGGAAAGAGAAAAAACCAGCAAGAAGCATCTTTCAAACACAAACATTTTTCAAACAGAATGTTAACCCTAACAAAGGCTTACTGCAAGTTTCTGTTGCAGTATCTCATACTCCAATTAATAATTAACCATAGAATAATAAAAATCCTTGATAAAAAGAACAGTGTGACTAGAAGAAAGTAACCATGGGATGGTGGTGTCATTTTATTGCCTGTATTTGCTGGTCTTTTCAATGTATTTTGAATTCAAAGTGCCTCATCCTCTACTAAGGAGAAAAAAGACACCATGACCTGGGCCAGGAAAAGAAAATTAGATTTAAAAATGAAAAGGCCCAAAAAGCTTGGTAAATACAACCGAATCATTTCTTCTAACTCTATTTTATAGTGTAAGAGGAATGCTAAGAAGACTAAACTTGGATTAAAAAAAAAAGCCTGGACTCAACACCCAACACTGTAAGCTCCCCAAAACTAATGCACTTAAAAATAGAACTTAAATTACACCCCTTTTTTGTGCTGCCAATATTCCTGATGAATAAACAGTTCAACCAATTAAAATTATAAAAGAAATCCTAAACGTTTGCACAGCATTAACTATCTGGCATAAACAGCAGTGTCTTTGGCACTTAAAACTTGTACCTATCATCATTATTTCGGCTTTGCAAAATATGAATCTTTTGGTGGTGGAGAGAATCAACCAGAATTTTAACAAGCTCATGTCACAATTCCAGAACTTGCCTGTGCTTGGATTGCGTAGTTTTGTAAACAAGGGTTCGCTGTCAGGTGTCTTAGGGGGGTCAATAGCAGCCTCTGTAGGGGGAGAGGAAAAAGTTATGAACTAGTAAGTTGTGAAGTATTTCACATCTGCTTCTCCAAGACATTCAGAATTAATTGGATTGACACTTTTTGAAAACACACACACATCTGCCTAAAAGTTATATGCCTCAACCCAAATTCATCCTACCTGATCAAGGCGCTTAAATTATGATTCCAGACTTCCTGGCACTCTCTATCTGTCACAGCAAAGATATGCACCTGGGGATGATTTAGATTTTGAAAACCACTTCCCCCTAGAGAGCCTTCAGGCAAGAGAGCTCCTAAATTTGACATCCCAGTTAAGTAAGATGAACTGATATGCTGCCCTGATTAGTCACAAAGACAATGAGAATGCTTTGGTTAGTTAGGCCAAGCACAATATGGACATTAGAAAAGTGCAAAAGGTAAAATATACATGGGAAGAAACTGTAATCCTTTAAAGCTTTCAGGAAGTCAGATTATGCAGGAATCAGCTTATTCTAGTTGTTACTTCTGTGAACAACATGCACACTTATTTATCTACTATGTACAAACTTGAAAAATAAAGAGTGCATTTGATTCCCCCCAGAAGAAAAAGAAGCTGAGAGAATACAGCACCTCTGGCTTAAGCCCCTTACAGTTATTATCTTTTCTGTATCTTTGAACAAACAGAAGACAAAAAGCAGAGCCACGAAAGTATAATTTTTTCTGTGAAACTGAAAAAAGAAGGAAATAGCTACCACAAGGACGCTGACTCAAGTACAAAAAACACATCTATAAGTATCCACAGTTAATGATATTCTATCCAAGTTCTCTTTGTAGGGAAAGTCTAACTTATATTTATGAAAACAACTTCCCACATCTCAGTAAAGAGCACCATGACAGCATCATCTTTCCTAGGCTTCACACTGCCAGTTCTGTCCCAATTCCTTTCATACAGGCATTCATCAGAGCAAGGAAAATTACTAAAACATTTCACATATATAACCAGTATCCAGACCCCAGAGAATGGATTGACAGGGATCAGACTGATGTTTGCGTTACGGTGCTGCTGAGGAAAGCAGACAGGAGCTGTAGAGGCAGACTGCATGACTATTCAAAGGAACAGAAGCGCCACATTGTCCTTCCCCTTTCAGTAACATCCAGCAGGTTTGTGAAGAGGGAGCTGGCACAGTTCTTTGGCAAACAGGGAAGTAGGAACAACCAAAAGTTGCTGTCCTCCACCCTGGCTGAAAGCCCCAACATATCTGAAAAGGACAAGTGGACTTCTCACACTTGGCTGTTCACTAACACCTCAGGGGCAAAAAAAAAAAGCCCCAAATAACTCTCAACCTTCACATCCACTCCTTGTTATTCAGTTGTGTCACCAACAGAAGTTGCCCAGATAAAGACATATTCAGGACACAAAAAACAACTGTGTTTAGTGATAAAAGTGTTGGAGAGTAATAGTTCTCAGAGTGGTTCAGAGAATTTAGAGTAATTTTCTTCCCTCCAAAATTTAACTGAGTCTTCAGGTGGCTTGAAAAAGTGCTTCAAAAAGTTTCAATATAAGTTGAGAGCTTTTAATGGAAAAAGTCCGTATTTGCTAACCAGACTTGCTTCACATGCTGATACATAAACACACGGTTGTCAAGCTACATTTGCCCTGGCAAAGGCGACCTTCCAATTTCTAGAGCTCTGTATATTTCAATTCTTGACCACAGTTTAACATTAACGTATTATTTGTTACTTTTTAAAACACTGAAGTGATTAATGATAGTGAAAGAAACACGCTGCATGTGTTTACTTTGATGTGTTTCACATGAACATGTTAAAATATACACGGCAAATGTGAGTTTTAAAATTTAAAACAAAAAGCAAAACAAAAAAACCCCAAAGGAACTTTTAGCGCTCACTTGCTCTGCTTTCTTCATGCATAGATTGATGAACACTGGGAATGAGTCCAGCTGAGCCTGAAGTTGCATCTTGTGAACAATTAAGTCAACAATCCTTCCTAATTTGCTGTTTTTAATGACATTCACATCTTTACTAGGTTGAGATGTTCTCTTCCTAACCTGCTAGTAACGCACTGAATTTATCCACCTCTGCTAAGCCTGGGAGACTCCTGCAGGTAGGGAGCAGTCAGTGTAACAAACCCAAGGATACAGTGTCCCTTCTCTTCCTCATCAATCCTCTACCTTACCAACTCAGATAACCACCCTCCATCATCCAGGCCTGCCCCATGCTATCCCAGGCTCAGCACCCTCTGCTCTGCCCCTGCCAGGAGCTCTTCCCCACATGAAGAGCAATGCCTATGGAGTTCTTTGGTGCTCCTCAGGCTCCAAGGGGTTCATCACTGCATGAGGACAGCACGGACCAAACCCTAACAAACAGTCTGAGTTGCAGGCTCATGCTGATGGGATCAGAGCGTACACCACACTCTCCAGACAGCTGCCATGGAAAACAGTTTGCCTGAAGGGACATGCACACACACAAGGAGAAGGGAAGGACTGGGCAAAGGCAAAAGCGGTTTCTTTGAGTTTCTTTAACATTCAATTTCCTCAAAATGTAGGCAATATTCCACTCCATTTCCAGGGGCATCTGAAGTATATTTTTGTTATAGATTGGCTTTACTATATGTCAAGTTGGCAGACAAAAAAAAGAGGCAATTGGGAGAATGCCTGCTTGGAAAACTGGATGCAATATTAACATGGCCTTAAGGGAAAAGAAGGCTCTATTTATCTGAATTTAAATACTTCATGACTAGGAAAATGCTGAGCAAGCGATTTTTGATGTTAGGTGTCCAAACCTAACTTATTTGTGTTCTGGACTTTAGCCAGGAAAGGTAACTGGATTTCTTTAATGCCATTACATTTATCAGTCCTTGTATTTCAGCAAGGATCTCTCACAGCTAAGTAAACACAGACTTCTTTAAAAGCAGTACTGTAGCCATTTTCTAGCAAAACTGAGAGTTAAACTAGGTTGGGAATTTTTTTTCAATTTTAAGGTTCACATCCAGATAAGAAATCACCTTACAGAAAACAAACAGAAAAAAGTAACATTACTGAAAGAGCTGTTTTGTTAAATTCTAAAGGAAAACATCAGATGATTACCACTATGCTTATAACAGTTCCCATAGCTCAGCCCTGAGAAACTTGTTCATCTACAAGAACACTCAGGGAGAAAGGCAAGACCTTTCTGAAGAGTACACTCTCTACCAACAGTGACCTGCAGTCAGGTCAGTTTACTAACATGTGTCATTACAGCATGATTTTCTCCTAGGACAACATAGACTATAATGATATAAAAAACTGATAAAAAGGTACAGAGGGGCTAAATTAATCCTGTCTCAAGGAGGCATCCCAGCCAGCAAGCCACTCTTTAAATGGCCTGGGAAGACAGAAGGCAGACACTTCCAGGAGGTAGCTGAACCCACCTAAAGCTTAATTCCACCTATTATCTTCCCCTGCAAGTGTACGGCTCTGTCTCCTTGAGCTTACAGACACCTCCAGCACTGCAATGTGATCTGGATGCAGCATCACCACAGCTACACCAGTGGAGGGAGTCCCGAGGCAAGCATAGTGCAGGACAATTCCAACACTGGGCCAGTAACTACGTCCCCTTTGCTCAAGTTACTGTCTACTGTTTGTTCACTATTAACCAGATCACACAAAGTCCACCTAAAAATGTGCATGATGTATCCATAGGTTTGGAGTCTACACACACATCCTCAGAATCCTGAAGCTGAGCAAAAGAGACTATGGAAGCTTAAATGAAGCTTTCCATTATAGAAAAGGAGAAAAGATTATTGTATTTCATGGAGGTCAGACATACAACCAGGCAAGTTCTGTAAGATACATAAACAGAACAAAGTGAAAATGGACCAGCTGTCAAAGGATTTCTGGCAATAATTTCTTCCACAATGGACAGATATGAGGCATTAATGAATTTGGTCATTAGAAGAAAAAGCGTTACCTGGTACAGCAACATAAATAAATTGAAAAACAACGTTAGACTCCCACTAAGATCTATGAAACTGTTATGGATGATGTGAAGTCTATTCACCTTTTTTTAAAAAAATGATTACAGAATACTATATATAACAGACTAATATCAAGTTATATGGAATTCCCATGCAAAAAGCTGCCAGCCAAGCAAGCAAAAAAGGCTGTAAATATCTGTCAATTGCGTAAGAGGAAAAAACCCTCTGAGAGCACAAATTTCCCAACCACCACCACCCTGCAAAGAAAAAGGACTATTTAAGTCTGGAAATATAAAGTTAAGATTTCATTTAAAAACAGATATTAAACCATACGTCACCTATACAAGTCTTTTCCATTCCCTTCTTAACTTCTAACTGTGCATGAAAGGTGTGTCAGATGGAGACATTATGATGAAGCCCATTAAACAGACATTTTATGGAAGACTTTAAACTATGTAGCCTAAGGGTATAGATAGGTTAACTCTAATAAACACTTTATTTGTGCTCTTTTTAGAATCTCAACTCTGAAGAAAATGGCTTTAATTCAGTGCCCATGTCCTTTGTCGTGCAGCATGCTCTGAAAAAAGCCCAGTGAAAATTAATTAATATATCCAGTACTTTGTATCACCCAAATTTTTGACAATTTTTCTAAGTTACAAGGTAATTAGCTGTAAGCATAATAAATGAATTCAGGTATGCACAGACTGAGGATACAGTTTCATAAATGGCTTCAAATGACCAAAGATCACAGGCCATAGAAAAGTGCAGTCCTGGAGTCCCCAGCTCCGCTCCCTTTTTGTTTTGCATCTCTGCTGCTTTTTTCTATGAAAGCTAGCAATCTCATGGCCCCACAGCAAGCCAGCTCAGTTCACTGATCCAGCTGAGAAATAACCAGCCACAATGAAGAAGTAAGTAATTTACAATCCTATCAGTAAGCTCACTGGAACAAGAGACAGAAGCCATGGCAGGAGCAGGTTGTATAGAATATATCCTACTCCATATGTGACACAAGTGTCTTTGACCAATGTGCGCTAATTAGAAAACCAGATCAAATGTGAATTTACAGACTTGAGAAAGCAGGAGATGAGCCACAGGACTACACTGTTGCTTCCTTGGCTCACAATAATCATGGGAGCGTTGAACAGCACCTCTGCGAACAGCCAATATTTTGCAGGCGCTCACATAGAGGGTATGGGTTTGTACTTGCCCACACTTGTTTTTGGAAATATCTTACTTGTTATTCAGTTATGTAAACCTGATGTTACCTCACCACCTTACTCCTTCTTCAACTGTACATAGTACTCGCTTCAGTAAGGGGACTTTTGCCACGCCTATTGTAAAAGACAGAACGAGTATCAGTTTGGTTATCATGGCATTTATTATTTGGTGCCCTAAGGAAATAATGTTTAATGTGGCATAATTTAGAACATTCTACAATAAAACATAGTATCTAAAAATGGCACTGTTTTCTATCTTGACTGCAACGTCACGAAGAAATGCTACTAGGCAGTCTGAATGGTCTTTTGCTCCAGGACATAGCTATGCAATACAGCTAAATTTTAAGATTTATGCCTGAGAGCATCTTTTGGCTTCCCCTTATGCTGGCATAGTTCACTTCTTAGGCCAAAAAAACCACAACATGTTCATGGACTCACTAGCAGCAATGGACAGTACTAATTCATCCTACTGAAGTCTAGATGCTTGGCAGAACGTGCAGAGTTTCAGCTGAATAAAGGGGAGGTCAGTCTTGAGAAGTTCAAGAACTGGTTATCACTTGAAAGGATAAAAACTACACACTTCCCTTCTCAATATTTATAGGGTCAGCACTGGTGCAGCTGTATTACTGGCTGAATCAGCCCTATTCCCATGTGCAGAGAGGCCTAAGTTGGCATAAGTTGGTCTCCTCCAAGCCAGATGGCAGAAAGCAGAAGTGGGAGATGGTGTTACACATTAAAACATCTCTTTTCAGTTATTTTATTTGCTATGCTTCCTTCTGGCTCCTTAGCTTGCCAGTTATATCTGCTTTATTCACAGCAGAGCTCAGTATGCCTTTTAGGAGATGACATGTAAGAAATAGTGCGAATTACCTGCAGGCAAAAGGCTTTGTTCAGGAGATGCAAATGCCAGTTTAGGGGGAGGTTTAGTAAAATATGCCCACAGAATGCTAACTTCTAAAATAAGCATATCCACATTCACCTTATTAAAAAGGTATATAAACATGTGCACATATTTTATATAGGCTTTCTGATATTTTGACTCAGCCGTTAAAAAAAAAATACATACTTGTTTATCGTAAACATTATTTCCAAGTTCTTTACCTAAATTAGTATGGAAAGTATTAATGTTCAACTATTAGGCTCAATTTTGACACTCATTACAACTTTTGATTCAAGTACCTTAACAGCCCAGCAGTGTGATCTATGTCGTAGCAGATAAACTGAATTGTTTTTTAAACACTAAATGAAAGCATGTATCAAAGTGCAAGGATGGGAAAAGAAATTAATGCAAAACCTATCTACTTCTGTTTTTAAAGCAAACTACTTTCATGAATTAAGTATTCCACAGCTTCTTTTGCTGTAACACTTTCTCTCACTATGACCCAAAATTTTCAAGTCAAATACTTCCTCAGTTACTGCACAGAGACAGAAGTTCCTTAGTCTCAATTGAAAGGATGAAGGATTAATTTCATGTGTGCTGATGCCCCATGGTTTGGCATCACAGTCCATTTACTTCTGCCTCCATTTGACTTTTGGCGTATATGAGATTTGTTCAAACAATTTGCCAAGCCTAATGTGAAACTGCTCCTTTTATTTTTTAATAAGTAATTCCTAAAAATAATAGGATTGTTAAATTTCTCTCCCCCATTGCAACCCTTCCAGTTCTACTCATATGGTAGTTCCCATAAAACAATAAAAGAGCTTATCAATTTACTGTTTAAGAAAACAGTAGACTGAAAAAATGTGCTCAGTTAAACTTGTCTAGCTCAGAAAAATAAAGGTTGAAAATAATTTTCAGCATGCAGCTAACCCCTACTTATTTTCCTAATACAGACAAAGACAGACCATATTAAATACATGAGTCTTAACTTTAGGTGTAGAGTAGAACATCACACTTAGAAAACTGCCTTCAATCCCTGACCTCTTTGCTAAAACCGGTGAAGGATATAAATAGTTTCAGTTCTGACATAACACCTATCCCTGAGGAATGCTGAAAAAGGGACTGTCCTTCACACCAATCCTGTTAAAGCAGCTAGTGTAATTTTGGTTAAGACTGGTTTGAAGCCATTATGTAAGAATGTTTATTTGCAATACACAGCCCAGATCAGATCTATGTCATACACAGTGACTTTACCACAGTACTCGAGAGTTTTCCAAAGCCCTGCCCTTAGATTTAAACAGCCCTAAAATGAGATAGGGTCTCAGCAGTATTTCTCAGCCTAGAAAATAACTTCTAGATCTTATGATTTTCAGAGAACACATAAAGAATGGTAGTTCCACGGGCCCAGCTCAAAAGGCAAGTAGAAATTTCCTATATTCATATGAAAAAGTAGCAGGATTTTTTTTAAGTACACGGATACTCAGTAAATACAGACAGAATCTGCTCTTACTAAAGCACATCATTAGTAACTTTGTAGCCATGAGAGAGCCAAGTTTAATCCACAGAAGCTACTACTTTTCTCTTGTTACTACTTTCTACCTGTTTGGTAGCTAGACCAACAACACAAAGCCTGCACAAGAATTTCTACATTCTCAAGGATAAAGGAGAGTTTGGATACATGGGTAATGTAACAGCCTTGATAACCCAAGTACCGCTAGAAATCCAGGAAAGCACTATCTGGAAACTCAGCCATCCACCAATGAAGCCTGTGTGGGTCCTTTAGGACTCGTTAGCACTTTGGTGTCTCTGTACCATGATTCCTCCAGAACTCCAGATTCGGGAGGTCTTCTTAACCATCGACGTCAACTACTCTGCACAAAGCAAGCTCAGATCCAGATTTCCAGCCAAGCTAATAAAATCTCCTGGAACATGGAGCACGGCACAGAAACACCCAAGTGGGTCTACACAGAGCCAGCTTGGTCCATCAGGACTTATTAGTTCAGACACTGCCTGAAAGCAGCTGCACGGCAAAGCTGGTTCTGGAAACAGCAGAGATGTGTTAACATGGCACAGCACTCGAACTAATAAACTGCTAGTTCTGAGCTGAGCCTGCCCCAGGCTAAATCTGGTGCCTGTATATCCACTGCACAGTTAATCTGCAACTGCAGAAATGGCCTGAAGAGTTGACTCTGTTTCAAGCCCAGCATGCACAGCTCCACTGCTACCAATATGCCCAAATTTTCTGTCCTTGTCACCTCCCTCCACACAACCAATCCCTCCATCTACCCTCTTCCTGTTTGTTCATTGTTTTCTCTCCTGGCCATTCACATCCATTTCTCAGCCTTTCACTATACATCCCCAATAAGGCTGCACAATGTACATCAGCGGCTTCCAGCCTTTCTGGAGTGATTAACATGGTTACCACCCTCTTCTCACCCAACCTTCTCATCCAGACCACCATTTCCTAACTCCTCTCCCACCACTTCTGGCTTTCCTCTTGGTCCTGCTCTTGGTGGTTCAACTTGTAACCAAGGAACCATTATGCCCTGTATAAAATCAAAACAAAAATATGATTGTATTTGCATGTCAAATTGTCCTGTCTTCATGGAAAAAAAGCAAGTATCAGCAGAAACATCATCACAAGACCTCTCAGCAGGCCAAGGGCAAGCTACCATTCCTAATGGCAATATTTGCTATCTCACCTAGAAGTTCCTTAGCAGTCAGCTCAGATACGACTGTCTGAGGCTCTCCTTTTCCCATCCTACTTGGACTTTGCTTTGTGACATTCTCCCACACCAAACAGCCCAAGTCTCTTGGTGTGGCAGAAGGGCTGGTGAAGGCAAGGACTGCCACCAGCCTGCTGGTAACAACAGCGGACAAGGAAATAATGCCATAGGAAGAGACTGAAGGCAGGCAAAGACTGACTGAAATGGAGCACAGGAAGACTGGCCTACTGATGGAATATCAGTTCTGTCTCTCAGCTCAGTTAACTCTGCTTCCCCTCCCCACCTTTGTCCACCTCTACAAACCATGCAAAGTAACTGCTGAGCATATGGTTTGTAGCTCTATCCTGTGATTTGTAGGCATGAGAGGGCCACTAATTATCAAACTTTTACAGTACTGGAAATATGACAGAATTAATCACTTGCTACAGAAAGTGACAGTCTGTCCCTCTAACAACAGTTCACACCACTGGTAAAAAAACCCCACTCTGACCGCATTATTCCTGTAGCCAGAATCATGACTTCAGCAGAGAAGATAGGCAGTTCTACCTGACAGAAGAGATTCCTTATTTCTGAAGTGTTTCCAGAAACTGAAACCAATATAAAAACTACATCAGGAATAAAACTGAAATTTATCTCCTCAGTCATCACACATACTCTGAACGGCAGTGCAGCAATTTATTGTCCATGCAATATAACAGCATATAGATGTGTACTGAAACAAGGAAATTAGCAGTAATTTCATAACCTTCAATACTAAAGCAGACAAGCGTACTCGTCTCACTTTCTATGGCAATTAGGAAATGAAATCTGCATGCTTTCTAGCTGCCGTGTTTGGTATCAATCTGATGCTGTCAGTCTCTGAAAGCCAAGTAAGAAAGGGTACCACCTTTGCTTTACAAGTGCTTTTCACAGCTAAGTGTTTCTACATGTCACATCAGCAGTAAAACCGTGGTCAGATGGATTCTCAGAATACAGTAACTAAGGAATCAGAGCAACATGTACACCATCACTCAGACCTCCAGCTATATCTTTGCCTTGTTCTAGGAAGCTACAGCAGAACTTTTAAGTCTGAATGACTGACAAATCCTGACACTTAAGAAAGCAAGTTTCAGTTCCCATTGTTTTACTTCCATACTCCTTACAGACCTCATTCTTTTTTAGACTAAGATATCTAGTCTCCTTGTAGAACTAGTCACCATCTCCATCCATACAGGACCTTCTAAGAGGTGACAGTCAAAGCAAGATAAATGGCATACATCCAAGCAGAGATGCTACTAGGTTGGGCAGGATGGTGTATGTTATGAACCTTTCAAGCTGTTCTAGGAGACAGGCTACCCGGGTGACTAGTTCAAATTAACTTAAGCACTTGAAACCAAGACCTCAGAAAGTGCCTTTATTTCAAGAAAAGTTTTGGAGATTTTTGCTTAGAATGAAATCACTCCTTGCCTCTTCCTCCTGCTATGCATAGGATAATGGACACAGATACAAGAACAGAAACAGGCTGCTTACAACCAGAAGGTGCTGGTAGACTCAATAACAAATGGCATTCAACTCAAATCCAGAAACAGATCCCGTACTTATTTGCACCAGTTGTTTTTATGTATGTATGTAGCATAATGCCATACACGTATTATGAAGATACAGATTCTCATATGAATAGAATTTTACCATCAAAAGAACATTTTTGTTCTAAATGCAACTGCAGCCATCTTCATTCCTGAAAGTAATCAGGTCTTCCTACTACACATTCTGCTAAATAGCCAATGAAAAATTTCTGAGATTTGTTCAACAAAGCAGTTAAGAAATACAAAAGTCTGAAAAGTGAAAACATGTTAACTTAAAAAAACTCTTTTCTGAAAATAATGCTAAAACCAAACTAAAATCATTAGATGTTTCATTTCAGCAGTCTCATTCATATGGCTGGCAAGTCTCATCAGCTGTGGAGTTCTGAATTTATCAGCCACAGACTTTTTTTAAAATCACTATGTGCTTTGAAGTTCAACTAAGGCTTAATAAACTTTCTTACAGGTCTGGAGTACTATATAAATTTTGTCAGAGCTGTGCTGGCATAATTGGTAATACAAACTGTCTGGCTTCATGAAAGTTACAAGCTCTGGCTCCAAGCCTGCAAACACTTACTGAAGAATTTAACTTACTGCACAGAACTGACTACTCATGCATAAGCTAAGCATATTTGTAAATATTTGCACAGTATGGACATCTGTTGGCATAGCCAGTCATCTGATACAAGATTCAGCTTTAAATTCTAGTATGCGTAGAGTCAGTATTAAAAAAAGGAATTCCTCACTTTATAAATTCTTTTCTTAGGCATCAAACATGTCAGATACCAAAGGGTGGAACTAAAAAGTTAAAACCAGAGGAAGAGAAGAATCAGTGAAATCGTAACAACTGGTTCTGTTTCTCATGTAACTAGAGAAGCCTGGTTTCTTATGGGCATATGTCTCAAGATTGAGCTCCTGCCTGATTTTCAACCTTCGCTGAATGAAGCTCTTGCTGTACCTTTCAGTGATGCCATTTACGGCATTTCACATATCATTACAGGCAAAGCTCATAAAATTACTCCAAAGAACTCCTCCTTTTTATCAGGTTGTTATTAACACATTTAAGTTATGGGTGGGCTAAGAAATAACCACGGTACAAAGCTGGCCCACAATCATATTAGTCGCACTTCCTTAAAATCCAAACTAGAAAAAGACAATTATGTCTCCTTCCTCTTAGTGTCTTCGCATTTGAGCACATCCTGTTTCAGTCATTCTCTGTATCAGCAAAACATTTTGTCATCTGTTTGTTTAAACCTGATACTAGGCAAAAATATATGTAGGGGAGCAAAGGCATCCTCCCACTGATTCAGGGCTGAGTGGGAGAGAGCAAGCCTACGCTAAACAGTGCTTAAGGCCTTGGCGGATTTGCACCTGCGGAGCTGCCACGTGGAGCTCTGCTGCTTCAGAATAAAGAGCTGAGATCTCACTCTGGCTTAGGACTGAAGTCTGTTTGACAGCTGCGGCTTAGGGCACTAGGAAACCGTTTCCTTCAAAAAACGCAGGAATGGACTGAGAGGATGGAGGCAAGGCGGGCCGCTAGCTCCGGGGAGGGGACAGCGAGACCCCATCAGGGACATAGAAGACAAGAGCCCTTGGCAAAACCCTAATGATACACACACAAAGAAAACGCACTGATCCAGCGAGGGAAACCGGGTCCCTGGAGAGGGGAGGGCGGGTACGCTGCGGGGCCTCGTGCAGAGGCCGTGTCTCAAATCGGCCTTACCACACGCGGGCGGGGGCCGGCCGCACGCAGCAGCCCCGGCACCAGCACCGGCCCCTGCCCCAGCCCCCGGGGAAGGGCGCCCGTCTCCTGCCCGAGCCGCCGGCGGGGCGGGAGAGCTCGGCGCTGCGGCAGAGCCGCCCCTCCGCGGAGCGACCCCGCCGGGTTACCTGGGGCAATGAGCACCCACTGAGCGGGGTGCGCGCCCGCGGGACGCCGCTCCGCGCCCTGNGGGCGATGGCTCAGGCTGCGTCACCGCTCCGCCTCTTCCCCTTCCCGACACACGCACGGAGTGGGTGGAACGGCCGTGGGGGCCGGGACCGCCGGCGGCAAAACCTCTCCCCGCCCCGCGGGACTCGGACGGGCGTGATGTCCCATCCGAAAGGCGGAGGGAGCACTCGAGGTTCGTAAACGCTCGTGGTCCAAAGGAGCGACAGAAGTCACAGGGTCCGCGAACAATCAGAAAGTTTCATTAGTGATTTGCTCGCTTGGCGTGGAAATTTTTTAGTTAGTGCCTGACCTATTATGTAAGCACACGGCTTAGTGGCTTTTGGATATAGGGGTAGGGTGAAAGGGAAGAGAAGGGAAGAGATGAGTTAAAGAGGGACAGAGAGAAAGGAGGAGGAAAAGAGAGGGGAAAAGAGATCGCCAGTCCTGATTCCAGCATTGATCCCGCTCACGGTCCTGTGGGCCGCTGCCCAGGCCTGGGAGGGGTACCTTTTTATGCATAGGTTTTCTCCACCCTGAAGACAGGTTTTTCACTTCTCATGTAAATTAATTACCAAACGCAGTCCGATTTTCAGACCTTTCTGGAAATGGGTCGGAGGGCTTTGTGGGGCTTGGGCGGTCTTGATCTCCCTCTGCAGTCCATGCCCACTTCCTGGCTTCATCATTGCTGTGCTTGTGCTGTACTCTGTTGTGCTCATGTTTAGGAACTAGAGCAAGGGTGTTTGTCCAGGAAAAGTGCTGCCCTACCTCCACATAGCCCCCTTCTCCAGGCACACCTTGTTCTTTGTCACAGCTTGTCAGTACTGTAGTAGGTCTTTCTCACAGTGTGACAGGGCTTGACACAAGGGGCACAAACTGAAATGAACGGAATTCCATTTAAATGTAAGAAAAAGTGTCTTTAGTGCAGCAGGTTGTCCTGAACGGCCATGGCGTCTTTATCAGTGGAGGTATGAAAAACCAGACTGGGTGTTGCTCTGACCAGCCGCTGTAGCTGGCCCAGCCCTGTGCAGGGAGCTGGACTAGACCCTCTCCAGAGGTGCCTGCCAGCTTTTGCCATTCAATGGAACCTCAGTCCTACAAGTATGGTCGTGGGCAGAGCCACAGTTCTCTCACAGCAATCATCCTATCCAGTGTACAACATGATCCTGGTAAATAGGTTCTTTACCTCCAGATCGCACTGAGGAGCCATAGCCACAACACAAAATGCATATTTTCATGCACGTGTATATATATGTACATAAACTTGGCTTTACCCACACAAGACTGGAGGGATGGCCACCTTCCCAGAGATTTAGGAATAAATATGTTATCAAAAGTATTAAAGTATACATATCAATTGTAAATCCCAGAGATATGAAACAAATATTAAAAACATACTGACATCTATTCCCCAAAAGAGAGCAGAACTAACCAAGGCCAGCATATGCAAAACAGCTGAGCTGATGTAAGGCTGAAAAAAATAATTTCCTGAAGTTTGAGCATATACCTTCATCACTGAGATTACATTAATCTAAATTTGTTTTATTTTAATTTTTCTGACTTTTTTTCCACTGATTGAAGTAAGGCAAGATTTAAGTGCCAAAGACCACATTGCACCATGTGTTTTGAAGTCCCCAGAGAAATCACTTGCTCTTAGAGTGATTGCAATTTGCTGTGGTGTATGCCTGGATTGCAACACTCACTGATGGGTCTTGTAAAACTCTCCGCACTACTTGTGTTAGCAAAGAGAGAAAGATGCTCACTAGTTCCACTGTAATCTGTACAATACCACTGGAAGAGCAGAACAGAGCTGATTGCTCTGCTTGAAACCTTCCTAGAAGGAAAGCCTTCCATGTGGAAAAAAGAGTTCTCCATAAAATTTGGCTTCTAGTCCTGAAAACGAAAACGAGTTTAGGATGTTGTACACCACTGAGCTTAACAAAGCTCTGGAAGAGACAGGAATCCAAGTCTGCAAGCCTCCAGCTGCAGTATGTGTCAGGATCAAGTCTAGAATCATAAGCTGCAGTTGTTCCAGAGCTCCTATTTCCCCCCTGACTGTAGTGGGTGATGGAAATGTTGTAGCAAACATTGCTGAATGCTTACAAAACTGACTTATTAAGCTCACATTTTTCAAAGCACCAATCCATCCTTATTTAGGCACCTGGTAAGCAAGCTAATTTTCAGAGGTGCTGAGTATTCCTACCATCAATTGAGCTGAATGGACATTTCAGCTGTTAATTGCTTTTGATTTACAAGCATCTCCCACAATCTCTAGATGTATATTGGCCCTGGGATCTATAATGTCCTTTTCCAGGAATTTTCAGATAGAAATGTTTTTCTCAGATACTTTGAAATGCCCCAAACGGAAATTCTCAAATAGGCCTGGACAAGGCTCTAGAATGACATCAGTTTTGGAACAAAAATAATGCAGTAATTTATACATGTTAAATATTTAAAACTTTCTGTTGTTACTCCTGCACACTTGATATATACTGTTCCCCTTTATAAACAGAGGATATACGGTATCATTATAAGCAAAAGATAAACTAATTAGGGATTTCTGTCAGGAGCTGATGATACTAAAATCTTATTTGCTTAAGAATTAAATACCATACCTTCAGGCTTGCCAACACTTTTAAACTGTAGTGGTGTCTCCCTGAAAGAAAATGCTGAAGTTTAAAACACTAGACTGATCTGAACTGCTGTGGTGATATCATTTTAAATACTCAGTTCTTAATTTCATGCACATGGGTATTCTCATTTGGGTCCATATTACTCATTAAGTCCAGAAAGTTAAATGCATCCAATGTGGGACTACATCCAATCTGAGGACAATTGTTTTCCACATTTCAGAGCCATTTGATTTGCATTCAGACTTCACCTGCGTGCTGTCTGTTCATTCATTTCTGCTAGAGCTGCCTCTTATAATCCAAATATCTGTGCAAATGCAACCATCCCTTTTTGCCAAACAAAAATTACTTACTTTTGCTGCCAAAGAAATGCTACTTCTGTCCACCTTCAGCTGCAGAATTTACCTCTTCCTCCTCCCCTACACTAGTTTTGAGTGAAGGCACTTTTAAACTTTGCTCGGAGCTAGGAACAAAAGAATGTATAGAAAGAAGTGTGATTCATTGTTAAGTCAAGGTTGTAATTTAAAAGACAAAAATATTTCCACATGATTGTTTCATTTTACACTGTTTCAACAAAAATGGGCCAGGTTTATCTATTTTACGCTTCAGTGGTTCAAGCATTTACATGCATAGCTTTAAATCCATTGCTCTGCACGTTTAAGGGTCACCTGTATGTATGGATGCAAGGGTTACATTTAATCCCCGTAAAAGGCCTAGTGATACATGTAACTTTAGCTGATGTACCAAGATAATTATGATTCATTTTAAGTTATCTAGTTTAAAATATTGTTCTAAGTTCATCATGGGCCAAATTATTGCTTTGTTTGGTTTTATTCAAAACGAAGCATGTGTGGCATTGAAACAAAATGCAAATATGGAGGCCAAACACAGAGATGGCATTGACCTGAAAGAACACAGACTGGCATTGCAAACCAATAAAACATCATTTGAATTTCTAGCTGAAATTTCAAGTCAATCTGTCAAGCTGAAAAATAGTTATTTTAAGTAGTTGTTCATGACAGCATTTGTCTAAGCAAGTACTTCTGTTATTAAATAAGTAATGGAAAAGAGTCCCCTTTTAAGGAAAATAACAGTATTCATTTAAAAGCACTCAAGCAATGGTGAAAAATATTCTAACCAGCTCTGAGCAGAAATCACCTTGTCCTTTGCACTAAACAAGGTTGCATCACCTTGTGCACCTGTAGGTAACAATTATAATTTTTGGCCTTAATAAAAATAACCTACTGAGTCCCAAAGTTTGCTGGTATGTCAGGTCAAATAGCAGTAAGAAAGAGAAAAGGAAAGAAAGCAAAATTAGATGGGAAAATATAGGCACACCCACAGAAACCATGGGATTCATATTGCCTAATTTTATGGTGTAAATGTGTCATTTCAGTCTAATTATTTAGTGTCTTTTTATGCTTAATGGAGAGAAACAGAGTAGCATTCATCTGGCCTACTTCATAACTTTATGTCAGAGTTAGCCCACCTATCTGGAGGTAGATATCCAAATTGCAGATACCTCAGATGAAAGGCAAGAACTTTTCTCCACTAGCTTTT
>VZTE01004196.1:407163-432798 GCA_013397775.1 Eulacestoma nigropectus | reverse complement strand
TTTTTTTTTTTTTTTTGTCTATACTGGGGAAGGCCCCAGTTTACATACTGTTGTTATCATTGTTATCATTCTCCCTTTCCCACTGTTTTTTGTGCATCCATCACACCCTAAGAATGGATGAGGACATTATTGAGGGGTTAGCACCAGCAGATATTTATTGACACAAGTATGCTGGATCTAAGAAATGTTGTTGTTCCTCTGTTTAATCAGCCAGAAAATTCACTTATTGGAGGTGTGTTGCTATAGCAAGCAGACCTTCGTCTGTTTATAGAAGCTGCTCAGAATGATGCATACTGTTTAGAGAAAAAAGTTGAATGAGTATACAGATTAGGAGCTGGCTTGAAACAAACAGTAGCAACACTTGTTTAATGTGCTTGGTACATTTATCCACAGCAGTAAGTTACTGCAAAATATCCTCATTATGACTCAGACACTGGTAAAAAAAAACCCAAAAAACACACACACAAAAACACCCAAGCCAAAAACAACACCCCCCCGAAAACCAACCAACCAACCAATCACAACAAAAAAACACACACTGAAAAAAGTCCTGAAACCCAACCAAAGAAAAAACTTCCTACAAAACCCCTGAAATATTTTTTTAAAACTCCAAACATATGAGAATTTTCTAATATTTTCAGATTAAAAGTTGTTGCATTAAAAGCATTATAGCAGCCATATTAACTCTGCCTTCCTTTACTGTGTATTTCAACAAATTTCTCAGCCCCATTAGGACACTCTCAGAAAGCAAACGTTCACTTGAAAAGCAGAGCGTGAAAAAAAGCTATGAAACAAACTGTCCAGGTTGGTAAGAAAGAAAGCAACACTTGAGAATGAATGTTACAGTGAACATTGTAAGTGCTGTGTGATGGTGTTATTATCCTTATTTTTGCTGGTATTATCATTGTTGTTATTATTATTAGCCAAAAGTACTTTGACAGTCTTGATGCTGCAGTTTTCCTTCCAGAGTATCAATGGTTAGAAGTGTAATATCTGAAAGGTAAAAAAAATGTTAACAATACCTTTCTCCCACAGCTTATATACGTGGATACATACACTGTACATGTATCTGTGTAAACTGACACAACCATTTAAATATATATATAAATATCTTCCATATAAAATATGTATCTGCGTATGTCTGTGTGTTGTTCTACTGAGGCTTCATTCCTTTGATACTGAGGAACAGAAGTCTACATTTTTCAGACATTTGTTAGAATGCTATTTATGCTAGAGCATCCTAGTATATCCTAAAGTACTATTTATCCTAGAATACTATCCATATAGTTCATAAAATGCCACTTTTTCTTCTCCTCAAACATCTTTAAACACCTATAATTTCTTTGGTGCTCCTAATTCTTCTCTCTGAAGAATTCTCTCTGAACAACCACTTCATGAATAATGGTTTTATTTCTGCTGGTTTTTCTCTCCCTGCTGTATACTAATAGCAATTCTATTAATAAAGCAACACATTCATCATTCTTTTATCCAGCAGCCACTAAGACAGCATTACAGAGGTCCCTTATGGTTAATTAAGAAACCTAAATAGTTAACTTCTGATTTCAGACATACAAGTCTAAACCAACACACTTGTGCTCTTGCAGAAGACCCACTAGGTGGACTCTCAAAGAACAGAACTGTTTCTAGTGCTGTCTTCAGAGAGATAATTCCATGGAGACTTTGTTTCTTTCCTAGCAAATACTGTGTGCCAATCTGAGAAGCACAACTGTCACCAGTGATGGTCATTTGTGCACTTCAAACCCAGACTTAGTCTTGCAGCAGACCCACTGAATTTCTGTCACTGAGGCTGCCATAAAAGGTCTCTGTCCTCTACCATCAATAGAGTGGGACAGGGAACCAACAGCAATGGTAAAATAATTATGGAAACTCTGAGTGGTGTTTATAGCCCAGTCTCCTAAGGAAGTAGGGCTTAGGGGAGCATATTGTGTATTTGTATGCATGTGTGAGTCCTCCATCAGTAAGTGGTCACTGACTTCAGACACCTTTGATGCAGGTTCATATTTTATCAGAGTGCACACCTAGGCTGAGGAAAGAAACATCGTTCAGGTGACATTCAGCTCCCCCTAAAACAGATACCCATCTCTGGACAGCCCATCAGCTCTCTAAAATTCATGGCATTTGTTGACTGCAGGCTCAATTTGGTTGCAGAGTGGGAACACCTGGCCACCCACTTCTGGTCCAGTAGGGCACTGTCTCCCATAGGTCTTTTGTCATAATCTCTAATTGCATGTACATGTGTCAGATACTTTAGGGTATCTTAGATGACATTAGTGACCTTTCTAGGGAAGAAGAGGGTTGTGAGATGAAGAAACACAATCTAAATGCCTTAGTCATGAGTTTTTTGATGTTCAAATGCCATAAGGCAGTGGAATATCAACATCATAGCCAAGATTTCTCTCTTTAATTATTCTTTCTTGTTGTCATGCCTTCAGCTGGGATAGAGTTAATTTTCTTCTGAGTAGCTGGTACAGTGATGTGTTTTGAAGTTGATATGAGAATATATCTTAAGGTTGACAACACACTGACGTTTTAGTTGTTGCTAAGTAGTGCTTACTCTGAATCAGGGACTTTTCAGTTTCCCATGCTCTGCCAGCCAGCAGGTGCACAAGAACCTGGGAGGAAACGTGGTCGGGACAGCTGACCCAAACTGGCCAAAAGGATATTCCATACAGCAGAACATCATGGCCAGTATTTAAACTGTGGGGAGTTGGCCAGAAGAGGTCCATCACTGCTTGGGGACCTGCTTGGCATCAGTCAGTGTGTGGTGAGCAAATGTATTGAGCATTGCTTGTTTTTTGGGGGTTTATTTCTCTCCCTCTCCTTTTTCATTACAAATATTGTTATAATTATGACAATATTATTAGTATTATTAATATTTTTTTCTGTTTGAATTGTTAAACTGTTCCTACCTCAACCCATGAGGCTAAAGATTTTCCAATTCTCCTCCTGACCAGGGAGGGTGGGAGTGAGTGAGCAGCTGCAATGGTGCTCAGCTGCCAGCTGGGGTTAAACCACAACACGTGTAGGTGTGAATATTCCTGAATGCTTCCCAGCTTTGAATAATAGCATTTGTAAAATGGCTAACATGTGCATGGATTATGTGATGTCTAACAAGAACTTGAGCTTGTGCCATAGTTCAAAGGAAAATTCAATCACCTACAGAACTCAAATTCATTAGAAAATGATCTTCACTGGTGAATTTGGAACTACTGTTTTGTTGTTGTTATTCTAAAACCCAGATATATTAGCAGGGGTTATCTGCCTATGCTCATCTGTGATTATGCATAGAAATCCCTCCGTGGGGCCAGAAGTGTGGGCTGTGTAGTGGTTGTGTGAGAACTGAACTTTGCCTGCAAGTGAAAGCAGGGTGAGCTGTAAGCAGAAGGCACATGCATGAGTGGGTTTAGAAAGAACAGAAAGGTCTACAGCAGTTTGAGACACCTGAGTTTTATGTCCAAGAAGCCTCATTTAAAGAAGAATACAAACACTGCCCTCGCAGATGAAGAAACGTATTTAAAACATGTTGCTTCTTCCACTGTTGGAGTGGCCAGGTCCCACAGAACACAGATGGCTTCGCCTGCCTCTTCCATTATTCCTGGTTGTGACTTCTTTACTGTAACTGTGAGTGATATCAGGAGAAGTAAAATAAACAGCATGGCCTCAAACACTGTCCAGAAACCATCTGTATTGTCTATTTGGTAACAACTCCAGGCTTAGTCCTGTGCCAACTAGTAAACTTCCCAGACACCGCACCAGTGCAATGCTGGGGACAACAAGACTTTGCACCAATAAGTAATAGAGCAGTGTGAGTTGAGTTTGCATGGCAAGGTTTTGGTAGCAGGAGGGGCTACAGGGGTGGCTTCTGTGAGAATCTGCCAGAAGCTTCCCCCATGTCCGAGAGATCCAATGCCAGCTGGCTCCAGGACAGACCCTCCGCTGGCCAAGGCTGAGTCCAGCAGTGACAGTGGTAGTGCCTCTGGAATAACAGAGTTGAGAAGGGGGAAAAAGCCTGCACCATTGCAGACAGAAAGAGGAGTGAGACTACGTGAGAGTAACAGTTTGGCAGACACCAAGGTCAGTGGAGAAGGAGGGGCAGGAGGTGCTCCAGGCACCAGAGCTGAGATTCCCCTGCAGCCCCTGGTGCAGACCATAGGGAGGCAGCTGTGCCCCTGCAGCCCATGGGCATCCTTGGGGGAGTAGAGAGCCACCTGCGGCCTGTGAAGGACCCCACCCGGAGCAGGTGGATGTGCCCAAAGGGAACACAAAGGAATGTCACCCCACGGGAAGCCTGTGCTGGAGCAGGCTGCTGGCAGGACTTGTGGCTCCGTGGGGACTCACACTGGAGCAGCCTGTTCCTGAAGGACTGCACCCCATGAAAGGGACCCACACAGGAGCGACTCATGAAGAACTGCAGTCTGTGGGAAGGATTCATGCTGGAGAAGTTTGTGAAGGACTGTTTCCTGTGGGAGGGACACTACGCTGGAGCAGGGAAAGGGTGAGTCATCTTGCTGAGGATGTGTGATGACAATGTGTGATGAACTGTCTGCAACCCCCATTCACCATCCCCTGTGCCACTGGCAGGGAAGAGGTAGAGAAACTGTGAGTGAAGTTGAGCCCTGCCTGGAAGAAGGGAGGGTGAGGGGAGGGTGTTTCAAGATTTGGATTTATTTCTCATTACCCTGCTCTGTTTTGATTTGCAATAAATTAATTTCCCCAAGCTGAGTCTGTTTTGCCCATGACGGTAATTGTAGAGTGATCTTTCTCTGCGCTTATCTCTATCCACAAGCCTTTCCTTATATTTTTTTTTCCTTGCCCAGCTGATGAGGGGAGTGACAAAGTGGCTTTGGTGGACACCTGGCACCCAGCCAGGGTCAACCCACCACAGAGGGCCACCCTGTTTTGCGGAAAGAGTACAGCATCAGCATCATGCTTCTTCCTTTGGGCCCATGGAAGGCACTCTGGGTTGATTTATTTACTAGTTTAGACACAACCATGCTGCAGTATGGCTCGTAACATGCCCAGTGAGGATTTTTGCCAAATAGGACTACTGCAAGCAGGCACGACAGGTCAGCAGTCAAATAAATCTTGCAAGGCTCACCTATTTCTAGGACTTGTGGGTGAAGATTTCATAGAAATGGCCAGTTAATGCACTGTGAGCTTGACATTTCTGGAAGTGTAAGACTTACTGCACATGAAGAAAACTTACTGTACATCTGCATCTGTAATCTGTGAAATAGACTGTGTAACAGCTGCAG
Organism: Eulacestoma nigropectus; assembly: GCA_013397775.1. NCBI lineage: Eukaryota > Metazoa > Chordata > Aves > Passeriformes > Eulacestoma > Eulacestoma nigropectus. The sequence goes on along the minus strand of VZTE01004196.1, from coordinate 427,522 downwards.
ATGAGTGCAGGTACTGGTGCATGCACAGTGTCCATTTGCCCAGAACTGCCAGCCCAGGCAAAGCGATTGCCATAGCTGCAAATGGACAGCCAGGCATGCAGGAATCGTTGACCATATTCTTCTTTTTCTGACAGTAGAAATTTTGAGGAAGAAAAAGGGCTCTTTTCTGTGGAAATATGAAGATACACCTAAGAATTTAAGATTTTCAGTTGTTTCTGAGTTAATGGTTTCAGCTCCTATACCATATAAAACTTTTCACTTCAGAACAGTTTCTCATTTATCTTTTAAAAGTCTCCTGAATTCATGTGCAAAATGAATCTTACTGGTAATTAGGTATTTGGTGAATTCTTAACTTGCAGCATGTGTTAATCATATTGAAGCTAGCTATACTCTAAGGTTACTTTTAATTCAGACTGAAAATCAGTATTTTCAGTTGAATCATGTATTGGCTTCTGAAGTGTTGTGTCTTCACTACTGCAAGTAAGTCTTATTTTGTGAGCACTGCAAAAAGATTATATTGTTAATATACATAAAATTTGATTTCAGCCAAATATATTCTCAAGGGGAATTCTAGGAGGCAAAGGGTCCTTGTTACTTGGAACATCATTAACAGTATTTTGTGACCTTCAAGGCAGACAATTAGAAGAATAACTTGTTAAGGTTTATATACCATCCATAGCTTTATTGAAACAAAGGACCTGTGAGAGATGCTGTTTCAAAGATTCTGCACAGATCAAGAATTGTTGTCTTTGACATAACCCTTATCAAGAACATCATAGCAGAAATGAAGAATTGGCAATAAAACATCCCCTGTACTGGATTTGGGAAGTAACCAAACTGATTACAAAGAAAGATTGTAAATTGATTTAAAACGTGAAAGGGTTGTATTAAACTTAAAGACTGCTGTACTTGTTCCATATCTTTAGAAGTGACTGGCTGAAGACTAACTTGCCCATAGTCTGAAACAGACCTTTTATCATCTGTCTGCTGGATGGAACAATACAGGCATGTTTCATTTATTTAGAGTATGGCCGGGGGCCAAAGAAAGATTAAAAATGTAAGCAAGAGTCAGTGCAATGGTTGTTCCTGTAAAAGTTAGGCATTTGGATTGCAATATCAGCAAATCCGCTCACAAAAGATATATTCCTACAACAGAGGATTTTCATTTGATGTCCTGGAAAAGCAATTGGTACAGTAAGGACAGGCTTACCCATTACTCCAGCAGCTGAATTTGGAATGCATTTGGCATTTATGAGAGTAAACAAAAGCAATTGACATACTTGAATAAGTTGTTTTGTGAGCAGCAGAACTAATGAATGCAAACAAATTCTAAGAGGAACAAATTGTTCCTTATGGAATTCTGTCTTTGTTCTTCAGCCTCCCTCATCATAACCTCAGCTCCCCTGCCCAGGTCCTCTGCACTTTTTGAGCCAGCTGAGACTCATCACATGCTGCAGCTTACTCAGAGCTGGGATGTGCTGTTGGCCCCCTGGCCCTGCCACAGCTGAGCTCACTGTGTCTCTGTCTCACTAAGGGCGAGTTGTCTGAGGACCTCTGTCCTCCAGAAGAGCTTTATTGTTTTGTAGATGCCTGAGAGGGGTTCAAGCCTGCCTAACTGAGGGACCTAACTTCAGCCTAAATTCAAGAAAGCCAGAGAGCCAGCTGTGTTTCAGTGTTTCTGCCCTACCAAAAGCAACAATAGATCATCACTGCATGTCTGAGACTAGGCATCTAATTTTTGCAGACAAGGTCTGCCTTCAGAGAGATCCAAAGGTATTCACCTGTCTACACTGACTGTAGAGGGAAACTTTGCTTTAGGAGAGCTTATTCTTCAGTTCCCTGAAGTGTTTGGTCAAGTTAAAAACCTACAGTAAGACTCCAGTTTGAGCCTTATTCTTTCTAATTTGATTGAAACTGGCCATGGAGGTCAGGAGAGGAGGACAGACAGATTGCCCCATCGTGGGAATTATGGGAAACTATGCTAAAGTAATAGCAATTAGGAGGCATGTGTATTTAATGTAATGGTTTATCTGCTTTAATATTGCTCTAGATAATGTAGAAAAATACTGCAAAAATAGAATAAATTTTCATTTCGTTTCATTAAAACTTTTTTTTGACTAGTTGAATACAAGTCCAAATCTTGTGTCTATCTGAAACAATTTAATTCAAAAATGTAGAAGAGTTCAGTCCAAGATTTCATTTCAGGTAAGGGAACTGATTCTGCTACATACATTGCTAGTGAGTTGAACAGAAGACTAAAACTTCTTGAACACAAACTTCTGTAGGAAAGCCATGCACCAGTTGAACTCAGCTTTTCTAATATACCTGTGTCTTCTGAAAGTACCCAGACCGGTGGCTGATGTGATTCCTTAATCTTTCTCCAAAGTACATTTTTAATTTTTCCTTGACACTCAGGTGGATCAGAGATCTATTGTTTTATGGTTTAATTCTCCACAACTCTTTTGGAACATGTACAGCTCATTACACAAAAAGAACTGGAGAACTGCTCGTTAAAAGGGATTGGAACAGAACTTGAAATAAATCAGTTTGAATAAAAGAAGAAACCAGCTGAGCCTGTAGTCAAAAAATCTGACAGATTTCAAGCTGAAATCTTTGGCACATTTGGATAACAAAGAACACACTATAAAATGAAGGTTTGTGCCTTCTTGTCCTCTTGGGGTGAAGCCGGAGTGAGGAGATACTCTGATGGCAGTTCCACTGTGCCAGCTCAACCACAAATGTGACTGGGAAGTGGATGAGGTGTCACAGGAAGCCTGTTCGGAGCTCAGTTTCACAACAGAAGAAGTGAGCTGTTTAGGAGTAAGAATACCTAGTTTTCTTCAGTGAATGCCTGAAGACTTTGCTATAAGACCTTGACATTCACAGTATGGAATGCCTGTCTATTTGTCCACCCATGCTCACTGGTTTTTTTTTTTTTTAATTAAGTGTTGGTTTGGCCAAGGTATGCATTCATGAAAAGTGCTAATAAATCTCTGATCACCTGGGCTGGCTTTGTTTCATAGACAGCACCCACAGGAGTGCTGTGTCCTCTTCTGTGAGCAGTGACATTTGCACAAGGAGGAGCAGTTCTCCTTGCCACCAACAACGAACCTGTCTTCAGAGGGCAAGTGGATGAGTTCCTTCACTTGCAGCGAGGCTTTGCTTCTTCTCTTCTCCCCCATGCAAATACTCTCTAAGCCTTCTATGGTCTGGCTCTAGACCCAACTGCAGTCACATTTTTTCTTCACAGAGGTGAAATAAAATTTTACAAGTCAGTTTTGCTTAAGCAGCAGAATGCTTGGGGAACCATCCTGGACTCAGGGAGAGGTATTTCCACTGAGGTATTAAAAATACTGAAGTACTGAAACTATTAGCTGAATATTTCTGAAAAAGAAGAAAGCCTAAGAAATATGGGAAAACCCAGTTGGTTTATTTGTGCAATATATAATTTTTGAATTACATAGAACACATCTAGGAGAGTATCAGTCCTTGGGGAGGATATCTTAGTTCTGCCTCACAGGATTTCCACATTTAACTTAGGAGTAGAGTGGTAAACCAAAGCTAACACCTTTTTTTTGTTGTTAAACTAAGACTTCTATGCTCAAGTCTTAATTTAATTAATTAATTAATTTAATTAATTTAATTTTGATTTAATGTGGAAATTTTGAGGGACAAAAAGCAGAAAAAGGAAAGAGCAATTGTAAATAAACCCACAAGAAGTAAGGAGGATTTTGGCAAAGGAGTATAAAAAGATAGAGAAAGAAACAGAGAAGTGAAATATGTCTAGTGAGAGAGAAAGAAGGAGTAACTGCAGGGAACACCAGAAATTTCCTACCCATGGGACCGTATCACCGGCTCAGACAGAAGCAGCTGTGCCCAGCAGAGACCCAGATTTGTCAGAGACCCTGGGGCTGTCTTGACAGAAACGAAACCCAACTTCCAAATGCCAAGCAAAACAAGGTAAGCGATGAAGAAAGCTTTTTACCTTAAATGAAAAGCTTTGCCTTAAATAAAAACTTTCAAAGGACTTCCCCCCTTCTCCTCTACTGCATGAAAAATAGAAAACTTTAGCAGTCAATCGCTGTTGGGCTCTGTTGTCAAGGACTTGGTTATAATGCAGCTTGGACAGCCAGGCTGGATGAGGCCAACGAGGGATTCAAATGGAATGACCCTCTTTTGTTGCATTTTGGTTTTCAGTTTTTATTAAAAAAAGCTCTTTAGCTTAGGTCTCTACCTAGGCTTTTTTTGTAACCGAGATATAAAACAGTTTGGCTCCATCTTAACTGGCCAGCCAAACTGTGTTACAAGGTCAGGCCATAAACAAATTTAACAACTGTTGTTAATTAAATAGTTATTGTAGTATAGATGGGGTCAAACAAAGGGTATGTGTGGGAGGGGAGGGAAAGAGAGGGCCTAAGTGGCAAAAGGTGGGGGAATCTTGGCTCCTGACTTAGAAGGCGTGAACAATCAAGAACTCTGTGGAAAAGACCTCTGGGACATAACAATAACAGTTAGCATTTCAAATTTTGGTGCAAATATTAGGAAATTAATAGCAAAAAACCCCAACTTATGTTCTCTCATTTACACTTTTCTCTTATGTGAAACCATCTTGGTAAGTCTTGGCTTTCCTCCAGCAGAAATCCTGCATCCGCCCCTATCGGTGGTATCATTTCAATGATATATTAATGCCTCCCCATGCCAGGATGTTGTCCAAGTTCCAGCTGTTTGAAAGAGTTGTTACAGAATGGGAATTCCAGTTGGAGATTTATAGAACAGCAACAGGAAAAAAAAAAGAGGATTACATTTAATTTTAATATTCAGAAATGTGCTTTCCTTGTCATGAAAGTGGAACCCTGCCTGTGTGTCTGCAGCCTGCCTTGCATACTGATTTTGTGTGTGCCTAGCTAAAACCAGTGCCTGTGATATGATCTGATTTTGACTCTACAGAGGAAGGTGGGAGGAGCAAAATTTATGTTTCAGGTCTGTAAGGCATTTTAAAGTTAATCAGATCCTTTGGGTCTGATATAATTTGTGTAAGATTGCTGTTGATGATTAGAATAGCTATTTAAGATTTTTGTTAATAGTCTGTTACATGGACCCAGTGGAAAGATTCCAATAGCAGTCTGTTAGTTTTTCCCTGTCACATTCAGGTTACAGACCCTTCACAGATGTTGTAAATAGACATCAATACTAAAAGGGAATATTACACAAATTAAAATCATAAGTGTGCTCAAACTGCCAACATAGACATTTTGTTAAAAACATCTGTCACATAAAAGCAAACATTTAAAGCCATTATATTTATAACAATTGTTTTCATTTTTAATATGTACTACATATTTTTCTTTTCTTCTGTTATTATTGATTTGAATATCTTTTCTTAGACTTTAATACTTATTTTTTCCAACATTACTTATGTTCTTGACCATATAAATAATAATGTGGACTTTTAATGAAAAGAAATAAATCTCAGTGGTTGGAAATCTAGTGGATACTTGCACAATGAATGAGTCAACTGAGACTCCAACACCATGTTCTCCAAAAAAAAAAAATAGTTATCAAATGTTACAAACACGAGTATTAAGCTGGATGTCTGTTCAATTACATTCAGTTATTTGATTCTGTTCTGAAATTAATTTCTTAGGTGAAAAGGATAAATGGCATATAAATGTCCTATTCTGGGCCTTTTTGTTGCATTACTGCTGATGCAGCTGTTCCAGTTGTACAAGTACTCACCATAACACTGTGCAATAGAGCTCCCCAAAGCTGGACAGCCCTGAGGTGCTTTCTGACTAACACACCTACTGCACCGCTGTTATCCACTCTTCCTTCCCCCTTTCCACTACTGCCTGCAGTTTCTGGGTAAATCTGTGAAATCTCTTAGCCCAAGCTGCTCTAGGCTTGTCTCACCAGTGCTGTTTCTACTACAAAATTAAAGAGAGTTAGAAACCATCAGTGCCCCCATTTACCCTGCTTACAGCTCCTTTCTCTCTTATGTTTGCTTTGGGGAGAACTATTGGGAGCTACAACAGAAAAGAAGCTAACAGTGAAGAAGTGGGGACAACTGGACCTTGTGCTCAAGCTCAGCCTTATCTCCTTCTGTTTGTAGCAGCACATCTTCACACTTCCTAACAGCTCAAACTTGTCAGAAGATTGTATAAATGAATTGTTACAATCAGGAAGAATTTGCTGCTCATGGAACAACAGTCTTGGTCTGGTTAAAATCAATACTTGCTATTTTCTTGATTACTTGTGTTCTGAAAACTACTTAAATATATGATCAGCTTTAAGTTCATATTTAGCTTTTCCTTAAGTTGGTGAGATATTTCTCGATGTAAGGCCTCCATATAATTAAATCAAGTTGAATAACAGTTGCAGTCTCTTGAGACACTGTTATTTGTGTGGCACAGAGGGTGTGCTGGACGCTTTACAAATGTAGAGAAACAGCCCATGGCCAGGGGAATTGTTGAACCAACTCAGACTCAAACAAAAGTAATGAAAAATGTAAATACTGACTTCAGGTTCCACTGAAGAATGGAACAGATCTCATGAAGAGGTTATGAAGGTGCTCTGTTGTGTAGGACTGAGTAAGCCAGGCCCGTAGCATCATGAAAAAGATGCCTAGAGAGTTCCTGGTTATCCAATGTAACCTCCCTCTCGAAGCGGGATTGCCACCAGTGTTAGAGCAGCCCTTAGTCTGAAAGAACATTGTGATTTTTTTTTCATTGCTGTGCATCATAGGGTACCATTGCCCTTTGAAAGTGTCATGTACAGCTTCTTCAGAATTATCCTGCATGTCAGGAACAGGCCCAGGTCACCCAATAAAAGTTCGATATGTTAAAAAGTGCAATTATTATGATCACAATAAAGCCAAAACTAGAAGTCACTGGGCTTCACTGAGTTGTTGAAACACAGTCAAGAGTCAGATAGTAAAGGGTATCTTTGCAGCATCCTGCTGCTGCTGCAGGAGCAGGGTTCTGGTTAGCCAGAAGTCCTGTCCTAACTCTCTGTCACATCTGCCAGCCTGTAGAGATGCCTCTTTATGGAACCAGGGAATCTCAACTAGACACCTATACTTAGGAACTCCATTGACAGTAGTAAATAGATTTCAGCTGACTGCAACAGGAGCTTACATAACATGCTCCCAGATAAATATGTCCATATAGACACCTGTAGGATCCAGATCCTACCTGGACTGGCAAAGTAGGAGCTTTCTGGAAGAAGAGTTTTGAACCCTGTTTTGACGAACAATATGTTCATCACCTGTCTTTATTGTGGAGGTACAGATCCCATGTCCCTAATGTTCCAAATGAAATATTGAGGAGGCCATGCTGTATAAGTGTATGCACTAAACCAGCCTCGCTTCTCTCACGTATTCTACAGGATTTCTATGCTAACTAACACTTAACTGTATAATCATTGTAATTTTAAAAATTTGAGTATTTAGTAATAAGTATTTAATAGTTTCTGTTCAATTGTATTATGTTATTTTTCATTTAACAGAAGATCCCTGAGAGAAACAATAAGAAAAGATAGTGAACTTGCATAAAAAGAATGAGCTATTACAGTTTCACCCTCAAAAAAATGACATAATGTATTTTTAGGGGTTTTCAGTGGGACAAGGGAAACACAATGGGTCACAAATAAAATGTTGCTGCCAGAATAACTGCTTTTATGAACTGCAAACCAGAACCACCAGACATTCAGGCAGTGTGTAGATAAGAACCATCAGCATCAAGGCACTAAACGGATAGATTCCTGTAAAGCACATAGATCCTAGGCATGTGACCTGCATGGGATCTTGCATGGGAAAAATATACAATTCCTCAAATATGTCAGTTCCTCTGTTTTCTGTTCATCTTAACTTTTCTGTGTGTCTTACTTCAAGATGGCTAATTTGCTGTGTTTGACATTAGTTTTGGCAATCATTTCTCAGCATATATGTGTGCCTTGTCCCTTTATTTCCACATTTTGCTCTGTGGACACAGTTACTGCCATTTGCAATGTGAATTCTGGTGGTATTGTCCATCTCTGTTCTTTATGAGCTTAAAAGTCAGGCATTTATCTACATGTCTTTCTAATTTATCTTCAAATTCTGCTGTCCTCTAGAACTTACCAGGTATGTCAGTAGAGATTTCAGAGAACAGATTTAGGGTGCATGTACTTCCAAAAAATTTATTTAGAGCTAAAGGGAAGAAGGGTTTTTTGCTGGTTTGGTGGTGGTTTTTTTTTTTGGTTTTTTTTTTTTTGGTTTTTTTTTTTTTTTTTTTTTTTTTTTTTTTTTTTTGTTTTTTTTTTTTTGGTGTTTTTTTTTGTTTTTTTTTTTTTTTTTTTTGCTGTTGTTTATTTGTTTGTTTCTGGGCAAATGAATTGGAAGGTTTGGCAGGAAACAGAATGTAAGAATCAAACTGCTAGGTTATTTTTTTCAGAAAGAATGAGACAACAGAGTCTATGTTGAGAGGTAGCTGAGGGCCACTGTAATATGTGCAGGGGTCTGGGGGAGATTCTCCCCTAAGTGATTTAATTGTATTGCAGCTTTGCTTTGCAACTAGACTCTGCTGGGACAGAAGTAAGCTACCATGGGGAAAAGACAGCGTGCAAATATTAGCTGCAAATCCACTGACATCATCTCTCAGTAACTCCATGTGCCCTTTTGTCTTGCAGAAAAGTGGTCCTTTGAAATCTCTTGCCTGTCAGCCAAAAACAGGTTGAAAAGTAACAGCCCCCTGGTACCGGAGGGGAAAGGCTGTGCTGGCCAGCAGACGGGCAAAACACAGCTGCTAACTCTGTGCTCTGACAGGTTGGGAAAACACAATCTCTGGGGCTTGTTCTAGGTCCTTCCAGACCTCAGTAGGAATGTTCATTGCCTTTTCTGGTGCTGGCTGAGATCATCTATGCATAGATTTTCTCAGTACCCGGTTCAGATCCTACTTCAGGCACTCCCTGGCAAACATGATTTTGTAAACACTTTGTAGCACTCTGCCTTTGTGCCTGAATGTTGTGTCTATGCCTGATCTCTTCCTTTGAGCATACAGCTGCAGAGGAACCTGTATTTATCCTCACATTCATTGTGCTTTCAACTGTGTTCAGGTCTTACAAGTGTCTTCTATTTGTTATTTTTCTGTTGAAGCCTTTGTTTGCCTAAGTCTTTGATCTCACATATCCAAACATAAATATTCTCTCAAACACTACTCAGATGGCCAGAGGAAGGAACAGTCTTTGCAAATAGGCATTGTGTCAGTATCTCAAAAATCAGGCAAAGTCACATTCATAAAGCCAAGCATTATCATCTGTTTATAAGACAGTGAAGAGTAGGGAAGCTTCTTATCACTGTACAGAGCAGCCCTGCACAGGAGGGGGTCAGTCCTTTGCTGGTAAAGTATTGTGGTGACATGGTGGGGGTGAACAGATCCATGGGAGGGCAAGAAAGTCATGAAACCCTTTTCTGCTCCAGTCTCTTTCCCAGCAGAAGGCTGAGGTCCCTTACAGTCCCCATACTGTGGCTTTGGGGTGGGAGGGATTAAGACCAGTGAGGTGTGGCTGGGGAGTGCTGTGTCTTCCAGGTACTCTTCATGCCTGCTACGAGGGAGGCTCTTAGACCCAGCTAGTTCTTTGGTCTCCCCAACAGGACAGCTGCCACGTGGAGTGGGAAGCTGCGGATTTGGCTATTGCGACTTACTTTTGTGCAGTAAATTCGAGTAAGAGACAGAGTTGCGTCTTGCTTCAAGATGCCTGGACACTCTGGGAGTTCTGTAAATGCTATGACTGAGCTGTCATTTCACAGGGGAGAATCAGAGGATGGGCTATTTTGGCTTCATGACTTCTGCTCTGGCATATTTATGCTTTCCAGTAGAGGTCTCCTACAAAGATGACCTCCTAGTTTCTTTGGAATAAACAGAATGAATGCGATTAAAAACCCACTCCCACAAAATGTTACCTGCTTACTTATGACATGATAATAAATTAAATTAATGTTTAAAATTAAATGTATATGTTTTTTCATGCTCAGAAGCATAAACGGATATCTGTTTTGTTAAGGATCTCTTTAAAATGGATCAAATTCTAGACCGAGTTCCTCCTCTGGCATGAATTCCCCCAGATGCCTATGCAAGCACATCTGCTCCCATAAATTGTGGATCTGCCCCTGGCAATTTAAAGTATAAGTTTTAATTTTTGAACAATTAGCCTATCTGTCTTCTCTGGAGAGATCCTATGTCGCTGGGGTTTACATGTTTTTAACACCTAGAAACTCTGTATCCATACACTGGTAAAAGAGGAAGTGGCCTAGTGACTGATCCGAAAGCAGTGTTTGTAATAAGTCAATTCTAGTAATTTCACTTTAGTTTTAAAAAAACACTAAAATTTGGTTGGCAATGACAGTGCCAAAGGGTGTTAAAGAAAAGGACTCTGGTGGCCTTCAGGACAGAGTTGTGGAGGGCATTTGCAAGCCTGCAAGACTCTCTCCAAGGAGGACAAAGAATGATAGAGTCATAGGATGGTTTGGTTGGAAATGATCATCTAGTTCCAGCTCCCCTGCCATGGGCAAGGACACCTTCCACTAGACCAGGTTGCTCAAAGCCCAATCCAGCCTGGCCTTGAACACTTCCAGGGATGGAGCATCCACAGCAACCTGTGCACTGGATACAATACATATTCTATCTCTTCCCAAGTAGAAGAGATGCTTCTCTGGCAACCTGTGCCAGGGCCACACCACTCTCACAGTAAAGACTTCCTTTCTAATATCTAATCTAAACCTACCCTGTTTCAGTTTAAGGCCATTCTCCCTTGTCCTAGCACTACATGCCCTTGTAAAAAGTCCTTTTCCAGGTCTCCTGAGCCCCCTTTTAGGTACTGGAAGGTAGGTATAAGGTCTTCCCAGAGATTTCTCCAGGCTGAACATTCCCACCTTTCTCAGCCTGTCTTTGTAAGAGAGGTGCTCCAACCCTCTGATCATCTTTGTGGCCCTCCTCTCACCCACTCCAACAGGTCCACATTCCTCCTGTGTTGGGGGCCACAGAGCTCAGAGACCCATTCTCTCACACAGTGCCTTCCCCAGCCATGGCCCAGCATGCATGCCATACTGGGCAGTACCAGTGCACCAGCCATGAGGAAACCAGTTACGAAGAGAAGACGAGCTGTGTTTTCTTTGGCAGCGTACAAATCTCCTAAGTGTGGTTGCTACAGAAACAGCTGTCAGCTACCTCATGCGTTTGCCATGCAAGTGGTTAAGAAGCTCAATCTTTATTTTGTGTCAGTGTCCTGAATGAACCATCCACCACTACATATGGGATCCATAGGGAAGTAGGTTCAGAATCTGCACTGCCTGCCCATGGTGCCTCAACTCCTCTAGAGTATAATTTAATCTCTCTTCTGCCCTTATTCACATGCTGCCATTCAGGCTTTCCCTGAGTACCTCATCAATGGAGAGTAAGTGCAGCACAGGATTTGGTCCTTTCACTCCAATTTTTACGGTTTGCTCTTATATAAACACATTTCAAGGAATTGTACAAAAGCTGCGTAATTCAAGACAGCTTTTGGCATGATGAAAAGAAGTGAAAAGAGAGGAGAAAAGATCCTTTCACTCTGATTTCAAAATGAAGGAGTAAAAAGTGTCCCAGACATCTGAGATGGGAAGGTCCAGAAAAGACTTCTTAGCAGCCCCCTATCTACATAAACAGTGAGACAAATGAGCCAGTATGAAATGCTCTGTGAAAAGCCACAGTAGCCCCAGACTGTACTTTTCAGGGTCTCAGAGTTTGAAAAAATGCCACCACTTTTTCAGCATAGAGCTTGTTGGGAATTTTTTGCTTGGGCTGACCTTCCAGACAAGAAACAGTACTCTCTGCAAAAACCTACACTGGAAAGCACTGCTTTTGTTAAAAACAAACAAACAAACCAACCAGTTTTTTTTTGAAAAGTCTAATTAAATATTTCATTTGAGGTTATTTATTTATCCAGTTAAAAGTTATTTAAAAATATAAGTACACTTATATTGTATTATAAGGCACTGTAAGAAAACATTAGAGTGCACATTGTTGCTTAAATGTAACCATACAATGGTGACTGAGATGTGTTGCTGTACCTCTCCTGCTTTCCAGCTGCTGCCCTAGACAGGTGCTGGTCTGCCATAGCCCTGTTTCTCATCTGTCAGCCCTTTGGGGATGTCTTTGGATCCTTTACAGCACCCCACTCTCCTTAGAGGCTGCAGCTGACCCAGACCATTTCTTCCTTGCCGCCCTTTTTCAGGCCCAAAACTGAAACTCGTTCACCAATGCATGTTCTGTGGAAGCCAAAGATGAAGTCACAGAAATCTGACATCCATCTGGCTGCTCTGTCTGGTTTGCCACTCACCTGCTGAGAAAACTGCTAGGTCTGGTTTGGGAGCCCTGTTTAACTGGTTCTAGCTCTGCCATGAGTATGACCTACAGAATTAGCTTTACATGTATTTCACACAGTCTGGGTGGAAAATTCAGAGCAAAAGCAGACAGATACCTGGACAGAGTCCCACATCTTTGGGAGGGGTGAGGGAGAAGATTTCTGCAAATTTTTTCTACTTGGGAAGAGATAGAATATGTATTGTATCTAGTGCACGTTTCTTTTACGAATGTTCTTACATTAAGTAACTATAACCATCCATAATATAAACTCTAAATAACCCACCACATGGTATGAATCTATAGGTAAGTAAAATTAGAAATGGTTCAAATGAAGTCTGCCAGAACCAAAAGTTTCCTTTTTTCCCCTCCTCCCCCCCACCTTTTGTTGGCCTGTAATGGAAAACAGAAAATTATACCCCTGGACTTTTTACATCTTCCTATTAACTTTCAGGATGACCATCGGGCATTCAGGTGAGTGAAGATACAGAGGATTCATTGTAAAATGTCCAATAGCCCATTACAATTTCAAACATGCATGAATGAAGATCTACAGAGGAAAATTAACCACTTCCTCCAACTATTCAAGAAAATTATAGCATCTTGCCTATATGAACAGGACCAAAACATGCATATGTGTTTTACAGTCCTGTTAACACATCTAATAGAATCTGATTCCATTTGGGCACATTGCCTTAATAGAATCATAGAACAAAAACAAAAAACTGTGCTTTGTCTCAATTTCCACTCTAAGGAACTCAGTGCTCTTTGGTCAGGGACATACCTTAGCAGTGGCAATTTAATTGAATTATGATTTTTAAATGCTTACCTGTCCAAACCATATTACATTAAATTAACAGAGCAGCAAAAATAAAATTAAATCTGAGTTAATTTTCGTATTATAGTAGTGGGATGTTAATTTATAATGACATTAAAAAGCAAATCATCTACAGCAAACACCAGGAAGTTGTCGGTAATTGAGGAGGGTTTTTTCCTATTGCAAAGACTATATTGTGAGGGACTTTCAGGGTCAGATATAGCTCTGATCTGGGAGGGGACCTGCAGTGGAGCTACACAAATGTTCCCATGTCATGCTGCTCCTCTGGCTGGTGATAATGTTAACAGGGCAGCCATATCATCTTCACCTTCCCTTGTAAGCCCATCCCTGACTTCTGCCATCAGTTAGGCAGTTGTGTTTTGGGGGTTTTTTTCCCTTTTCTTTTTTCTTTTCTATTCACTTTCTTCAATTTGTCTGTAGAAATTAAACATTTGATTGTCACACATCTGATTGAAAAATACAATGTGAAAACAGGTGATGCTATATTTGTGGAAAAGCTGGCATGCCCTTCTGTGGATCTAAGCCCAATCCTGCAAACTGCAGGCTCTTACCTAAGATGCAAAGCCATACTGAACTTAATAGCAGTTCATGACAATATTTGCAAAATAAGAACATGCACTGCACAGGCCCCTCTTTCTAGAGAAATTAGTTCTGTATTTATAGCCTTTGTAATAGTCTCCATTTTTACCTTTGGAAGAAAAACAAAAACAAAACCCAAAGTTCAGTATTTTAAGCAAATCTCTAAGGAAACTCCCAACTAAATTATGCAAACCATCAAGTTTATGGCTATGGCTGTTAAACTCAATTGCCGTCTAATTGTATTAGTGCTTTAGCTTGAGCTGTAGGAAAAGGACTGAGCCATAATATAATTGGATTAAAAATATAGTGTGCCCCATGTAGAGACCCTGGTCCTCTCCAAGACTAGATGATAGAGGGATTTGGATGGAAGTGAACAGGCTGTCATCACTTCTTCCTATACTGAAAAGCTAACTGCACATATAAGATTTTTCTTCCAGACGGACCCTATTTTTGCCTCACCACGTCATCGTGGATTCTTCCAGCCTTTTGTAAAAGGTACAGCCTTCCTTCTTCTCTAATTAGGCAATGGTGAGGCACAGGAGTTTAGGGACTTCCTTTTCTGAGGCTTCACCAGCATGGGCTGGTCAACCTCCATATCCTATACGTAGTTACCAGCACAGCCCCAGCTGTAGGGTGTGTCATATGTTCCTGGCAGCGACATCAACCACTACTCCTAGAAAAACTTGGGTTCATTTGAAAAGCACCCTAGGCTAAAGGGAAGTCAGGGCATCATCTGAAAGCTGGAACAGATATAATCTCCAGTCTCTATTAATCTGGACCCTGGCAAAAGGTCTAACTAGATTAAGAGTGTCCATTTAGCAGGCACCAACTGGCTTTAGTCTACACTGCATGGGACAAGCCTTCTCCCAAGCAAACTGCATCCATACCACCTTGGCTCAGGATTTCCTGCGGGCTTCATGTTGTGCATCTTGCCCTCAGGTGTCAGCATTATTCTGTGTAACCTTTTCAGCTGAAATTTTCCAAAAAAGTGCAGGCCAAGCCTGCAAGGCTACCCAGTGATGTTTTTACATCAAGACTGTGAGGTCCATGTTTCATGCCCTGGACTGTGACATAAAAGCATATGGGGGAGTTTGACAATGAAAAGTCTGCTGGAATAGCATTAAGGAGTGGTACAAGATGCAGAGAAGCAAAGCTGGCACAGACTTGACTAAAACCTGTGGTTGGGCGCAATCTTGGACAGAGCTATTTGGGGTCCAAAATAAAGCCAGGGAGAAAATAAACCAGTAAGTAGTGTGGGTAAATAAAGTACTGGAACTCATTCCTGGTCCTCCATTCCTTAGCACCACAGAAATACTTGGAAGTGGCATTGCATAGCTGTGTCTGCTGCCTGCAATTAATATCTGCAGGCAAGGACAGTTTGCCTAGAAGTCACATTTGGCCAAATGTTCCACATCACTGCTGGATTTAAGTTGTGCTGCTTGTACACAGGCATGAAGAGCGTTTATACTACCCACTGAGTGCCCTGTGCTGCCCTCCCAGCTCAGAGAGGTTCTCCAGCAGCAGGAGCAGGGGTGGAGGGACACAGCAATTCAGCATTTACCTCAGCTGAAACTGTGATTGCAAATAGAAGTGGGTAGTTATCCACCAGGGTACCACTGGTCCATATTCCCCAAGGGCAGAAGTTCAGGCTTGCATCCACCTTCTTGCTTCTGGACTGCCTGCGGCAAGTCCAGACCCCCCCTTTGTGGCATGAGGGCTTGGCAACAGGTGTGACACAACTCTCACATAGTTGGCTGAGCACCTGACTAGCTGTTGATGGGTTGATGATGAGGACAGCACTAAGGTCAGAGGGATAGGCATGACAGGATTCAGGAACCTGATGTGTACATCCTGAGCTATAATAATCCTTGAACCCATTTCTGTGGGTTGAACCAACCTGAGATTTGTGCACTCACTGCCAATGGCATCGCTTTTCTACTGTCTTCCGTTTCTTTCACATATGGCTTTCTGAAAGGACTGAATAAAATGAACTGTGTTACAGTTTCATTAAATAACTTTGGTTTATGTTAGTACACACCTCAGGATTGCCAGCATATGTCCCATTTCTGGGTATTTTTAAGATGGAGTGGACAAGGCTCTGAAAAATACACATGGGAAAACATCAGAGTTAGCAGAAGAGATGTCTTCCTGTGAAAAATAGTGACACTGAGTGCTATCAAAACCAGCCTAAAACCCCTCTCAAAAGATCCATGATTTTACCTCAATGGCTTAAAGAAACATTTCCCATTTAAATGTTCTCTAATTCTGTAAATGAGCAATATTATTCATCTTAGGTCTGACAGATAAAGGAAAAAAATGTACATATGAATTTAATCCCTCAGTTGGTTTATAACCTTAGAACTCAGGCAGGAGAGTCACAAATCCATGTAGACATCTGAGTGCTGACTTTTGCATTTGGATTTCTGATTTAGTTGAAAAATATATAAAAAACTTGTATAGCCAAACAGCTCCCTATTGGCTACACATCTGTACAGGCTCAAGAGCATCGTATATTTCCGCAAAGATCTGGAGTAAATTGTGCTCAATGGATTGGCCCCTTGCATGCTTATTTCAAACAGGAGACTCGGATGAACTCATGTATCGTGGGAGCATCAATGGCAAAACAATACTTCATTGGTCAAATCTAGTGGGGGCTGCCATCATAAGTGTGGAAGATGGGTAGATGAAGAAATAAATAATTTTGTAGAGATGGAAATGTACTTACAGATCAATATTAGTGGCTGCAAGCTACATTCAGCTTCTCATGCATTAGTTTTACATTTTGAAAACTCCACAATGACTCTGAGGAAAAGTACTTTCTATGGTTGGGTTTCATCTACTTAAACTCAGCCATCTAGAAGAAAGGTACCTACTCTGAGCCACCCATCTATAAACATCCTTTACAGGGAGTTCCATGACAGTTTGACAGTGGAATATGTCCCCATGTGAGATTGCCTTTTTCCATTGACAAAAGGGAAAATATACATGACTCCATTTAGAGTGGTACACTAAAGTTTTATCCAGCTAAAATTAGGAATCTACTGATGAATGTGTACTCAGTTGGCCCCTTACCCAGCCCACATGCATAAGTGGCAAGTGTACAATACTGACAGCAGATTTATTAATGGTTTTGTTCATGTAACTTCATCCACACCCCACTCTGAAGTCCTGATTCAGCCCCTTTTGTTATACAAACAATGTCTTATCCATTTTATTCACCTGACCCGACCTTGTTTCTTTAACAGTAGGATATTTGTATGCCATTCTTCTCCTGTGAACATAAACAGCTCTCTGTTTGCAATCACTAACTCTTGACCAAGAGGCAGCCTCTCGTTCATCTGCTCAGCTGAGCATCAACCCATAGAAACTACTCCCGTGTGGCTGTGCAGATCTCAAGCATGAAAGTTTGGTTTTCTTTCATGACTGGGATTTTTTGAGAGTAGGTAAAAACTATGCACAGATTTATGATTTCTGCTGTTCACCCAGCCTAATTTTTGGCTCTGCTTCAACCTCCTTCTCTTCCTGTTTTCCCAAGAACATTTCCCCTTTGAAAGCCAGCTTCATTAATGCAAAATTCAAAATTTTTCAGAGACTCCCTCCCACCTTTTTAACCAGCTCATATCCTCACTAGGAGACTTACAGGTCTGTCCCTACTAAGACAGTCTCCTTTCCAGGCCCCTCTGGTCAGAGTCAGTTCCTCCTCCACCACCACCTGATATCCTGTGTTCAGTACAAGCTCCAGTCTCTCAGGTCTTTTAAGCTCAGTTTCCTCCCTCTGGGCTCTTTGCTGAATTTAGGTGACCCATAATGTTTCCCAGAAGGTCCAATTATGAGTCACTTGCTCTTAACATGTGAAACATCCTTCGGCACATCTGCAAAGTGAACTGTGGCTAACACAGGTGAGACTGAGCCTGTAGCAACTCCCTTCCATGCCAAATAATGTGTATTTAGAGTTCCGGAAAAATGTGAACAATTCTCATAGCCCCTCTTCTAAAGACACAGAACCATATTTATTTGTGGTTTTTAAGAAATAAATACCTGTTAGTATTGGGACCAATAAGTTGTCCCACTTATTACTGGCTAATATTAATATTTCTGCTCTTAGGTTAATTGTGGTGACAGTCTGATGAACACTGTAAATTGGCAAAAGTATTGCTAAGGAAAGAAATCTCTGATATTCCATCACTTGTTCATGCCTCACAGCGTTCCTCCCTATGCTAGCACAGCAGCCTCCATATCTGCAAAATTAGCTTTTCTGGGGAGGGAATCCATGGGAAGTGTTTTTGCTGGGTAGGTTTAAACCTAGATCAGCTTCTCACTCCAGTTCTCAGCACAACTACAACGGAGGAGGTGATGCACAAGCAGGAATGCAAGGTCAGATTGGGAGAAGGTAGGGCTGTGTCTTTCAGCATCAGTGCCCCTTTATACTGACTTTCAGTGACCATTGAATTGCAGCTTCTACTAGTTACCTGATGTTGCACCTAAGGAAAAATATCTCTTTCAGAGATACAGAATATTTTAAAAAATAATAGCCTTCTATGGTGGAAACTGTTCTGGGAACAAAACAGTCACTTCAGGTAATTGCATTTTCTTCAATTCCTGTCAGATTTTACACCCTAGGCTTTATGTGACGCTCTTAATGGTTTCAAAATTAACAAAAAAAAAGTTTCTGTGACTCATGAACCATCAGTTAGTCATTTAAAAAAGTGTATAAAGCATATGAAACAGTTAAGGCAGAATGATAAAGCTGTACTTCACTCATCTAGGAAAAATAACAACCCTTTCTTTACTCCAACATCAACATGTTTACCACTGGGCTGGAGGGAAGACAACACCCCTAGGTATACTCTAAAGAATAAAGTTATTTTCACTTGCAGGAATTTTCATTACTTTTACCCTCACAAATACAGTACAGATGTGGATATTAGGAGAAAACATCTGAAAAGCCATAAAACTGCTACTCATTTTATCATGTACTTAGAGTTTCTATTTGATTACACTGTCTTTAGCTACGGCAATGCATTAGTCAGCTGTGCTCAGCACTGACACATCACAGATGAACCACTGTGCACTGCTCCTGCGGTGCTCTAAAGCTGATAAAACTCAGCAGCTGTTATTTTCACTGGCTTATGCAGCACATAGTGGGTGTTCTGGTCACTTTATAAATATCACCTTTACACTTCCAAATGCTTATAAGCACATTTGTTTCTAACAGAGTATCTCCACTTACTTAGGTGCAATCTGTATTTAGTTGGTGTTATATAAAAAGGTCGGTTCTGAGGGCAAAATGTCTCCCCAGAATGACACGTATGAGACTGAAAATATTTTTGTGTTTGTATCCTAGAAACATACACCTAAGTCTGGTCAAGTGTTCCCCACAGGAAGAGACACAGTGGTGGAAGAGGCTGCAGCACCCAGCTGCTGTGCCTGGCCCTTGGCTGCAGAGTCCAGACCCCAGAGCTGAGCCAGCAGAGCCAGACATGTGGGCTGTCTGCACCACGCCAGTGCTAAGCCACCCATGCTAATTCAGTTGTTCATGGTTTTCTGAGTGTACTGGGCTGACTCCATGCTTTTAGGAGAAGGGACAATCCTAGCTGGCCCTCTGTGGGGACACTAACCTGTAGCAGGAGGATGGGAAGAAGCTGGAAAGGAGCATTAGGAAAAAGAGGTCTGCAAAATGCTGTCTGCCAAGGAGAAGGATTCACTATTGACTTGTCCCTTTCAGTACAAGACAGATGTGCCATAAGGGAGCCAGGTTAAAAACAAACATAAGGAAGTGATTCTTCAAGTAGCCAGTGGGCATGACTTTGTTGCCAAAAGACTTTGTGTCTGCACAGGTTTAAAGGGACAGTGGACAAGCACTTGGAAAGGGATCTACTATGGGTTACTAAATAGAAGAAACTGTCACAGGCACAAAATAATGCTTCTAGTTGAGAAAGGTCAGAGACTGTGGAAACACTTCCCAGCTTACTTGCCTCTTCTCATTCATCAAAAGCATCCCAGTGAGGGTACTGTTTTTCTTTTTCCCTGGGGGAGATCACAGATGTGGTCCCCCATTGCCACAATTCAGGGAGATGAGTTGCCTGTTTTGGGGACAGCTGCAAGATGAGTGCAACCAAAATGCTAGGGATGAGCCTAATTCAGGGAAAACACTGAGGATATCTCCTTTTACTCTGGGAGCCAGAATGTAGGCTTGAGTTACTCAGATCTAAACCATCACAGCTGTCAACATCCAACGAAAGCAATGGACAAGTAAAGGGCAGAAATTATATCTGGGCTAAAAACCATGTTCCTGAAAGCCTCTGCTTGTTTTTCCATAAGCATTTTACTGGGTCTGTGAAATTCTCTGGTGCATCTGTAATTGTTCAGCACCTGGTTTATGCCTAAGCTCTGTTAATATCCACTGGGCAGGTACTTCTCTGGACAAATACCTAGAGGCTTAGCTCCGTGGGCAGTTGCACAGCAGCAGAGCAATTCCCAGCACCTCCATGCTGGGCAGCAGTAGTTTCCACCCTCCTTTGTACAATGATGGTGGGGAAGGGAAGGGAAGGGAAGGGAAGGGAAGGGA
>VZTE01004196.1:389445-407016 GCA_013397775.1 Eulacestoma nigropectus | reverse complement strand
AAGGGAAGGGAAGGGAAGGGAAGGGAAGGGAAGGGAAGGGAAGGGAAAGAATTAGGACAACCTAATCAAGTTCAAATTAGAACAGCAGAATTCTGGGAAAACATGTAGTGCATTTCCTGGAAACATAGCCTCTCCTGAGCATAAGTACTCCCTAAGGTCCCGCTCCCCCGGGGCCATGCCACCAGCACTGTAATGTGCAAAGATCAACAGCAGCGATCAACAGCAGCAACGAACAGCAGTGCAGAACCCAAATTTCTGCTAAATACTATTATCGTCAGCTGGGGACAAGGGCTTACTGACTCACAGCCACTCGAGCTTTTTTGAAATTAGTATCAGGTTGGACTGGGCTTTGGAGCTAACTGCTACAAAATCTCAGGTTCCCTTTCCCCCCTTGCAGTCCAGACACTCAAGGGCAGGGAGAGCATCCCAAATCCATGCCACCAAACGCTCCAGCATTATGTCTGCAAGGCCTCATAGTCCCGATACCTTCAGTGTGTGCCAACTCAAACAAGAAACAGTGAGCACGGCGCAGGTGGGGGAAATGGGCTCCTCCCCATGCGCCAATGGAAACGGAGTGGCGCATGGCACCAGCCCGGCAGCCCCTCCTTGTCCAAGAGGCACAGAGCAGGGAGGGCAGACTGCTGCAGGTGCAGGAAAGACACGGAGTTTGAGTCTCCCAGCAGATTTCCTATGTTCCTTCCAAAGTCACAGTATTTTAATTGATATTTCTTATGAGAATTCAACAGGTGCAACATAAATCCCATGGATTGTGCTGAATCCCACAAAATCTTGACTTTCATTTTGGAAGGGCAGGGGGGGAAGAGGATTTTTCTTGCTCTTTGGGTTTTCAGCCTTGAGCTACACGAGACAGAAAAAATGCTGTATTTGCTCAAAGTGCTGCCAGATTAAAATAAGCAGCTATTCATCTTATTTTTCTAAAAGGATGGTTAAGTCATTGAGAAAAACTCATTGAGTATAGAAATACTTTCAGTTATAGCACAAGTACAAAGGGGACAAATTTGGCTTTTCCCTTTATGTCCTGGAGTGGGGGGCAAAAGCTCCTACGTCCATTTCTGCCCCTTCAGGCATGCTTGGCAATGCAGATGGGACAGCAGCAGTGCCAGGAAGAGAACCTCTGAGCTTGTGGAGACTCACTGGGACCCTGCTAAAACCAGTTAACTAACCCATTCTGCCAAGGTTTTAGTTGTGAGGTGAGAGGTGCTAGTGGTAACAAAGGTTATAGCATATGATTTCTTTAGCATTAAGTCATGATGTATCTCCTCATGGTTTACTCTCTACTTGACCAATGGCTCAGTATCTGCAGTTCTCCACATGGTACACAGATAAACAAAGAGCAGATAGGGAGGCAGATGCTGGAAATAAAGACACACTTTCATTTCTCATTTTTGCAATTGGCCTTGTATAGTATTTCTTTAAGGAAATTCCTGATACAGGTTTGTTAGATGGTTTGAAGATTTTTAGGTTTCTGTATTAGAAAAAGTATTATAAAAATGTTCATCCAGCCCAAAACTTCAGACCACCTAGGAAGACCATACTTCCAGCACTTAGAAAGTGATCAAGCTGATAAACTGCAAATCTGCATGTTTTTTTCCCCACTCCTGTACCCATTCTCTGCTATCTAGCACATTAGCAGTTTGGTTTGAGTGCCTGACACGGGTCCTGCACTGATGCCAGGCCAGTCTGATGGTCCTCAATAGGAAGGAACAGATATCTATCTGCTGACAGATGTTTATCAACTGATAGATGAGGTTTACATCTTTAGGAAAACCACTATTTTCTTCTAACATCAACACTAATGCTCAGCACCACAACAACAGCAACAGTAAAACTGCTGCCAGTAGTAACACAATGCTAACATTGATAATAATAACAACAAGCTTTACTGATAACATACTGAAGACCCTTAAATCATTTAATACTGATTTCATTTAGCACAACCAGACATGGTTTTAAAGCAGAAATAAAAAACTAGGCAGAAAGGACAATCTCTCATTTCCTTTCATTATATGTAGCAGAGGGGAAGAAACGGTGCTTTTTCATTCCCTTGCCCCCCCCCCCCAAAAAAAATCAGAGATTTTTCACTAGAATAAAAATTTGAAATATCAAAAATTTTTGTAAATGAAAATCTAAAGCAATACAAAACACAAAATATGGATCAACACAAGAAAAACACTTATCTTACTCCTCCTTGGTGTCTTTTGTCTATACCTTGACTTAAAAGTAATCTAAAAAACTTGCACTAAAATGAAATAAAACTTTAGAATATATGCTTGAGTGTTTAAATGCATTATTCTGACTTTCTATGCATTTTTCCTCATTTTTAAGCAAAAAAAAATTATAAAAATGGCTGTTCTCCAACAGACAGTGCATGTTCATAATGCAGAATTTTTGACAAAAAGACAACTTCTTAATTCTAAGTCATCTTTTCCCTCTTCTAAAAGCCCAATGAACTCTAATACCTGACATTTTCACTGTACAGGTCCTAAAACAGGTCACCATGGGAATCAACATCATTATCCTCATTTGCCACAGTGGGAGACTAAGGGACTCACCCCAGGACAAGAAACAGACCATGGAGCTGAAATGAGAACTTTCCCCTGCTAGTTGCAGCTCAGTGCTCTTTGGTCTTAGCTGTGTAACCAAAAAATGGTCTCTGAACTGACCATTTATAATCTAGCCCTGATTTTGGAAGAAACAGTGACAATAAAGCCCTTCTCTAAAGAGCAGGAGAAAAACCAGCACTTCTCCAGTGGGAATTATTTTGAGCAATTCTACTGAGTGAAGCAATGTAGTGGGGGGATCTAAAGAGACTGGGACCTGGCACGCCCCTCTTCATTTCCCCCTAACAAAGCAGATTTATCTACACTTATGAAAAACACAAAGCTGAGAGAAGGTAACCTAAAATTTAAGCAGGGAGCATACGGAAAGCTTAAGAGTCTTTTAAGAAAAAATAATGAGCAGAATTACAGCAGAAACAGTTGCTATATGAATAAGGCAAATATTTGACAAGGAAAACATCTCTGAGAAGAAAGCACAAGAGTAGAGCTATTATAGCCTCAGAGGCCTTTTCCCTCAGACTTCTTATTTTATAACATATTTCTAAAACACAACACCCACAACTGTTTTTCTTCATCTATCAAAGCATAAAATTGCCAGTCCTTTGACCTAACTTAAATGAAGGAAGTAGCAATGTTAGGTTTAATTAAAAACAGCAAATATTTGTACAGCTGTCCCTGGTTTCACATCACAGAAATAGGTTTAGCATCAAATCTTACAGTTTTAAGTCCTCTGGGAACTATATACAAAAACATATAGGATCCTTCTGGCTGACTTGCTAAAGCCAAAAATACAGGTTTTTTGAGTTATTTCAGGTGGGGCTCACTCAGCCTTCCCGTTTCCAACCCACTGTTTTCCTACTTGAGACTTTTTTTTTTTCCATGCTCCAAACATGGTACTCTCAGCTTGACAGGTTTGGATGCATTTGATGCATTTTGGGGTTGTGA
Source organism: Eulacestoma nigropectus (assembly GCA_013397775.1). Lineage (NCBI taxonomy): Eukaryota > Metazoa > Chordata > Aves > Passeriformes > Eulacestoma > Eulacestoma nigropectus. The sequence goes on along the minus strand of VZTE01004196.1, from coordinate 403,492 downwards.
ATAATAATAATAGTAATAAAAGTGAGGGTAGTCTGAGAAGTTTTGGCTTATCAGCAGCCTTTTTGATGGAAACCCTGATGGCCAGACCCATCTGGGATTTTCCAGGGATCTCTGCCTCTCCATGTGGGTATCACTGGGAGGCACCTGGCATGGGATGCAGGAGTATCAACCAGATCCATCCCCAAAACTGGGAGGGGTCTGGAACGAAGGGGTCTGCTCCTGGCCCTTGCTCTTGTTTTAAATTACACATTGAAACACACTGTAAAATCCTTCTGCCCCGAGCTTTATAAGGCAGGCTTTGGAGGGCTGACTCCACATGAACCTCACCCCCTTGACTGGGCCGGCCTGGCAAGCCCACTCCCATCAGGGACCACAGGAGGATTTACACCACCTTGTGCAAGAGGCTTGGCAACCTCAAGCTCTGGACTCACCTGCCTGTTCCTCCCAGGGACCCATAGCTTTTAACTTGCCGGATGGTGCTGGAGAGGCAGGTGGGGCAGGTGGCTACCCACCACAGGGCCAGAGATAACGTGGAAGAAGGAGAGAAAGGGCCAAACTGGGTTAAAATAGCCTCACCCAGGTCTGGAGTAGGAAGAGAGATGGGAATGCTGATGGCTGGCTCGGGTGCTCTGCTTGCGTCCATCAGGCACCAGGCAGAGGCTGTCCTCATCCTCTGGGCTGCTGCAGCCCCCCAGCTTCCCCACAGCCCCCACAGCCTTCCCACACGCAAACCTCTAGCACCAGCAGGTCTGGCCCAGGTTGGCACACACCAGGAGAGGAGGGGGAGGCATCCAAGCATGGTGGGGCTCAGGGGCTGGAAGGAGAGAGAAAAGCTCTGGGGAAAAGCCCCAAGGAAGGAGAAGAGAGTGGTAACCTACTTCTCAGCCCTGGTGAGCCCAGGCCAGGCAGGCTGGCCCAGCCAAGGCTGGAGAGATGTGAGACACTTCAAGAGATTGCTTTGTGCAGCAAGATGTCCCTACTAGTAGCAGCAACTTCTCGTCTTCTACATGTAGAACATCTCCCGTTGCCTCTCCTACAGCAGCATCCTCTTCCTCTCTACCCAACCATAAGTAAGAGAGAGACAAGAAGTATACTTATCTTGGGTTCCTGACAGAATGGCAGTGGACTGCACCCATAACTGCACACACTGGGTCTTGCCACGTGAACTGGAAGAGTTTCAATTACAGTAATTTTCAGTTAAATAATTTAAGTCTAAAGCCTGCAAAACAGAAAGCTACTTGACAGTTAAGTGCAGTTGCATCACAGGGGTTCAGGGGATAAAAAAACTTTTTTGGCAGAATGAAGGCTTACTGACATGCTCAGTAGCCTGGAAAGATTATTTAGAGCTTTTTCAGAAGCCAGTTTCATACATCTACATTTCTAGAAATGCACATAAAGTCCTAAACTGTGAAGCTATTCTCCAGTCCTCACGGAGCCAAAAAGCAACACAAGATGCAGAGATGTAACCTGCAAGTAGAATATGACTGACCTCACAGACCACAGAGCTCACAGCTGTTCAAAACTGACACACTATATATCCAGCATAAGAGGCTGAATGAACATATACTTGGAAAAATCCTCAATTTTCCAATAAATACAACTGTTATGCATATTAACCCAGGAAGAAGTCTACGAAGAAGCCTAGGTATGGGCTTGCAATTAATGGGTTTAGTTGTTTGAGTCCAATATCTCTCCAATGTCTTGTCCCAGGTCAGTTTACTTTGGCATTGTCCAAAAGATTTTTACCTTATTATGTCTTGGGTATACCATGTGGAACAAGATGGCAGTTCTTATCCAATTTTTAGTACTAAAAGTGCATGACACAGAAACACCGTCAGTAGAAGACACTAATTGCTGGGCCAGGTGAGCTAAAACTAGAATCTGCTCTTTTGCTTCTATGCCAGCCTTCCCAGTATAGACCAGTACAATTTGGGAAACTGGGGCAAAATGAAGCAGCAAAGATGTAACCACTTTAAAGTCTCATCTGGTGGATAAATACTTGTGAATGAAGTTTTGCCTTTTTTCTCAGTATCAGGGTGATGAACTTGACATATTGCAGGGTGCTGTTTTCATGTGTACTGTGTCCAGCTTTGTGATTGTTCATAATTTTTTTAAAATTAAATCTGAGCTATCTCAAATCAAGATACAACTCACTCATAAGCTCAGTCACCAAGAATAAGGAGCAGCCTTTAAACGTTTAGATCCAAATATTTTCAGTCGCCAAGAAGATCCACCCAAGAGCCCACTAGAAAGAAATACACGCTGAGGTGGAAAGGATGATACTGGAAACTAAAAAGAGTGTGTTAAAAAATAAAATTAAATACTTAGACATTATTCTTAAAAAGGAGAGAATAGTGACAGATTGGAATTCTGCAATAACAATTTTCCAGTAAAACTTCTTTGTTACTCATAATTTAAAATAAACAAGGCTAATGACCTTTGGGTTTTGCTAGCTTGATGAAATACAGCCACCTCAATGAAGGTTTTATTTTCTTCCTCTTCTTTCCCAGAACAGCTTTAATATCTATTTGTATGAAAGCATGTGTTTAGATACCACCGGGAATACAGTTTACTTTGGGTTCTGATTTTCGTGTTCTACTTGAAGCTAAGTTAGGTCCTATTTTCACTGAAAACCCATTATCATGAACTGTTGAGCTCTGGGACTTCCCATCCCAACCCTTCTTCAGAGAGGGTACATACATTCTACAATAGGTTTCCTCAAACGCTGTGTCACAGGTAACTAATGCCTTTAATTGCAAGTAGTTTCACTGCTGCAGATTTGAATTTGAGGTAAATTGGATTCCAAGGGATCCATTTCTATTATAACCTGTTTGTAAATTCCAATGAACAAGCCCTTAAAGGTAAGCTCTAAGCTGATGAATTGGCCAAAGTCCCTTCAAAATCGCAGCCCTTGATAACATGTTCCTCCACTCATTGTTTTTAAAGAAAAGCTCCAGGTTTTTGTTTCAGAGACACTCACTCATAGTACTACTTATAGTAGTACTACTCATAGTAGTCATTATTTGATGATGATACTTCTCATTTATTGCTACAGTTACATCTCTTTCAGTTCCTTCTTGGGAACCCTGATTTTCCTGTTACCCCTTTGCTTTGAGGTTGTTCCTTGTTTTCCCTTAATTATTTGATTTATCAGCTGAACTGGTTCAAAAAAATCACTCTATAAAATAGTCCCAAACCAGACAGACGTAGGCTTGAAGAAAACATAGAATCAAGGAATGGGAAGAACACACTGGAATAGCTCATCCTCTGTCAGTCCTGGGAACAAAACTTGTGCTGCTCTCCAGTGCACATTAGACAGTGCTAGTCCTCAGCAGTTAAAAGGCAGGTGTTAATTTCTGATGAAAAGTGACACCCTTGCAAGAATTTGGAGCAAAGCCTTTGCTACTGACAGCAAAAGTGTTGTTACTGAATCTGCAGTACGACTGTAGAGATGGCTTAGCCAAAGGGAAGATGGGAGATGTGGAAAGGCAAGGGGCCTCTTTCCCCCATCCCAGGACCCAGGTGACCCCTTCACCCTGCTGCCTACCCAGCTGATTACTGGCATCGCACCCACAAGCAAACTCCTCGTGCCTTCTGCCTCCACAAAGGCGCCCTGTATTAATGTCCGCGCTGTTTCTCTCCTGTAATTACACACTGCCAAGGTGAACAGAACAGCCTCTTTTAAAAATAGATTCTGTATTTTAAGCAGCAATGTGAGTGCTTTTGAAAAGGAAAAATACAAGGTATAAAAGCTTCCCAAAATAGCAGCGTGTGGCTTGCCCTGGCTGTGCTCAGGTGCAGCTATGCATTACTCCAGCTTTTTGATAACATCCTGTCTCTTGTGCTGAAGTTACCAAGGGGTTGTGAGGGCAGTACTAAATCAGAAATGTGTAGTGGATAGGACTGGTCCAATCTCAACGGCAGCCAGAAGGGAATGGAATATAAATCATACAAAGTTAAAATAGCCATCCCAATTGCAAAACAGTCATGGTGCTTTCTTTAAGGGGGAAAAGAAAATAGTGTCCTTAAAAGGTGCCAGATTGGCAGGGAGGGATAATAAAAAAACTTCTGACCGTGCAAGTTTCTCCTGCCCATATGCTATGGTGCCTCTGCTCTGCCCAGCACAGAGGAAGGTCAGGACAGAAGGCTTGGCGCTCCTAGACAAAAGGAGCAGCATCAGAAGACTCACATATCCACCTGTGGTTCCCTTGCCCTGGATCTTCCATCCAGGTGAAACAGTGCAGCTGCTATGAAATCAGCCGGGTGGCACTTAATTTGTAGTGAAAGTGAGTCACACCACCAAGACTCAAGTGATGGCAGAGGCAGCTCTTCCAGGCTCCTTACAGGCTGGCAGGCAGGCAGGGGGGCAGTGCATTGCCTCTGCTAAGTCTGCCCACAGTGGTGCCAGACACAGGCTTTGTTTTCCCACTATAGAGAGACCCATTCCTAGGGAACAAAACAGAAACCACAAGTTCACTGAAGGCCAAACAACAGCACATCATCAGGCATTGCCGGCTTTGGCTACAGGTGAACTGAAGATCTGGAGATGCCCTGCTCCTCAGGAGAAGATCAGCGAGGGCTGGTGCAGCCAGGCAGCTCTGCCAGCGGCTCAGCATAGCATAAGCCCAGGGCTTTTCACCCAGAGAGTTTGCCAGTTTTGGGTGAGGAATATGGAAAGCATGGCAGTTGCTAGATGACATTTCTAATGGTAGTTAGCAAGCTTGTTTTCTGGTTGCTGATTTCCTGCCATAAATCAAAGACTGGTTCTCAGTACCAAACTAACTCGTTCTTCCTTATGCAGGAGATCTGATGACTGATTCATAAATAATGGCTTCGGGTCGGCAGAAACGAGATAAATTGCTTTCATTAAAATTCACATAAAACAGCAGCATAGTCCCTGCTTGCCACCACAGATTGAACAAATGTGCCAACATGCACGTTTTTCATTTTGCAGCCACTGATATTATGAAGTTGTTCCTGGACCTAATAGCTTTGAATGTTCATTTTTTAAAGTAATTAATATGAAGAGCGATGCTGGAAAAAATTGCCTTACCCTCCATAAAGTTATTTGCAAGCTGTAGGCATCAATACTCATTTGTGTGGCTATTTTTTTTTTAATACTGACAAATGCACAATTTGAACTTTTTCAAGTGAGGAAATGCTTCCAAGATCTTTCTGGAAGCTCAGAGGAAATACGCTTAGGTGATTCCATCTTATTAATATAATAGTGCTGCAGTCTGCATAAATCTGCACCTGCTGTGTTAGGAAAAGGCTTTGCAGTTACAAACTGCAGAGCAAACTACATGAGGGGCTTGGGGGATTTCTTTTTTCCACAGGAACAGTAACTTTACAAGAAATTATTAAAAACCATTCTCAGTGGTATATGTCTTAGGAGATATCTTCCAAATGCAACCTTTTTAGAAAACAGACGGTGAGAGACAAATACAGACTTGAAGTGGGGCTTATCTGTCCCATGGATGTTTCCTGAAGACTGAGCTGCTCCAACCATGCTCCCTTTAAGATCATCAGAGAGAAAGAGGCACTACAGATTCAGTTCATCCTACAGCAGCCATCTAAGCTGGGTCAGATAAACCATTCCTATTGCTTCCCACAGACCTTATGCAGAGCCTCTGGGAAAAAGTTTCAGCTTAGAGTTTCATGTACTCAAATTATGCCACAGGAATCACTTTCTAAAGTGGCCATTTTATTCCTCCAGAAGCTGAGCTATGCTGAGAATTTATACTGGAAAAATATAAAATAGGTCAGTGGGGGTGGTAGTGCCAAATTACCAGAAATGGACATTAGGAGCTCTGGCACTCCAGCCATGACTCCCAGATTTTGGCCCGCCAATCATGGAGTGCCTCCAGCACCTGGACCGGGGCACCACCACTGCCACTCTGCTTTCAGTGGAAATTTTGTCTACCAGGACGCACGGAGATTAAGAAAAAATGTTGAGGGTTGGCAGCAGGCCTGGGTCTAAAATCTGAGTGTGCTGAAGAAAAAAGGCAGCTGTCTGTTACAGCCAGCTGTGGGAATCTCTTTGATGGGTCAGGTTGGCATCTGTGAGTAAAACAAAAGATGGATGAAAGCCGTTTGTATGTTCTCCAAGGAAGCCTTTATAAAAGGGGCTTCTTCATAAACGCAGAGCAAGTTGGTGGATAATATCAATTTTATGTTAAGGTTCAAAAATAAAAGCTGGGCCATCAGAAACATCCTGAAACTTCAGCCTACCACTGAGTGACAACTGCATGAAACAGACCCAGTGCAGTGGAAAATTTTAAGCCATAAATTAGCCTTGAACTTGTAGGCCATGCTGTTTTTATTCTGGGGGAGGTTCTTTATTAACTCATCTGTCTAAACATATGGATCTTGATAAATGAAAGCTGCAGGGAGGATCTGCTCCTGTCCTGCAACTGAAAACACTTAAAATAAAATTACTGCAGCTATTCCTGTTACTCTCTCTTAAATGGCAACGTACCACAGGAGCTGTTGCTTTCTATCAGTTCAGCTCACAAGGGGCCTATTTCCTGAAGCTAAAATGGAAAGAATTTTTAGTCTGAAACTTTTTCTTCTGTTAGTTACTGCCCACTTTTACTGAAAGGAGATAAATAAGTTAAGTTTTTGTTCTCTGTCATGTATCCTAACACTCCCATGTGCTGGACACCTGCAAAAGCTAGCAAAGCCAGCTTATTTACTTAGTGCAATTTATTTGACCTTTTAATATATTTGAGTAAGGATTTTATATCTAAGGCAACTTTACAGAACAGATTTGAAAGGTGACCTTCAAAGGAAACATCAAAACCTTTCTGAAAAAGGAAACTTTGGAAATATATGTGAAAAAGGCTGCTTTTCAGCTAAGCTCCTGACTCAGGACTCCCTGGCTTTTCAGCACAGGGATGTACAGAGCAGTAAGTTCACCTTGCCCACAGCAGACCTACAAGCGCTATCATAGAATACCGAAGGGCTCAAGAAAGGTTTTGGATGGCCAGTTCCAGAGTTTCCCTAACAAATGTCTTTAATCTGCTGGCTGAGGCAGTCACTCAGCACCAGTTTTGATGTTAACCTGCATTTTAATCCTTACCTGCAAATCCTTTTTGCCTTTATGAAGCTGGGATTGTCTAGGTCAAATGGAGCTCTTTTAGGGAGGGATGGGAGCAGACAGAGGCAAAAGGGAATATTTTCTTCTAGTCATTGTATAAATGTGCACCCCCTTACAGTACTCACAAACCTGTGCTGGCCCAGGTCAGTGGCAGGCAGAAGGCTGCCCCTGCCATAGACAAGGTCCTACAGCCAGCAGCACAACACATCCTTAGGGAAAAACTGGCTCCACTTGGCTTTTATTTCTGAACACAGCAGACAAGGGGTTCCATGACCTTCAACACACAGTGTTAGTTTGACTGCATTAAGGAATGTGTTTGTCCCATGCAGAGCATTTCCCCATCAGAGGCAGATATTGGAGCAGCACTTTCCATGCTGCAGACCATGCCACCTCTGGCAGACAAGGAAGCCTTCGGAATTTGTTATGGTGTGCAATGGACAGAGCTGTCGAGTTCACCTGCCTCACTGGTGATCTCATTCACATCACAGATGAGGCACACTGCATGGAAGTGATGCTTCAGCAAGGGCTGCTGTCATAAAGTCCCCTCAGGAGCCACTGGGAGCTCTCCAGAGACCTCTGGATATAACATTTCCCTGAGGTCCTACCCCTGCCTGACAGGGTAGAGGGAGCTAAATTGTTTGAGGACAGATGCAAAAGGTCTGTCTGGCAGAAATAGATTTTTAAAAAATTGTTGAGGCCTGGGGAAGTAGGTGCCCTTTAATACTGAGCAGGTACAATTGCTATCTAGGGCTTCTTGCCAAGACAGCTTGCAGTGGTATTTAATGGTTACACACATTTATCTCAAACCTGAAGATCTTCCACACTAAATCAGAGAACATTCATAATTAGGAAATTTCTGCTTAGAAAATCATGCCTAGAATGCTTGTGGAGCAGTATTTTTCCCTCACTTTCTGCTTGTTCTTTCAGGATAGCATTGAGTTAGGAGCATCTGCAGTCAGACGGCTTTACAAAGAGAGGGACAACAATTTGAGAAAGACTTACATGAAGCTCACCAGTGTTTGAAGGCCATCATTGAGAAACTCATTTGTTCACTGGCAGTTTTTCCCTCAGATTCTTATATTCCAGTCCGATCTGCTCTGAGACAAATCCTGCAAAATCCCCTGGCAATGTGAAAGAGCAGGCTGCTTGCCCAAGGAACAAGCAAAGCTTATGAGTTGTAACAGTCCTATAAAAAAAACCAGATATCTTAAAAGGTGAATCCTGGAGATTTCACTGTAGCGAGAGCTCCTGCTGACTTTACATCAGTGAAGATTTCCCAGAGGAAATGGTGTTCCTGCAAAGTAGTGAATAGCCTTCTCATATCAAACTCATACCAAAATCGTATTATTACAAGGTGGGAATGTCTCCAGAAGTTCTCTGGAGGAGCAAGAATTCATTCTTAAATAATAAGGTCTCAAAATGAATACAGAAATGTGGCAGCTGAGAAGGCAAGCATCAGAAATCTCTCTGTTTTCATCAGAGCTCAGGAAAATGTGTTTTCAAGTAATTATTATGGAGTGAACACTTGAGAGACACAGAGAAGATAGAGTGCTTAAGTATGGACTCTTTAATGAGAAGGTATACAGCCTGATTATGTTGCAAATAAAGACTGCTAGACCTTTACTGAATTTTACCATAATAAGCCAATTAACCAGCAGAGAGGTGTAAGTGCAGTATCTTCTGTTGAGAAAAGGAAAAAAAAAAAAAGAAGAAGAAAAATATGTGGGTCCAGTGGGATCAATCACTTTAAAGCAATAAAAGGTCTTGGTAGATGATCCAGTGGAGGTGAATGGAAAGCAAAGCAAAAGAGGCATTAACACGGTGAAGCGAAGGTATTTATAAACCGAGGTGAAACATTTGTGAAGCTTGCTTTGCAGAGCTTTCTCAGCCCCGTGACTGTGCAGCAGACAGCATAAAACTCCGCTCTTCTACTGCCAAATCAGGATGGTTTATGAAGTCACTTACTTCTGTCAAACAGCTGCAGCTGTAATGCTGAGAAGAGGCATTCCCCTCCCCCTTTTTGCAATAAGATTTAATGTCTGTGTGATTGCTGAGCAGGAATAACGTCTTGTAAAACCTTTTTTTTTTTTTTTTTAAAAGGAATAAATTAAGCTCCTTTTAACTGTGATTTGGGTAGTAGGTGAGGGAATTTTGTAGACTATGAGATAGAAAAGTATCTCTTTCCATTGGTTGGAGGAGTAAATTTCCACATGTGACTTTTAAATTTTTTTCTTATTTTTTCAAATTTGTTAATGTGTGATCAGGAACATCATCAGCTGAATACTTTCCGAATGTGGTTCCATACTCTGATTGATTTGCCATATTTTATGTTCACACTTTAAATGTTACACTGGTGTCATTCTCACAACTACAATTAAGGCTACCTCAAAAAACTTACTCATTGGTTCTTGGTGTGAGTGCAGACAGCTGCCCTGGGTTGAAATTTTACATGGGATGTCTTAGGAATTATTTGGAAATAGGAAAAAATGGCATGAAGGTCCAGCCAGCACTAGATTCTTTTTTTAGATGCTTTCTTTTTTTCTTTTAAGTGCAACTCCGTTCCTCAAGGGAAGAGGGAAAAGGACTCTGTTGGGAGAACAACACAGTGGTGTTTGCTGAAATGTTGTGATCTCCAGGGCAACGCTGAGCATAACAGCAGGCAGCAAATAAACAGAGGGAATGCACACAAAGGTGTTATACACGTTCCTACACAGGTCCTAGTGAGTGTGCATCTACTGTTGTTGGCACCACCCTTCACAGTGAAGGGACAGAAAGCTGAAGAAGTCCCATGAAAGGAATCTTTTGGCTATTTTTCTTATGTTATCCTCTCGGAGGAGAGACATGTGGGCAGCAGAGAGGCCAGGGGAGGAAACCTGTGAGAACGAAGATGCAGCTGCAGCCCTGAGATTACCCTGCTTTGCAGAGCACAAAGTGGTGCCACCACCCCCTCACACTTTGGTGTGACAGCCACCCCACTGGAGCCCAGATCCCTGTTGCCCTGGCTGCAAGGGGCTGTTTTGATTATTTCCCATCATTTAGGCTTTTTATAGTTGTTTCTATTAGTTCACTCAATCTGATGTCACACACAAAAATACCCTGCTACAAGCCTGAGTTCCAGTTTCTTCAGCAACACATTAGCCTCAAGCACAAATGGTTTTATCTCCAGTTTCATTAAAAAGTTATTTAAAAGAAAAGCTTCCCCAAAGAATCTCTATACTCCTCACTTGTAGGCAGCAGAGTGGGCTGAAATCCTGGTCTGGAGATCAATAGCAAGATCCCATCGACATCACCAGGGCCAGAATCTGAGCAATGCTTTCCAGGTCAAAGGTCACCTCATCAGTGTTGCTAACAGGTTTGGCAATGGGAAGATTCAACAAACGAACAAACAAACAAACAAACCAACAAACCCCTGGCAGATTTGAACTCTATTTGTCAGGTCACATGCATATGTACAGAAAATTAATGACCAAATTGCAGAGGAGTGAAAGTATTTGGCAGATAATTTTCTCTTCAAGCTTCCTAGGAACTAGCAAGTCCAGCCACAGTTCCACCAAATTGGACAGGTTCCCTTCTGGATGGCTCAAGGCTTGCAGAGATTCCTAGCTGAAGAAACACAAGGCCCAGAGACTTGGGGGAAATTTAGGCCTTCTGAATATCACTCTTCATGTTTTTTTACAAGAACTAGTGTTTATGCTAAAAATTTCCAGAACTCCTTCTTTCCCAAACATTCCCACTTAAAATGAATATTTTGATTCATGGTCATTTAAAAAGAAAACATTGTTAAATTCTTTGAAATTCTGGCTAGAAATTCAAGAATCCCTTGGGAGACTTCATCTTGCATCACAGTATAAAGCACAGGTTTTCAATTCCTCTCCTTGTCCTCGAGATGATGGTGCAAATGAATGGGAGGGCAACAGGTTCTCAGGCCCTGAGTCTGCAAACACTTTGGGTACAGTTTCATGACTCAAACTGCTCACATTACTGTGGTTTAATAAGTTACCACCCATCAGCTGAGCTGTGGCAACTGCTTGTACACATATAATTAGCTCACCCTAATTGCAAAATGTGCAACTCACCCCTTTTCAGGAGATCAGTGCAGCTGCACATTTATCTCAAGTTACCCCTTGGCATGTTTGCTGCTCAAGGTCCCGTTTCATCATGCCTTAATTGAGATGAAGTGTGCCAGAAGATATGAGCATCCGACATGCCCCTGGGGTGGGGATTCACAGCTCTCCCGGCCTCGTGGCCTTGGCAGGCTGGCAGTCCCCCACCAGGGCGCACAGCCCTCGAGCCAGGGTGCAAGCTGCTCTCTGCAGTGCGTTGTGTTTGCTATGCAGCTGGTGAAAATCAGAGCATCAGAGAGAACAGCCTATATTCTGTCTCCCTGCCTTTGACATGTGCAAAGGAACCTGCTGCCCAGAAGTAGCTGCCCCCTCTCAATGGTCACTCTGTCACCAGCTCAAGTCCCACACACAGTGCTGGCATACCTAAAAAAATCTCAGTTTTTAATGCTAAGATATTCCACTTTGGGTTCAGAAGGAGAACAAACACTGCTTGCACCTCTGTGATTTCATATACCCACCCCAACATCCTGCACCAAAGCATCTTTGATTCAGAGCTCTCTGTATGCATCTTTTCTGTTGTGCTTTCCAAATAGCACCACCCAATTTAGCACAACTTCTGTGCATATGATCCACAAAATCACCCTGTTTGCCCGGGTTATGTATTTACATCTCCTGCTACCAGGCATTTGATGAAACAGCTTCCTCCTCCTTACCAGTCCTTTTGGGCTTGGATGACTCAAATCCTTACTCACGTGAGCAGTCCTTGCTTGAACACACACTCTGTTGTTTCAGCTGGGTCTTTCTACAGTAGCATCTAAAAGATCGGGATGTTTCCCACCAGCATGCAAGGTTTCAAACACAAGATACGCTTGCTACAGCAGGGAACTAGTGAATAAGAAACTGAACCAGCAAGGAAACCCTGAGCATGAATGTATCAACAATTCTATCTGATAAAAGTATTCTCCTATTGTACTCTGCACATGAGGCTCAGGTTAACAAATGGGGCAAAGTAGTCCCATAAAATAGAAAACTTACATAGTAATGCAACAAAAATGTACACATACACCCTTTTCATGGCATGTATAGAACTACTTGAATTCTGTTTCCAAAATCTAAGATAAAATTTGAAAATTGAAAAAATAAATTAGAAAAAAAGTTAATGATTTTTCCTTTGATCTTTTTTCTTAAATAAATCTCATGCTAACTGCTCTGCATTTTATTTTAGCTGCTTGGAACAGTCTGAGATTTAGATCAGAAAAGAAGTCTGGAACACTTTTTTCCAGAAGGTGTTGGTTTTGCTCTGACCAGTCTTACAATTTAGGTAACCTTTCCACATCCCTGTAGCACATTTCATCTCTCGTTTACCTTTGAGCAGCACACCTGCACTCGTGAATCCCTGCTCTGAGATTGCTTTAGCCTTCCAAATTCCTGACCAGCTTCAAAGAAGCACACCTGCTTGTTTGTCAAACATTAAAGGGTATTTCCTTCACAGCCAACTTCAAATACTCAGTGCCAGGCTAAGTGTGCAATATATGATGGACCACCACAGCTAAAAATTGAGTATTTTTAACAATTTTAAGATGAATATCCCATGGCTTAGGAGTGACTGTCACTTTGAACCTCTCCAGACAATTCAGAGGTTGCTAAATTTGCGTTTAGTTGTGTGCAAACTTGCACAGGCTACGAAAATGTCATGCAAAGCATCTAAAACTTCCCTAGGAAAACTGATTTTATAATTGCATTGCACCATGGAATGTTCTGGTTTCTTTCTTAGTTGTGTTTGTGGTCATTACAGAAGGTCAGTGTGCAATGAGCACTGTTCTGGCAGTGGCATCAAACACACAAAGGAAATAAAGACTTGTCAGAGTTTGGTTTTTTGCCAGTCCATCAATACACTCCCTTTTGCATAGGCATAATGTGAAAGTTTTTAATTCCAGACTCTGTCTGAAAGCTCCTGCTCCAGTGTGTGCACAGGACAGAGAGCGTTCCCCGAACGAGCATCCCTGTGATCTCTAGTGCCCCGTGTTTGCCGCCCGCGGTCCCGCACGGCCGCTCTGTGGCGGAGGAGTTGTGGCACACAGAGGTGGCACTGAGAGAAGCTGCCCTCGGTGAGCCCGGCCACAGGGCACCCCAGCTGCCACAGGGCACCCCAGCTGCCACAGGGCACCCCAGCTGCCACAGCCCCTCCTCATCCCTCCCACGGGCAGGACAAGGCCAGGCCTGGGCTCAGCCTCCGGATGGCAATGGACAACCCAGGAAGGGTTGAGACAGGATTACTCGGGCGTTTACCAAATTCTCACGTTGCTGCCCAGCTCTGCACACGGTGGCGAGTAACTTCAATGCCTGGTGTAACCTTGTTTCCCCAGAAGAAAACCAGCAGGAGCTGGTCAGGGATCCCGGCCAGTGTCCTCCAGGAGCCCCGCGGGTGCCTCTGGCGCCGGGCTGCGGAGACGGGAGCAGCCCCCGGGGTGACGGACGGGGGCTGCATCGGTGTCTATCAGTCATCCTCATCGCGGCTCCGCTCCGGAGGGGCCCCGGAGCGCCGCGTCCCAACTCGCCCCTGGGTCTCCTCGAGTCCCCAGGGCGCTGCCGGCGGGCGCGGGGGCGGCGCGGGGCCCCCCTGCCCGGGGCCGCCCAGGGGGGGGCGCTGGCGAGTCACCGTCGGGCGGGGGGGGGCTGCGCGGGAGCGGGAGCGGGAACGGGAGCGGGAACGGGAGCGGGAGCGGGAGCGGGAGCGGGAGCCGGGTCTGGCCCGGCGGCCCCGTCGTGGGTGGCGGGAGGCTGCGGAGAGGGTGAGAAACTGGGCGCGGAGCGGGCGCGGGGAGGGAGGAACGAAAAGGTGAGAGGAGTTAAAAGAGAAAAAAGTGATGCTGCCGTGGGGGCT
>VZTE01004196.1:281700-389416 GCA_013397775.1 Eulacestoma nigropectus | reverse complement strand
GGGGCATGGGATGGGGCGGGGGACGAGAGGAGGGGAAGGGACAGAGGAGGCAGGGAAAGGAGGGTAAAAAAGGAAAATAAATAAATAAGCAAAAGGAAGAAACTTCTCTGCGCGTTTTCCCCTCAGCCTTTTCAGAAGGTCAAATTAATTAACTATCGCTATTTTTTATCGCTATTAAATTTCCACCCACTTCCACGCTATCTGCAGGGATTGAAAGTGCAAGAATTCAAACGCCGCGGGAAGGCTGTTTTCAGATACAGTGTTTGCTGCACTCCCCAAAGCGCTGGAAATCTACAGCTATGACAAGGCATAGGTTTCTCTTCTTTTAATCACGCGGTTACTTTGGTGATACCACAAGTGCAACTCTGCCTTCGCTAGTGGTAACGTGTACCAGTATAGCACCTACCTCTCCTGAGAAGTCAAAAATTATACCTGAGAAGCGGAGCCTTACAGCTGGTGCAAAACTAGACTTACTAGTAGGACTGTCCCACTTACACTGTGCCATGACATCCGACAGGCACGTTTTGTGTTCAGTGTCACACTAATGGGCTCCTTGCCAGGAGCATGAGACTACACAAAATGGATTATCATTGGGCATTCCTCATTTTAATGGCAGTTCTGGAAATGCTGAAAGCTTTCAGCATGAAACCAGATGAGGGAAAGATGCTTAGTGCTACAATAGTAGCCTTTAACCCAAAGACTTTACTAGCTCGGTTTTTGGGGTTTTTTTGGGGGTTTTTTTTGTTTGTTTGTTTGTTTTGTTGGTTTTTTTTGTTTGTTTGTTTGTTTTTTTCAGGAAATCGTATTTTCCTGCTTTTGTTTTCCTTTACATTGTCCCTTTGGAAGGCTGTTAACATTGCAGTGTCCGAGCCCTGAGTTTTGTTTGGCGCCTGCCATCGCACAACAGTGAGGGTGGCCGCAGTACTGCCAGGAGACACAGCAACACCCACATGCACATGAAGGAAAACTACAATAGCCACTTTCCAAAAGAATCTGCTAATCATTTTTTGTTTACCTTTTCAAATAACTGCTGGTGATTCAGGCTTGACATGGCTCCCATAATCTTCACACATAATTAAACAATTTATACCTTGTATCTGTGGGTAGACACTGCTGTCAACACTCAAGCCCATTCTGGAAATTGCTGAATTGCTTTCTTTGGGTAAAAAGAGCTAACAAACAACAACCACCTCTTGCTTTCTGCCACCTTTGATTAAATAATCTTAAATAACAAGACTGTACAGTAGGGAAGTTTGCTTGTGTGGGCCATTGCTTTTGAAGCTGATGTGACAGCTTGTTGCACGACTCTGTATGCATTCTTCCATGTCACTGTGACGAATGCAAGAGATGAGTGGAGTGAGAAGTTCTTCGTTTTTGTTACTCTAAATTGATAAAACACACCTTTGTTGGCTCTGATGTTACACTGACATCAGTGTTTCACACCTCAGCAGTCTGGAAGTGGCCATAGCGTCTCTAGGATGGGCTGAGGAGCCCCAGAGTGGACTCCATACAAACCCAGAGTCTTGCTGGCACCCCTCCCACTGCAGCATCAATGTCAGAGGGGGCAGGGAGAAGTCTTGCTGCCCCACAGGTTACCATTTGCCTGTGTTAAGAGGATGTTCTGAGTAATACATGTGTTGTCCTCAGTTTTCTGAACTTTTTTGCATGGACAGGGTTGTCCCAAATATATGTATCATCAAGGAGCCCTGCAAGGGCCCCAGGACATCTGGACTCTTTGAGGGAAATAGGAAACTTGTGCTGGGGGTGAAACAGGCTGCAGTGTCAAACCAGACATTTAAAAGAGATCCAGACTCTGCAACACATGGATATAAATTAAACTGGGGAAAAAAAATAATGTTAGACTCATGGAATCCTCAGTTAGAAGTGAAAAACACTCTTTGTTCTTCTCTTCTCCACTGTGAAATAGGATGATTTCTTTCATAACTGCGCCGTCCAAACCACTTCTTAGGTTCATGGCTTATTTCCATTACTTTAGCAAAGGTGTGTCTCATTCTGCATGTAGTATTTGAAATAGGGGGGACTTGGTAGCACATTCCGGGTTAGCTAGTCCATAACCACACAGAACACTATCATGAAAGAACAACTCCTCAGTCTCATGCAAGGGAGGAGAAATTGAATACAGTTAAGAAAATACAGATGCAACCCAGTTATTGGGAGGATTTTTCCAGTTGTTGGATGTTGCAGATGGTAGAAGAGTCCCTCCAGAAAATATTGTTTCACTCTTCATCCTGGCACATGCTGAACTCATCTGCACAAAGCAAAAGGAGACACTAGAATTAAGTCAAGGAATCAAACAGTTTTTCATAGAAAATCTTGTAGACCATTTTTAGGTATTTCTCCCCCCCTTTTTTTTTTTTAAATGAGAAAAGCAGTTATGTTAAAAACATCATGGGGAGTAATTCTGAACTGGCAGAGATGGGATAGACGATTGAATAGATTCTTTCCATCTCCACATTTTGTGATCTATGAACTCACCTTTGGGAAACTTTTCTCATTTCAGACTGAGTTTCACTCCCCCAGGGTTGTCTGAAGAAGGTGAGATATTTAACCTAAGCAGCATTAACACTGCCGCTGCATTTTGGCTTTAAAAGCTAGCAAGATGTCTCAGCCCAAAGAAGCCATCACAGCATGACTCTTCTCTTGTTTGCTTTTCTCCTGGAGGCCTCTCCACAATACTTTCTGCTGGTGCTTCACACTGCAAGCCAGAGGTGCTGTCAGCTGGATGTGCTGCGGAGCACATCCATCCTGAGGTGTGCTGCACCAAGTCCCCTGTTGCTTCCTTTTGCGTCCTGGCTTGCTCCTCACAGGGAGAAAGCTCACGTGAGGGATACCACTGAAATATGGTGTCCAGTGCAATTGTTAACAAAAAGCTCATCTTTCTTCCCTGCAGTGGCTGGTCCCCTTGCCAAGGACTGTTGAGGTATAGGTAAGCCCTGAGAAGTCCTGCAGCTCTGTGCTGCTTCCAACACCAGGTTGGTGCTTGGTGAGCATGGCAGTGTCCTCAGCCAGTAATTCCATTTAATGGGGCTCATTATAATGCAGGGTTAACTGGGTAACAAGAATCCAAGTAATTCTTTTTAACTGAGGAATCCACAGAGAAGTTCACGTGGGATCTAATGACTCACAATACAGTGTTTCTTCAGAGAGCGAACAGCAAATTAGGGGAGAGCCTTCAAAAATGAAAGGTGTGGAGGAGAGGACTGGAGTCACCAAAAGCAGTCCAAAGCACTTGATCGAGCACCTGGGAAGGAAGAGTGAGAATAGTTTGTAGGAGTGACAGTCTGTGCACGTGGTGATGTATTGCCAGGCTTGCAAAAGGATCAGGGACATCCCCAGCTGTAGAGCAACTGATTTTCCTGGCTTCATTCCCATGCAAACCACTTCTGTCACAGTACCCAAGCGTTGCTTCACCTAGGTTGGTTTCTTCTGGGTGGTTGATTTTAGTCCAAGAAACTGCATTTATAGCCAAAACCCCGGGACCCAGAATAATGTTTAATTTAGTTTACAGCTCAGGGGATGTAAGGGGGAAGTAATGTGGATATCAGTTAAGGAAAAAAAAAATAACCTGGAAAAAGAGACATGAGAGGACATTCACCCATTTCAGCTGGAACAGTTTGCCATCACATGGTGCCAAGAGGACAGCATCAGACTGATATCCAATGGTCTACAGGTTTTCTTTATATTCTTATTAAACTTTCCAAATTAGAGACAGTGCAAACGTATGTAAATAACAGTATGTAATACATAACTATTTTTGGTGTAAAAATGACTCCTGAGGCCAAGAAACAATTAATATTTGAAAAAGAAAAATCTCAGAAAAGTCTCATTGCATTTATATTTCTTTTCAGACTGGAGCTTTGTGGCTTGGAGAATGGATACAGCGGCCTTTTGCTGGTGTGCTCTTCAGCTCTTGCCACAGGCATCTGAGTGCAAGGGAGCTCAGCTGTCCTCCCCAAATCCCGACACATGCAGACTCCTGTGATCAGGAGCCTATGCTGGTCTTGCCACAGATTTCCTGTGCGGTCTTGGATAGGAAGGTGTCTGTGTGCCTCAGTTTTTCCATCTGTAAAATAAGAGTGATGTTACACTGCTTCACCAGTGCCGCTAAATTTCTGCTTTAAAAGCACTCTGTGACCTTTGGGTGAATGGTGGTAATGAGCTGTTTGCCTTATTTATAAGTGTCATTTGCTGTGATATAAATATTTTTTTGTATTGTTCATACTGTGTTTATTTTGTGCAAGTGAATACAGTCCCAATGAAAGCAGGAGACCAAGTATTTTGCTTTCCCATGTAACTCAACCAGTGTTCCCAAATTCTGATCTCTAACACCTCTGCTATTGCAGTCCTGGGCCTCTCTTGAGCAGAAACTGCTGATCATGCCAAATTCTCTGGTGTTTTGTAATGTGGGCTAACATGCGCCGAGGTTTGGATGAGACCAATAGACTCATTTTCACTTAGGGCCTGCGGCAGCACTGAATCTGGAGAGAACAGAAGTGAAAGGTCAGTGTTTCCCTTCCCCTGAGCCACACAGCTCCTGTTTGAAAGCAAATAAAAATATCATGTGACTCTTATGATTTTTAATCTTTTTTTTTTATAGCTGTAGTGCCTTTCTTCCAACTTTACTCCAAGAGGACATTTAGATGTTATTACTTTTGTACATTTGCATTTTTCCTTACTTGGAAGGTTTGCTTGAAATAAAAACAACTGTAGACCTATTACTTCTCTCATTTTTCAAATTTTGTGTGTCTCAGTTTATGTGTAGAGTGTTAGACAATATTTAGCTGGCTTTTTGGAACAAAGTTGGTGAATATGACCATGCGCTTTGAGAAAATAAGGTCTGAATAAATGTGGACAAGTAATTAAGTTACCGCAACCTAAGGAGTGTCTCTAGAGAATAATTAAAGTGAGCACTTAGCTTGGGTGAGATGGGATCATGTGCACAATAAACTACTATGGCTTGGAAGATGATTAATAAATTGTTAAATCACAATAAATTGACAATTTATCATGTCTGTGTCCTGAAGGACATGGCAGTATCCCCTTTCCACTTCCAAAGAGTGGTTTCAGCTGCTTTTCTGGGTTTCCTCTGGAATCAATCAGAGAGGCATACACAAGCAAATACATGATCCCATTTATTTTGTGCATTCTGTTTTGGAATGGTAGAAATCAAACACTTTGATGGCTAAAGTTGGTCAGATGAATCTTATATGAAATACATTAAATGGTATTATTATCAGAACCTCTTCTTTTCTTGAAGGGGTGTAGCCATTGCATGATAGAATCCTAGAATGCTTTGGGTTGGAAGGGACTTTAGGGATCATCTAGTTCCAAATTCCCTGCCATGGACAAGGACACGTTCCACTAGACTGGGTTTCTCGGAGTTCCATCCAATCTGGCCTTGAACACTTCCAGGGATGGGGCATCCACAGCTTCTCTGGGCCACCTATTCCAGTGTTTCACCACCCTCTCAGTAAAGAATTTCTTCCTAATAATAATAATAATATGTGTATATCTAAAACCTTGAGACAAGCTTAGCAACTCCATATACACACCAAATATCTGAGAAAGTTGGTACTGCAGCCAAGCTCTCATATACCACTACCACCATGCTATTTGTTTTGAGAGGAGTTCTGCTGTGGACAACCTAATGATCTAAGAAGGACTGTTTCTCAACAGGTGTAATACTTGAGACAGCCATGTCATGTTTCTGAAGGAGCCATCCAAGCAGCATGTAAGGAATTACTTCAGTACAGAAAGACAATCCATGAGGACATTTTATCTCCAGTTACTACATACCATCACACCCTGGAACCTACATAGAAAATCACTGAGCAACTGCTGCTTAAGCTCCTATCTAGCTATAAACTCAGTGCTGCTTTCCAAACCTTTGTCCAAGACCTGATATCCAGATCCCTGTTAAAGGAGACACTGGATGGAATGTATTGCATGGCACTGCCTCATCACAAGCAGCATGGTATAAAAAGTCTGTGGCAAAGTGTACAGATCAAATCAGAGGCGGTGATTAGCAAATAAGGATGAATCTCCAGAAGTCTGAATCAAGTAGTCGCTAAAAGCATTGAATATTGCTGGGAGTTTTATGAAAAACATGAAAATATACTCTGATGAGATTGCTCACAATTTTCATCTCTAATTACATGAGAAAGATTGCAAAAACAAAAAAAAGAAGAAAAAATAGTTTTGTGTTTTCCACTGGCACTTCTGCTACAGGTACTCACATTACCATGAGAAATGCAAAGCTGCAGAAGAAGGAAAACGAGGTGTTGTGCAACTTCTGTGAAACTTTGAATTTATTTAGCTGAGATCAGGAGTTCAGGTTAAGCCTTGTATCAGAAACCAACCTACTACATTATAGTCTGCCTGCCTGACATTGCTCTTATTCTTGGTGGCGAGGGTCTTCATGGAATCAGAAATATAGAAGTTATTGTTATCCTGGATATAACATCTCACTCTACAATAGTTGCATTATGATTGAAATGAGTTTTTGACCTGGTAGAGCTTATAATGAGCCAAATTTGAGCAGTTACAGCCCCAGGTCACTTGAGCACCTTACAGGGAGGGAGCAGAAGAACTTGATGGTGACCAAGCAGCTGGCCAGGGAAGCCCTGCTGGTGGAGTCCTCTGCACTTGCTCTTCATCAAACCTCAACGAAAGTTTACAGAGAACAAGCAAGCAGTCCCTTCCCTACTCAACATAGTGTATTTGCGTATGATAAAAAATTAGGTGGATTCATTTTCAGCTGTAATTGATGAAAAACAGGATACCAGGATATACTCTCTGCTGTATATATGATACACATAATGGCGTAATTGGAAAAGGGGCTCCATGTTTCTCCTCCTTTCTGGAAATAAATTGCTGTAAAAGTATAACCAAAGGCAATAAAAGTATCATTTGGGAAAAAAGAAAGAAAGAAAATGGAAGTTCTTTGGTAAAGACAGTAAAGCAAACAAGGAATCATGGATTTGTCAGTGTGAGGGGAGGAAAAGGAGTGAACAAGGATAAAGTAGAGGGGAGCACACAGGAAGAAGACATGGCACTTGTCTGCTAGGAGGAAGATTCTTTTTCCAGAGATTAAAGGAATCACTTTATCTCCTACAATTTTTTCTTAAGAAAAACGAAGTGGCAAAACCAATGGAACATCTCCAGAAGCAGGCTTAATGGAAACTGAGGTGAAATCTCTGTGGGCTGCAACTGAGTGTCCATTAGTGAGAAGGAGGAGGAAGAGTCAGCAATCCAGCATGCTGGAAAGGGAGGCAAGCCTGAGGGATGGCACTTTGACAGCCATGGCTGTGGAGGAAAGCCTGGAACAAGCAGTCATGAAAGGAGCTCAGATCCAGTGACCTCTGTGATCAGGCTGTGTCTCAGAAGCTAGAGTGAGTCCACTAACAAAACCTCATGACGTGTTTGCTAAAATTTTGCTGAAGGCATTTTAAAATTCGGCTAATGAAAAAGCTACATGCTCTTTTCCAGACTTGCCCAGGGAGGAAGTTTCTCTGCCCCAGAGCTCTCTTCAGAGATACTTGGGGTAGCTTAGAGTATCACTACAGAACTGTTTGTCATCTATGGGGTGTTTCGATTTTTGTCCACTTTGATAGGTCTGTGTGAAATTCAGTGTGGTGCTCTCAACTGAACCTACCCTTTCCTTATTTTTTCCCTACAAGAACTGCTACTTGTGTACCAAGTCAGTGAGGGAACACGACAGTTCTCAGCTACTACTAGAAATCAGTTATTAGACATTAACAGTGGTTTAGGTTAAATTTACTTGGAACAAGTTATTTACGAAAATGTTTATCATCAAGACAAAAAGAAGGCTGAATAATTCTAATACACATGAACACTTTAATTATTTCAAAGCTTCTAGCATACATTTAAATTTGTTATCTTTTCTGTTTTATATCCTCATTTTGGTTGAAATACCTATATGTAATATTTAAATCTTCCATCAATATAGTTTCTCTTATTTTGTGTTAT
Organism: Eulacestoma nigropectus; assembly: GCA_013397775.1. NCBI lineage: Eukaryota > Metazoa > Chordata > Aves > Passeriformes > Eulacestoma > Eulacestoma nigropectus. Next base: position 381,406 of record VZTE01004196.1, on the reverse strand, counting down.
TTTTTTTCTATTCTTCAAAATCACCTTTAACAAACCCCCCAAATTTTGGTACCACTGAAATTACCAAAAATATGTTTATGAGCTCTATCTCTTTAAGAGCAAATATAAAATCAAACTGAAATTTTTTTCGTGTAAGCTGTTTTCAACTTCTAAATGAACAAGGAACAGTTTGAAGAAATTTTTGAAGTGTTGTCTGAAATATCTCCTTACTTAAAACAAAGCCATATCACATCAGCCTTGAACTTTACAAAAATATTCTCCTTTGCCAAGAGACCACATGTGAAGATTCAGGTGGGAAAAAATTAGGCTTGCAGAAGAAGAAGAAAAAAAATATTGGATCTTCCAATAAAAATCAATATGGAACTGCTACTGTAGTTCCATTATAAAGACTCATGAAAACATTTCCAGTTGCTCTCTAGTAGGTCTCATTTCCATAAGAAAAACCCCTCTTTATTTCTTCCACAGTTTCTTATAGGTCTTAAAGGAGCTATGAAAAGTCTTTTGCCAACAGGGAATTTCTTGCAGAAATAAAGTGTCTTAGGAAACATTTTTTTATAGATCTGGAAACATTAATGATTAAAGGCCTGATCCTTCAGAGCTGAGTGTTTGAAGTTTCCATTGGCTTCTGTGTGAATTACAGATGCTGGGCATCTTTTCATATAATTTATAAAATCTACATACCTCAAGTGTTAGATGATTGTGCCAGGCTTGTCAGAAACCTTAGTGCTTTGCCTTCTGAACCACACAACATAGCACAGGTTCTCGTATTGAAACCCAAGAGTTTCAAAGTCAGGATTCAGGTCCTTAAGATCATGGGATGGACTTAAAATCTGTGAACTTTTTCAGTTTTTATGTGATTCATGACTTTGAATCTTTTTTAAAGTAAGTTTCTTGCCTTTTAGGTTTCCCCTAATCCAGGCTGTAAATGCACTTTTCTTGAGAATAGAATGATTTACTTGCTGTCACCTATCTCCTGCAGCTGGGGCTAAAGAAAGATGACAAACATTTAGTGTTGCATTACAGGCCTCAGTGTGGCTAACTCATTGTCCCTCTTGCAAGTCTGGTGCAGTGCTCCTGCCTGTCTGTCCTGGCACAGCCCTGTGCTTTCTCAACACTTAGCTGGGGACACAGAATCAGAGCAGAGAAAAAAAAATCTGTGGGAGGCAGAGCTGCAGCTGCTGGAGGAGCTTATTTTATCTGTCAGCAACTGTACATGAACCCTCTCTACTGCAGGATAAAATCTGACAGAGAGGCATAAGTCCTGACAGAAAAAGTTTTATGTACATTAAAGTCCCTATCAACCTGTCAATGCATAAATGGCCATGTGCAATGTAAGTGATGATTAAAAGTGATCCAAAAGAAAGCATTTAAAAACCAAATGAACCAAACCACTACACCAGATCTACACTAAAGCTTCTTGATAAGTTAAACTGTTTTTAAGTTGGAGATCAGCAACAAAAGGCCTGACTGCCAAAAGGCATTTTAGACATTCAGCAGATTTCCTATTAAAATGTAAGATAAGAAACTATCAAAATATAAATGAAACTTAACTGTATAAAATTCCTTGAGGAATCAAGGAAAGCGTGTCCCATTTGTGGAACCGCTTCCAAGGCCTTCTCCCTCTCCTTCAGCTTTTATGCTTTTGTGTTTATGGCAAAACCAGTCTAGAGCTGGAATGGCTACATTCAGCCTACAGCCCAGTAGCAGCTCCTCTTGGAAAGATATTTATTATTCCTGCTGCCTTTAATTGCCTGGTTAATCTTTGTAACCAAGTACTGTAATCCATGTAATCCCAAGGCACTCTCACTTGTCCTTTATTGACCAGACAGGTATTTGTTATGCTCCTGCTTGTGTTCTTCCCTCCACACAGCCTGTCAGCTCTTCACACATGAGGATTTCCCACCACACTCAGTGTTTGTACAGAGCCGGCACAACCGGCCTGAAGCTTCCAAGGGCTACCAGATAAAACAAACAAATACCCCTGAAGCCACCCTAGTAATTTGCTGAGGTTTATTTGCGTGTTTATACCACTGAAGCTGGCAAAGGGCAAGGGAATGAGAAGAAAAATGATATTTTGCTTTAAAAAAAAGAAAAGGAATTGAGTATCAAGTGTTGTGAGGAACTGAGCTCCATCTTTTTCATAGTGCTGTCAGACCTCAGGGTAGTCACCTTCTGGGAAGGTACCAGAAAAAACCTCTAATTTTTCAAAGATGAAAATCAGCTTTATGCATTCGGTAAGGCAATGACAATTAAGCCAGTCATATTTCCTCAGAACATTTCCATCAATATAAGACACTGATTTAACACTCAAATAACATTGCAGTTGTGGGTCAAAAATGTAATTCTTCATTTTCCTGCATTTGCATACCACTGAGGTTAACAGACATACCTACTCCAGTGATATATTCATATGAGTGTCTGCTCTAGACCTACACACAGAATAAATGACTGAGGATATTTGTCAAGGTGCCCCTGGGAGTGGCCTGATATTTTTTGGATAAGCTTCAGATAAAAGTTTAAACATCTGGATGCTTATAAAAATCATCCAGAGCTCCTGGATGTCAAGTCTTTTCTCTCATTCATTTGGACTGAAATTGTCAGTGGGCACAGAAGTGTTGTAATGTGAGGTGTAATCAGCCAGGGGACAGAAATAGGAATCAGATGTCTTTCAAATAAAACTCGCCTCTCCACCAGCAATCCTCCAGCGAATCTCCCACACCTGTGGATGAGGGTTACGCTGCTGTTACTGCCATTCAAAACTCTTTTAATGCTGGATGTATTTTTTAAAAGACAGCTCTCACAGCTTATAAAGCAAGGTTTTGGCTTCGGCTAATGAAAAGCATTAGTGTACTGTGGGAGGTGCAGGGAGAGAAAGATTATAATTAAATCTCTCCACTCCTCTCCTGTCTCTAAGGGCTTGGATAAGAAACAGTTCTGCTGGGCAGCTGAATTTTAGCTAAATAAGATAGCTGGGGGAGGGAGCCTTCTTGGTGGTTTCATATATGCTTGCACATGTGGTAGGGCCAGGGAACATTTCTGATGAGAATAAAATTGTTCTGGGCTCAATCCAGCTGAAAATACCGGCAGCCTGCTGGGCCCTGCAACTTTCATAAGGTTGCAGATCCTGGCTGCTAGCAGGAAGCTTGGCCCAGCCACCGTAGAAGGCCCAGCAAGTAAAACAATAGTTTTGTGCCTGAAAATTGCACATCAAACTGGGAGAGGCAGGAGGACGCGCGCCAACATGCTCCCTCTCTCCCAGCGCTGCTGAGGTTGGACTCCTTCTTGTACCTTCAATCCCCCTTGCCCCACACCCTGTGAGCACAGCCAAGAAGTTACAAAGGAGCCCAAAGCTGGAGGCAGTGGCTCCTCTGCTCCCAAAAAAGGGCTGGTGTCTTGGTAGGCTGTTGGTATCTTGTAGGCTGTTGGTGATCACCAGTAATGGTCTGCTGTAGGATGAACATGGTTCTCCTCTCATCTTCCTGTGTGTTCCTTTTACTATCAGCCTCTCCTGAGTTAGATTTGGCCTTGAAGAGCAAATGTTTGTTGAAATGATTTATGATTTACATTAATTTATATAGCACCCTTTTAAGTACATCACAAGCGGGTCTTTATAAGAAGTTTGAAACAATGTAGGTGCAACATGCCAAAAAAATACAGCTATTGAAAACAGAAGAGTAAAAGACCCCAAACAACATTTTAAAACTTCTGAAGGAATTTGATATAAAATGTTTTTTTGGCATATAGGGGGATGTTGGATTCATGGCTTTGGATTGCCAGGAGATGTGTTTAATACACTCTTAGGGTAAGAATGGAGACTGACCCTATGTTGGGCAAAAAAAAAAAAAAGCTCATAAGCTTGGTCAGATATGAGAGACATGGGCAACAAAAATGCTTTAAACTTAATGCTATAGAAGTAATTCCTGCAGCTGTTTGGACCAGACTTAGCTCTGCATCATCTCAGTATTTGCATCTCATCACCCTAAAATCACTGGTGGTCCAGAACTTCTCACATCATGACAAGATGGCCTGTTCCAGGACCAGAAATAGGGGCAACATGAGCAGGGTCAGTTCACCTTTCTGACATATAATTGAATAGAGCTATGAAATTCAGCTCCTAAGTTTCTTTTAAAGGGGAAAAAGACAAGTTTCTACCAAAACACAACCGTGATCCAGGCAACTCTGTACATTCCTCAGGATTATACTGCTCTGGAGGAATGGAAAGGCCCACAGCCACAATGATTTCCACCCATGAATTTTTTTTTTTTCAAAAAGATAGGGTTTTTTTCAAAAACACTCCTTACAAGGAATGTTCACAAGCACAGAACACACGGAATCTAATGAAAAATAATGTTGAGATAAAACCAGGCTGTTAGTGTCTCTTATCATCTCTTTAATCACTGATTAAGCCCTTGCACCCACAGCCATTTCATGTAATTTAAACCAGCAGTAATTAGTCCCCATCCAAACGAATACTTAAAAACATACATCAATCCACCGTGAGGACTGACACCCTGAGATGCTACACACACACTTGCACACTGAACCGAAGCCTGAATTTTCCCTTTCATGTAGGGGAACAGCTCTTTTTCCTGTGACCATTGAGTTAACCCAAAAATTTGCCTGCCATTCTGTTTTTTTTCTGCTCTAGAAAAGCTTACTCAAATATTTCAGCTGTGGTTGGAGAGCAGGCCTGATTCTGTACTTGGGAAGCAACCAAAAATTTTGCTCTTGATTTCAGTGTATTCAGGACTAGGCCTTACCAAGCAGCAGAAATTCAGTAAGTATGTATGTGACCTGTGTTTCCAGAGTTTCTCAGCATCTTGGACTACGAGATCAGTCTCTCTTTAGAAGCATAGATTTGAAGAGGATGTAAATACCGTTTATATTTATGCATATGCATACACACACTCACTCGATGCATGCATATACATATAATAATATTACTATTTTACCAGAATTGTGCAAACCTGTTATTTGATCAAAATACAAGCCAGTATTACTTTAACGGTGGAAATCTTTGCTTTTCACTGCCGTTGTCTTTGTTGGATTAAACGAAGACAACACTTTTATCAGAAATATACATAGACATATAGTCCAAATGACACAGAGCCCTATTAAGCACAGAGCGATATTTTACTTTCAGTTATACCAATGTAATTGCTGCTCAAGATGAAAGCATCCCTCTGATCTTACACCAGGAAGATGTACTTCTTCTGAGCAAAAGACATAAAATACCTGTCAGACTTGTGCTCCTCAGTGGGATTTATATCTCTGTAAGTGGGCCTGTTTGAGTTGAAGATGTGTGTACATTCATTATGGGAGCTTTTCTTCTTCCCCTAAGTGCTACATATGGATACAGACATAACTGCATTACGTATAAAAATGTAATAAAATGTTTTGCTTGCGAACATGCAACAGAACACTAACACATCGTTTTATGGGAAAATATTTATGCATAATCTGATTCTTACATTATGACATGTTTCAAATATAGTATAATGCTCTCTCACTTTGGAATGATAGTCTGTATAGAAAGATGACTCATGAGATAAGGCAAGAGCCCTTTGCTCTTACAAATACACTCTAAAAACAGGCTGGAGCTCTCAGAAGAAATGCACTGAATGGGTCTAGACCAGGGGCTCACTGGCCTGGATAGCACTCCATAGGATCTTGGTAGCGTCACTTGGGAAAGACCCAGGACCAAGGTCCTAGCAGTCCATAACTGCCTGGAAGAACCATCTTCCCTTAAGGCCGCATTGCAGCTTGGCCCATAATGGATAGGAGTTATGTACAATGTGTTCTACTTGTATAAATGACACCTCCACACCAGATCTTTGATGTGCTCTCAAAGGAAGTGATGATTAATTTTAAATAAACACTGTGGGAAGGCCGCATCTCCCTCCATGTCCCATTCAGCTGCTGTTTTTTCTGAAGTGCCAGTCTTTATGCATCACACTGGGAAGCAATGTGTTATCTCCAGATAGTCCTGCGAGGACCCTGAGAGTCACTCTGCTTTGGGCCAGGGCAGCTGGCAGTATTTCAGACCACATAAAAGCTGCCACATGATGGAGTCAGGACCATTTGCAAAAAGCTGTGAGAGCAGTGCATCAGGAGAAGGGTACAATGTGAGCAGGGAAGGACAACGTGGCAAGGGAGGGAGGCAGCGAGGCAGCAGGGACACCACATGCCTGGTGTAAGTCTGGGGTAGAAGGGACACATCTGCACACAGAATGGAAATTAATAAAGTGGCAATGTCTCAGGAAGCCTCTCAGAATAGTCACGGTAGTCCTTGCTGTATGTATGACTAGAAATGCATGTCACAGCAATAGTGACAGACTTCCACAGAGAAGCAAAAGGGGTTGCTTCTTCCATCTTAAAAATAATTTCCTTATTGTAATGATGGTACACAATGACCCTGTTCTCTCAGTATTTAGGTACTGAATTCCCCTTTTTTTTAGAAGGGACTTAAACTTGAGTGACCTGTGGACCCACCATCTATGTACTGAGCCCTCTTTGTTATTTGTGCTTTTGGAGAGATTATGCTCTCATGATTTATATAAAGAGTCTGCCATCTTAGAGGGGATTTCATATGACCCCATGATCCCATTATTTAAGTACTAAGATCCTTCTTGTTAGAGGCTACTTTAACCACCATTTACACACTCAGCTCCACAGAATAGAGCTTTCCCCACCAGTGTCAATAAAGTTAGCTTTTGTTCAATTGCTCTTCCACTGCATTAAATCACACTTCAGTGGCAACAATCCTATTTTTTATAGCATGGTCTCAGTGTGGCTGCATCCACCCATGCCCATGGCATGTTAAGCAAAATCCAAACCCAAGAGTGAATGTTGACTGTGACTTGTGCAGCCATGACTGTGGCTGTTAGTCCCATCAGTCAGCACAAGAGTGCCAAGACTGAGCATGGAATGATGATGTCATCCTGAATGACTGTGATGAACGCCTTAAATAATACATGCTCAGTCAAACCCCGAAATCATTGCTACAGAAAATTGACAAGATGAAAAGAACTAACTTTGAAATCACTACTTCCTTGCCTTTTTATCTCAAGCATTTCAAGTTTGTGAACCATGTGCTTTGTGTGCAGTTATGCTGGTAGTATAAGATTAAAAGCTTTGGTTCAGCATGTTCAGGTAAAGAATGCTTAATAGAATTTTACAGAGAATAAATACTAGAACAGTTTCAATTATAAGTGGAGACAGTCTCTTGCAAATTTCAGAGATCAGAAAGAAAAGCCAGGAAAAAGCATGGTGAGGAATAATTCTTTTTAGAAGACAAGTACTGCATGGACCAGAGCACTTCAATTCCACAAACAAGAGACAGAAGGAGAAAGATAACTAGGTATAAAGGAACTATAGTGATAATATATAAGATGTGGCAGGAAAAAGATGACACGAATATGGCAATGTGGAAAAGTAATACAGCAAGTAAAGGCACAGGGAAATAAATAGGTCTGTTAAATACCTGTCTTTCCAATGTAGAACTGTATAGGTGGATCATGAAAGAAAAAGAGGCCTATGAGGAATTCCTACAGGAATTTCATTGTTTAGAGATGGCAAAATACTTTTAAAGATGTAGCCAGTGACGTTTGAAATAAATCATTCCATGAGATACTGCACAAAACAGCAGAAGGAGCTAGGTGCTGCTCACACGAGTATTACAGAGCAATGTATCCACAGAGGCTATTAAAAATCACCTGTTCCAGAGGAAGATATATCTGAGGTGACTTTTCGCGTATTGGTCTTATATTTAGGAGATGCTTAATAGATTTTAGTGTATCAGGATAATTTCAGATAACTGAGAAGTTGACTTTGTGCCAGGATTCATGAAGGCAAATAGGTAATTATAAACAAAAATAATGAGAGGTTCTCTCATGAGACAGAAATTTTAAGAAAAAAAGTAGAGTTAACAAAGTGAAAATCATCCATAAAGGAAGCAGAATAGAAGCCTTTCCTAGTCATTTTGCAATTCAATTCTTTAAATTGTTTTAGATTGATGACTTAAAAAATCCCACAATAGATTGAAGAAATTACTTTATTTAACACCTATAGAAATATTTTTTTTTGGTATTCAAGTATAAAATGTTCTTAAAATAAAGCTGAAGCAAATTTTGAAGTTAAACATTTCAGACTAAAAAATTCAAAAACTTAGTTTTTGAAATGTCAACCCATTACTTTTCAGCTATTTTTTAGTTTCTCCTTGTACCTATGCATGTATGAAAACACATGTTTTCAGCTGCAATAATTTCAGAAATGTAAAATTATTTCAGAAAATTTATTGGTCTGTTTCAATTTGCATTTTTCAGTGGGAAAAAGGAAGTTTTAAGGAAACTTTTACACTCAACTGTAACAAGGGAATAATAGATGAAAAAATATTGCCAATCAATATGGTTGGAAATACAGATATAATTTTACACTTGTACGTAACTGCAGGAACACAGATGTTGGAACATTATGTACAGTTCTGGTCATCTTGTATTTATAAAAAAATGTTGCAAAACTGAAGAAGATGTAAAAAAAATGAGCCAGGAAAAATATTCCAGTGCTGGAAAAAAAAATTCTGCACAGTGCAAGACCTAAAAATCTGATCAAAAAGAGGATGAATAAGTAACTTGAATGTGCCACACGTTCTTTCATCGCAAGACATTCTGGGACTAAAGTGAAGAAAAGTACAACTAAAGAAAATGTTTTGGAAAGCCAAAGCACTATATTGGCCCAAAAATCTTCACTTAGAGACTAGATGTCTATATGGAAGACTGTGATTCAGAGAAACATGATTCAGAGAAACTCCAGGTAGAAAACGTGGTATGGAACTAATTTAATTTAAAACAAACAAACACACACAAAAAAACCCAAACCCAAAACCAAAAAAATCTGAACAAAATCATGGCCTATTTTATCCTGGGAAATCAATCCTGATGATCTAATAGCCTTTCTGGGCACATCTGTGTGACTTGCTGACTCTGTTTCTATGGATAGCACTTTGTGGTGCAGACCCAAGTCTTCCTGCACATCCAATTTACCTTTTTTTGGCAGAGCACTGAGAGGAGAGATAGTTGTGCAGCTATTGCCAAAGCTAACAAGAAGCTTACACGAGACAAAGTCCTGCTTGCAGAGAGATTTGAGCTGAAGTGAAATATATCTCCATGCAAACAACGACGTCATAAACCCTCTGGAGCCCATTCTGCCTTCGGTTCCTTGCTGCTCTTGCGTGGTATTAAATGATGGTTGAATTCAGGGCTGCTGTTTCTCTCCATATGCACATCTGTGCCTTCTCATTCCTAATGCTTTATGGTATTGAGGAGATAGAAGTTCTGTAACATTCTTTCTGCCTTTCTATAATGAAGCCATTATCCCTAAGACCTCATTTAAATCTATATTTCTCAATCGATTCCTAAAGATTTTAGTCAGTGTCTTTGAAATGTGCCCACAGTGGTTTGCTATACCCAGAGCTCCCAGCCCAACTTGAGTTACTGTCTTCACAGAGGCCAGAGCCTTCAAAAGGTTTTATTTCTTACCCCTGTGCTTCCTAACTTGGAGTCTTGAACTCCATTTATACAAATTGATAATTCAGAAAAGGATTTGGGTATTGTGTCTAAAACTATTTGGAATTCGACCCTCATAAATCCTTATCTGTTAGAGGGCTGGAATTTTCCTTTTCGTAAGAAAGCCGACAAACCTCATTTCTTTTTAGAAGTCCAAATATCCTGGAAAGGTAATTGCAAAATAATACTGACTGTACAGACACCTGTGCGTAGTGCTCCATCCTGACTGTTGGCTAACATGAAAATGCAGATAATCAACATCATTAAAATCAATAGGAAAACTTGTTGTGAGAGAGTAAAGTTTGCAGGACCCAATCCTCTGCAGAGTTTTTGTTCCCAGAGATATTTTGTGCTTCACTAAGTTAAAAAATGTCATCATATTTCAAAGTGAAATTTTGCAGGCCATTGATCTAGAATGTGAGCTACTTCCTTTGGGTATTTTGGAAAATCAGAAACAATGTATTTATTTAATTTAGAAAAATTACTTCTGTCCAAGGCTGTTTCTCAAGAAACATTCATGACAGCCTAAAACTTGCAAACTCGCTACATATACGTGCCAGGCGTAGCATAAAGACAAATAGATCAATACTTTGTGAAATCTCGCTGAAAAAGAATTGCATATTAGGTTGTACCAGATTTTAAAAGAGCTTCCAATGTCCTGGAAAAATAATCATAGTTTTAAAGGGCTACTAAATCTTTGCATGGTAGTTAGCAAATGTTTCAATAAAGATTCCTTCTAATAATTTTCATACCTAATCATTGAATTATTAACCATGTTGCTTTTTCTAAAGTTTCCATTAAAATAATAAGAAATAGACTTTCCAAAATAGTAAAACATTGTGGTTCTTATGCCTATAGGAAAAGCCAAAGGCATTAAAAACTAAAGATGACATCACCAATCTAGATTTTGACCCCAGCTAGGTAATTTTCGTGCTTCTGGACTCTCTTGGTCCCCAGAGCAAAATGGACGAAACTGTTCTTCCAAAAGCTGAGGGTACACCTGATCTAAATTCTTCCGATTACAAACTTAGAGAGCAAAAATCCAGGTCGGCTTGGTTATTGAATTTGTTTGTGTTGTTACATAAGGCACGGTACACTTTGCAGAAGTAACTGCTGAAATAACTAAGTGAATTATGAGCAAAGTGATAGTCTGGAAAGAAAAAAAGGTGTTTGGTTGTGATATTGCCTGGTTTAAAGGAGTTTAAAATTTCTCTCCTATGCTTCATTATTTTCTCCTTTATGTTTTTAAGTATATCCCAAACTTGAAATTTAATATAGGTTGGGGGGTTTGTATAAAAAAGTCAATCTTTTGTAATAAAAGCCTCTGAATGTTGGGGTGGGTGTGTGTGGGTGTATGTTTGGGGTTTTTTTTGTCCTGAAAAACATAAAGATAGAACATGCAGATAATACTCAAGTGGAAACAAAATTTTGCTGCCAGTCAGAAAGCTCACTTCTACTGCCCTAGAAATATAAGATTAAAGGTTCATTTTGCCCCGAACCAGGCATCCTGTACCAAACATCAAAGAGCAAGCAAATAGCAGTTCTTCACCAGAATACTGTCTAGGAGTCATGGCTCAGAGACTTTCTGTGCTGGGGTTGGTGTCTTTGTATGTAGTAGCACACACAAGATTTGTCTCCCCAACTTTTATTGTCGTCTTGTGTGAAGGACATCCTCAGCTTAAATACACGTGAAAGAGCTTCCTTTTGCTTACTCTCAGCCTGAGATCTGCTAGATGTTCTTGTCCTGTGTGAAAGTGAAAGAGAGGGTTTTATTCATCTTCCCACCTCTGTCATTCAGCATTTCAATTCAAAACTCTGAGGTCTTCATGGTGTAGACCAGAACAGGATAATTTACAGACAGTTCAATAAAGCTAAAATTAAATGTTGTAGTTACAATTAAGTGCCAAACTTTCAATTAGATTCTTGTGAAACATTTCCATTTTGTAAAATGAGGGCAACCTTTTCTGAAAAAAACCTGTCTTCTGGAAAATTTTCAAGCTTCTCTGAGTGTTATGCTACATTTTTGGCTCAAGAAGATCAGTAAGGTCTCTTTATTTTTATTTCAATGCAAGGTGTCAAAATTAATTATCAGAAATTTTACTGACATAAAGGAAAATATTTGGGCCAGGGCATTCATTGTTATAAAGACTATTATCAGAATTTTCATGCTGCATACCCACATATTCATGTAGACTAACTAAATAAAATACAGATTTCAAGCAAGCAAGGGTAGAATTTTTGGCTAATACACATCAGGCAATATCTTTTGTAAAGTTTGACTTTTATCTATTCATGTTGTTCAGCCTTGACTACAGATATTTTGGACTCTTAACAGTCTGTTCATTTAAAGAAGTTGACTCAGAAATGAAGGAGGCCAGAGGCCTGCCAGACATTTTGCCATCCCTCTTATGAAGCAGTCTCAAGAAAGAAATGACAAAAAGGCAATTTTGTGCTTGGTATCTGTATCCTGCCTAAGCCCCACTTCAGCTGCCTAGCTCCTCCAGAAGACTCTCGGTTGCTCAGACATATTTTCCCCTTCATAAATCCATACTGACTTCTCCGAGTCACCAACTTGTCCTTAATATGTTTGGAAATGGTTTTGTTCTTTCACTTTCCTAATGATTGGGTTGAGGCTGACTCGCTTATAGTTCCCTGGATCCTCTTTCATGTCATTCTTGAAGATAAGAGTGAAATTTGCTTTCTTCCAGTCCCGAGAAGTCTCCTGTGACACCCATGACTTTTTCAAGACCATCAGGAGCGGCCTCACAATGGCAACCACGGTTCCTCCTAATTCATGGTGGAGCTTGCCAGGTCCCATGGGCATGGGTACATTTGGTTTGTTTAAACATTCCCTAACCTGGTCCTTCTCCACCAAGGGAAGTTCTACCTTGCTCCCACCTTTTCCACCAGTTTCAGGGACCTGGGATTCCTGAAGGTATATCTTATCAGTAAAGACAAGGAAGAGAGATTTGAGTACCTTGGTCTTTTTCCATGTCCTTTGTCACCAGGTCTCCCGCCCTATTCAGCAGTGGGCCCACATTTTCCCTGGTCTTCCTTTTGCTGCTGATAGGTAGTACCTGTGGAAGCTTTTCCTCATTACCCTTCAGGTAGGCTCTGGCTGTCCCAACCCTGGTGCTGCCTGCTTAGGCAGTCAGGCAGTATCATGGTGTTCCTTCTAGGTCATCTCTCTCTGCTTCTACTTCTTTAATTGAAGTTTAAAACATTCTTTTAAAAAATATCAGAAAACATTCTAGAGAGGGAAGAATAAGCCTGAAAAACTTACGGTAACTTACATTGCTGAAGAGGCACATGGACCACATTTCCTGAATGTTGATGGCTCCCGTTATGTACCATGTTGTCCAGCTGAGGAGTGACAAAGATACAAAAAGCCAAAGCCTGATTTATCCCAGAAACAACATTCAAAGATGTCTCTATATGCAGGCTTGGAGACTGCAAAGGCTTCAAGACTTCACTAAAACAATGGCCTGAGCTGAAAGAATACATGTGTGATATGTCAAACACAAGATCACAGAACCTTGGAATATTTTAGAGGGATATGGGCTGGGAAACATGGAATATTCCTGAAAGGTTTGTCATTAAAAGTGACACCCATTATTGTGACTTTTGCTTATGAATATGGCAAGAATTGTTCATAACACATATTGTTAGGCATGTAAGCTATTTGACAGGAAAATTGAACTTTTTGTTTTTCTTTTCAGAAGAAGGACATTCCATACGGGAATACTGAATATTGGTTTGTTCTTCCTTGAAGATGCTGGATAAAGAAAGGATATAAAGATAAATTGAGAAATTTTTTTTCACTTAATTATTAAAAAAAAAAATCCTTATTCCAGTGTATTCCAGGTTAATTATTTTTCAGAAATATTCAGAAGGAGAGATAGTGTGCTTAACACACACTGAAATAGTTGATGATTTCTTGAAGCACAAACCTTAGAGAATCTAGACACTGCTTAAATCTCTTTCTCAGGGTTTGGGGCCAGGGCTTGAGCCAAGTGTCTGAACCCCCAAACAAGCCGCTGCACCAAGAGGTGCTTCTGCAGGAGTTGTCCCTTTTCTCTTTGGAGGGAAGCTTGGTCTGGAGCTTCTGAACAGGAGTTTTTCTGGAAAGATCTAGTTGTAATAAATATTTTCTTGCTTCAGCAAATAGTCATTTTCCAATTTAAAACATGTGCTGTGGACTAAATTTCCTGCCTTGCTCCAAGGCTGGGTGTCTTCAGAGTCTGGAGATGTTCAGGAAGGTGGAAAATGTTTCACACAAGGGGCAGAGGGCCCATCATCTCACATGACTACACAGCAAACACAGGAGAGGCAACAACAGGCATGAGCCCATGCCAGGGCTTTTTTGTAGTCATCCAGAACTGACCAGAGTTCGTTGTTGAATGCAGCAGCTTGGTTTGGGGAATACTGTTAGTCTCTTTAGGCTGTTGTCCTGTCCTGAAAGCTTGGGGAAACTAAGGACAGGAATATGGGATCCTGGTGAAACTTCTCCAGAAAAATGGTTATCTATCCAAAGGATTAAGTGAAAGTTGGCTTTTCTACAAAAGTCCGGGTCTGGACATGTGCATGCTGATGGAATAGCAAATTTCTGTTTTGCAATTACATCCAGAAAGAGAAATGTTTTCCATTTGCTGCCTCTCCTCCCACTTGCCCAGTGTTGGATAAGAGTGTTACTCAGTTCAGCCTGAGAGATGGAGGGTTGAGGGATAACAGGAGTTTCATGGACAAAAAGAAAGAGACAGGGGTATGAGGAGAAAGGGGGAAAGAGGGGGAGGAGAAGGTAAGAGTCCTGGCACAAATATATATGCATTCAAACTGTTGCAAAACTAGACCTTGTAAGAATATAAACCTTGTGCGATGGAAATGCAGGTTCTGATATGATTATTTGATTATTTCTGAAGCCTGTGAAGCTAGGAGGTTAAAACAGGGAAATGATAACTCTAAGCAGCGAATGTGGAGGCTGTCCAGGCACTGGTACACCCACACACACCGGGTAGCTGGCCTTGGCCCATGGCTGAGCCAGAACCCTGGCCAACTTTCCTTTTATTTTTCCCTCCTCGCAAAAAAAAGCACGAGGTTAAGCTGACCGGAGAAAGCAAAGCTACCACAGCCTTTTGTGGCCAGTAAAGCCAAGCACAGACTGTCATTGTCAGGCTGTGTAACACAGTCCACTTTTGTTGTTTACTTGCAGCAGGGGGTGAAAGGAACTGCTCTAAGTTGTGTTCGGTGATGAGGAGCCAGGAGAAGGGCTGTTGTGGGAGGAGGTTCTGCTGTCTTCCTGAACTTTCACTTTTGATTTTCAGCTGAGCTGGAAACACGATTCTATTTTGTTATTTTCTTTTAGTGCCTGGACCTGAGGCAAGATCCTCAGCTGGGATAAATCAGCTCTGCTTCCCTGTGGCCGAGGGAAGTAAAAGGATGCACAGTGGTTCTGGATATGACCCGCCTTGTTTAGAGACTGGAGCTCTTTTTTTCCCTGGTAAAATTGAGACCACCATATTCATGTGCTCAATCATGAAGAATGTGTACATTTTTCAAAAACACAACTTCCCAGTGACCCAGAGTGCCTTTAAATAAAGAAGTGCTGCTGGACCTTGGCAGTGTGAAAGGAGCAGTTGAAATCCCTGTCTTGCCCAGCTGTTAAACCTGTGTTTGATTTCTGAAAAACCTATAGAGGAAAAGGGTTAAAGGAGACCGTACAAGAAGTAGAAGAAATAAATTGAATGCACATGTGCAATCATTATTCATACTAACGTTCCTTGTATTACTTCATAACACAGCTGTATACACAAAAAACCCAGTCCAGTTTGGTTTCTTCCTATTTGAATCTTATTAATTTCTGTTTAATGGAACACAAATGTTTGCGCTCTTCATTTTGACGAACGCAGCCTCGTGCTGTATTTGTTAAGCATTAGCTAGCACGGTTGTGACCATCTAATACAAATGTCTCTGGGCCTTTCATGGCTCCTGACAGGACATCTTTTGAGCATGACAGTTGCCATGGGGACGGGTGCAATGCCTATTTGGAAGGAAAATTGGGAGCAATGCTCATTACGTCAAAAACTACATCAGGGAGGGAGGGAAGGAGAATGTTTGCTTCTTGTGCTGACACTTAGCTGCTTGTTTTACCCGCCACCCACACACTTCCATCAAACAATATCTCTTTCAAATGCAGAAGTCAAAGTTTGCATCTCCTATCATTCCAGCTGGAACAGGCAAGGGCTGTGTGAAATGAATATCATCGTGCTCAGGGCCAGGGCACTGCCTGGCTGGCTCTATCTGTCACTTCATAACACAGCAGCACTGAGACCTCTCAGTTTTCCCCTCCTCCCGCCCTTGGCCAAATGCTTTGCAGAGCTCCCTGGGGCACGGCGGGGACACCAGGGTGGTGTGGGGAGGGGGCAGCTGGGGAAGTATAACCAGTTTACTCAAAACCATCAGATTTATTGTGGATTTACTCTGGTGAGAGAGAGATCAGTGTCTGTGTCTGTATCATAATTTCCATAGACAGGGAAGGTGGCAATAAGAATCACAAAGATCTTCGTATATCCTCCCCATCCCCCCCGGACACTGTGAGAAGTCAAGGGAAAAAAATCCCCTTTTTGTTCAAAAAGAGTGGAGAGCTTGCTCTTTTCATGTATTCCTTAAGTCTGCACATTTCTTCCATTAGAAATTAGCCATCGCTATATTTTTCACTGGCTCGTTCTGTTGACTTAGGCGTTCAAAAAAACCCTAAACCCACACTGAGAAAACCCCCAAACCCCGCAAAAACTGGATAGCAGCCAAACTGTTGAAGGGAGTGGCGAGGCAGACTCGCCACGAGGCCCAGGTTTGAACAGGGGGTGTTTGCAAAGTGCTCAAATGTCTGATTTTAGGTGCTGGAATAGTATAAAAAAATCTTCTTGGTGAAATACAGGAGGTGGCTGCAACACCTTGCTGATACTCGTGATGGCCACACTGAATTGTCAGGGTGGGATGGATACTTAGTGCCTGAAATACCTGCATCCTGAAGGATTTGCCTTAAGGTCCTGCTTTGCTTTCTGTGTTTTACAGGGACCAGGTGTTCACGGCAGCGCCCAGGGGGTTGCATTTCCCCCGCCCTCAGGCAATCCAGAACCTGTCTAGTCCATGTGCCAGACTTCTTGGAAGTACAACAACTTCCCTAGCATCTGGCTGAATACAAATTATCTCCCACATGGAACAGGAACAGGATGGTGGAGCTGGCCTCTACTTTGCGGGGCAGTGAGAGTGTGCGTGTGTGTATGTTTGTGTGTGCGTGTGTGTGAGACTTCAGGGTTTTTTTGTGCTGTCAGAGCACTTCTCTATTCTCTTCACTATAAGATTGCAAACATGAAACATAATGCAGAGAAAGAGGCAGCTTTGACACACTTGCAAGTTTCCTGGCCATCATCAATCTGTGGGAATTCTCGCTGGGGACTCTGCACCAGAGAGGCTCCTTGACCGGCTCCCTAACTGCAGGCAGCAATTAATTTCTAAGGTTCTATTTACCTGAAAAAAAAAGCCCAAAACAACCAAGCCTCAACCCTCCCCTCCTAGAAATAAATGTCATTGTGTGATGCTGTAACAATTCTCCCTTCCTCCCCCTCCCTGTTCAGTCGTCCATTGACAGCTGCCTTTAAACTGGAACTTTCTCTACTCCTGCACAGCCTGCTACCACTTGAACTGCTTGAGTAATATCACATCATCTAGCAACAGCAGCAGCAGCAGATGTTATCTCGTCTGGGGAGAGAGGTTTCCAGGTCTGAATGCCAAAGTTGCAGAGGGATCTCATGCATTTCCCATAGAGTCACAACCCCCAGGAGTCATAAAGCTGATTTTGCATGGGGATGACTGTTGGAGTCCCAGGTAGTGCCTGGACCTTGGTACTCTCCTCCCTCCCCCCTGTATCTTTTTGTGGCATTCGCTAAAGCCAGGAGGCCATGTCTGAAAGGAGCAGGAGATTGCCTCTCCCTCATCTTCCCCACCATTTGATGACCACTTTTGGAAGGCTTGTTTAGCCCCATTAGAGTACTCTTTCTCTTCATTAGGGCGACGTATAAAAGTCCAACTTCCCTTAGCTTTCTTGCACAGCCAGGAGCTACTCTCCAGATTAAGAAATGACACATTTTTCTAGTAGATGATTTTGTCTAAATACTGATGTGTTTTACATGGGTTCATTGTCTGCTACACCAAAATCTGCAATCAATTCAATATTTATTCTTGGAAAATAATGATATAAATGCATTTTTTCTCTCTAAAACAGTTTTCCTCTCAGTAGATACAGCTAAAAAGAATTATAACACAAGAAAAACTAGCACTGCAGCAAGTTTCAGAGTTAACCTGTGGTATGTGTTTGCCTATGGCAAACATGAGGCAATTGAATTAATTTAGCCATCCCTGCCTAGTCACATCTTCCATCACCATAATTTTTCTGTCTATCTGATCATTTTGTTTTGTTCAAACTTTAGGTCCAATTCTTTCTCCAGATTTATGCATGCAATGACATGCACATGTCTGTTAGGTTTAATGGGAACTATGAGCATGCCTCTGAAGGAAGAGGTCTAGATCAAAAGTCTATATGTCTTCACAAAATTTGTATGAAAACTACTCTGAAGAGCATTCTGTAATAGACCAGTGTGAATTTATTCTCAGTCTTGCTTTTTGTACTGTCTGATGGTATAATTTTCATAAAAATCTAAATTTAGCTGTAAAAACCTAGATTTTCATAATATCTGATATAAGTTACCAGTTTATTCCTTTTATAATGAAAAAAATTTTTTTCAGAGCTTTCAGAATTTCTTTATTCAGTTTTGAAGGAATTTAATGTTTTAGTTTTAATTTTTTTCATTTTTGCACAATGTCCTGGCATTTATGCCAGTGTCAAAATCAAAACAGGAGACACTTTGAAATAAAAAAGAAGATAAAAATTTAAACTTGCTGGATGACACCTGCCTCTCTTGCCACTGTGATTTTTAAAGATAATTTAAATAAGAGAGTATTTCAGAGAAGTAATTGCATACTATCATTAATTACATGTTGTATAATTCTGTAAATAAGTAGAATAAAAATTAAAACCACATTACATTAACTAAAAGAAAATAAATTTTAAATAAAGGAATTCTGAAATGAGCTTTATCAAATCATTAGACATTTCCAGTTTCCACTTCACAGAAAATTTCAGCTGTATTTAGTGATGTTCTTAGTCTCTGGCGGTCTCAATAGTTGTTAAAAATCTCGGAGCAGGAAAACATATGTCATTTCGAAAAACTACTATTACAATTAATTCTGCTCTTTTACAGTGACTTTATTAAGCAGAGAATAAACACTGGCCTAAGTGTTTACTAGGAAGAAACTCTGCTTTCCAAACACTTGAAGTAACTGCTTTTTGTTCTGTGGCAACCAGGTTTTGAAATGAAGATGTTTCATTCTTCCATGGTACAGACCTCCCACACACTTTTGCTTTCTCCTGCTTGCAGTGGTTCGCAGAACTGCACTTTGCAGGCAGGGACCCAAAATCAGCCCTGGCACAAATAGCCCCCGATACCCAGGCTGGCCTACAGCTGTCCTTAGACATGTGTCTGCTTTTCTGCCCAGGGTCCAGCCTTCCATGGAGCTGCTTTGCTTAGGAGTAATTTGATGTAACACAGGGGATGAGTGAACAACTCCCTGGGCCTTCAATGGAAAATGAAAACTGTGTCCCCAGCAAAAAGTCTCCTTAGACTTTATATGGTCTTTAATGGTGCTGTGCCATGAGGTACTCACTCAAGCATCCTCTTTCCTGGGCTGTATTTTATTTTACATATTCAGAGGGTGTTCTAAGTGCAGCGTTTCCCTTGGCTCTCTGAGGACAAGGATATCTCCACAGCCTCATCATGGTACTCTGGGGACAAATCGCTCCTATCTATTGAAAACAGCACTATTTCTACCATTAGAATAAAAAAAAAAATTATTTGTAGGGAGTTGGATATCCTTTTTCTTTGCAGACAGTCAGAGAATTCTTCCATATTTGAATTTGCTTAGCAATACTATAACTGTTCTGAGAAATAGCTTCCCTTGAGCCAATAGTATCAACAAAGCAAACAGGCTTAGTTTGTTCCAGTCACCTCCATCTTTCTTTCTAAACTCAGTGAGCAGCCCACGTGGCCGGGCAGAGAGATGGAAAATCCCACTGTGGGACTTGATCTCTCAAGAAGAAAACAGTAATTTAGGGAAAGGTAAGAGAGATTTAGATCCAAGAAATACTAGAAGATAAGAAATGTTTGCTTTCCAAGAGTTTCCTGGTCTTGCTGAAGGCAGCAGCCCCATAAAAAACTAGCCAGCTGAAACGCTTGCTATGTAAGTGCAGGGGTTACCTTTAGATATCCTCTCCTTGCTAATGCAGGAATAGCCTGGCTTACAAAGAACATGAATGTCTGGTACAGCTCAAGTGCATTTGTGCCAGAACTCCTACAATGTGCTCCTGCTGTCATGGCCCCTTACTTTGTCATGCTCATTTGAAGTAAAATCACTGTCTGGTGATTAACACACACCCACACCCACACCCACGCCCACACCCACACCCCCCAAAAAAGAAAAAGAAAAAAAAAAAGGCAGTTGTGGTTTGATGTGTTTGCTGGGTCTTCATCACTGATACGAGTAAAAGACCATTGTTCGAGCTGGGAAGATTGCCAACAGAGACAGAGAACTAGGGTTGCATCCAGACAACACAGCACAGGTTGTACAGCTAACAACAAGATACCATTATACAGATATCCTTGATGAAAGAACTAGGAGAAGACGTGTCTTGAGATAATATATCTGTGGAGTTTCCCTTTCCTGAGTCAAATGACTGAATCACTTAAGCAGGACGATACTCTCGACATGCCCTTGGAATAGTCTCTTCCTGGGCTGGTGACTTTCCCTTCTCCTTCCGCAGTTCTCTCTTCCAACACCAGCATTATTAAGTGTAATTAGCTTCCTTTCCTGTAACAGAAGCCTAGATTTATGCAACTTTGTGTATTCTGCTACTTCAGTTTGTGTTCTGGCTCACATGACATTTATACCAAAGTTGGCATTCCCAGTTAAAGCTGTTCAATCCCTTAACACATTGCAAGCCTGAGGCTGGTGTCCCAGTTACCCACTACTGAGGTAATTCAGTGTAAATCAGCTCCTCTGTCCTATCAAGGAAATAGAAGTTCAAAATCAAATGAGATTAAGGATGTTATCATATTTCTTATAATTCCCTTTTTCCTTTTGCACTATCCAGGTCCTTGCTTTCTTTAAACTGCTCTCTTCTCTCCCCCTCCTCCTTCCCACGTGTCCTTCATGAATCCAAGAGCCCTCCCTCTTGCCCAAGGTGAGGTTCCCATGCATTTTCTTACAGTCATACAGGGATTCAATTTGCTCCTCTTTGACTAACACCCAAATTCAGACCCTAAATGCTGAAACCACTCAAAACAGCAGAAAACAATTCCTGCTTCATGTTTCCTTAGGGCTACATCCTGGGCCTTGCAACCCCAATACTCCAGCAAACCTCACACTGCATCTTCACAGGGTTTCACAGGGTTCATACTTCTTAACAAGGACTATCTGTGTTGCTTCACTCAACATACATGCCCTTCCTAGGTTTTCTTCCATCCTCTCTCTTGTGACTGAATGTTTCGGGTTTTCTCCACAAGTAAAATGGTATGGAATTTCTATCTTCCTGACAAACAAGGAAGAAAAGAAATGACTTTTTATACAATTTCTCCTCCAAAAAGTGATGCTATGTTTTAGGGAAAACAATGAGGACAAAAAGAATAGTTTATTCCTCACCTTAGCCTCACAGGATGAATTCCCTTTGCATTTGTTCTAGTTAGGCACATACATAATTCTTGTACTTATCACTGATTTTTGCATCCCTGCTCATGCTTCTCAATCCATGTGGCCCAAAAACCCCCACCAGAGACACAGATACTGGCAGCAACCTCAGGTTTGATTTCCTTCATGTTCTATAATAAGCAAGTACTTTGCATGGGAAAACATTTCTATATCAAGCTCTTATTTCTTCATTCTTTGAAGAGGAATGTTCTACAGTTACTGAAGAAGCTTGTGCCATATGGTCCCACCTACATGTTCTTCCTTCCTGTTTTCACAGTATAGTTTGCGCTTTTTAGCCATTTTTTTTTGTTTTGCTGTTGATGTACCCACAGTGATCCAACAACAACTCGTTTCTTGCCGTTCAACTGTAGAATTGTGACACCAACCATTCTGTGCCTGTATGTGATTGATTCTAATAGAGGGATGGCCATTTTTCCATAAATTGTTCCTTCCAGTTACATCCTCTGCCTGATCTCATTATTAGTAGTGTTAACAGTGTTCTCGTAACAACAGCCAGAGGCTTTGGCCTCTAGCTACACGAAGCATTGAAATACATTTTTTTCCTTTTCTTTTTCACAATCTATTAAGGTCACTGCAAGATCTGCTTTATTTTCTCATCTGGTTTCCCTTTTATTAAATGCAAATATGTTTTTATGTTGCTAAGTGGGAATGTTGTTAAGTGGAAAAGACAAGTCTGCAAAATTAAAAGAGTGCCAAATGCCCTGTGCAGAATTAATTCGCCTGTCCCTGCCCCCATCTGCCAGTGCCCACAATAGCTCAATGCCTTTTTCCATCATAGTCAGAGAAGGCAGAAACGAAGAAAAAAAGACACAAAGCAATGACAGGAAAATGGAATTAAACAAAATCACAAATGGGGGAAAATAATAGAAGTCATCATCAACAACTAGACAAAAAACTCAGTGAGCTACAACTCTGTTATCCAACTGAGGGTCATGTCCTGAAATGTCTATGGAACATCCTGAAAATTTCCTGAGCTATTAGAAACTTAAAATATTTAGTCTTCAGGCCTTATTAAAGAAAGGATTAATCACAGCAGAATGTTTTATATTATACCTGCTGTGCGAGGATCACTCTGTGATTTATAAAGTCCAATGTCATGGCTCCTCTGAAGCAAACATTATTCCTATTGTATGGAAAAATGCATTTAGATATGCAGAAAGTCAGGCTATTTTAAAATATTTTTTATATTGTAAGTTATACAGTAATTATAAGTGGAAATACATTTAATTAAAAGGATATAAAGGATTTTCTATAGTTTCCCATGTTAGACCTCAATTTCTCTAAATTTCTGTTCTTTTATTTTGTTTTTTATGTGTTATAGGTACAAATTAAAAAATATCTAAAAAGTATCACAGAATCTGTGAATCTGTCACTTACTCCACAACACACAAATTCACCATCTTCAGCTACACATTAAGGAGGTTGACTGTGAAGTTCTCTCTTATTTGTTTCCTTATCTTAGGAAATCATCTACTGGGTTCTAGGTTTAGGGGAAAAAAACCAATCAACCAACTAACCAACCAGACAAAAAATGTGACCAACAACAAAACTTCATTCCATTTGCTTTTTAAAGGATAAAGTCTTTAAGATTTATACATCATTAAGATGAGATACAAACAATGATCATCAGACTTTTGCAAGACTATTTCCAAAGTGAAACATATTGTACTGTCATGACTACGATTAAGAAATTAATCAAAACTTGGTCAGAAAAGTAACAGAGGATTCCTCAGCCTTGTTTGGTAATTTTTTTTTTAATATGAACAAAAACTTGGTTAAACTGGGCCACTTAAATTATGGATTCAGTCCTGAAAATACTTGTAGGAAAATCCAGCTTTTTGCATCTGAGCAGCCTCCACCAAGTCTAGAGGAAATATTCCCTTGTGTAAAATTTACTCAGATTTGTAGCACCAGGACTTAAATTAGGAAACAGTGCTGCAGGCCTGCTTGGGGGAACAAAATAGAACAGCTGCACCTAATATGTGTCATTATTATTACTGGTTTAATCTGTCCCCTGTGTAAATAAAATTATGCTAAAATGGCATTTGCCTAAACTGAACTTAAGAAACAATTAACAAATGTAGTTCCAAAGCATAACAGAGGCTGGAGGATCTTCTGCCACTGATGACACACATGGCTGTCTGCAAGGACATGTGGAGATATGCAGAGCCAGAAGCAGGGGCTGTCCACCTGATGTCTCCTCCTGCATCCCTGACTATGCAGTGGGGCAGGCTTTTGCACAAGGATGGGCTTTTTTGGAGTTGGACTCCTTCTCCCTGTGTGTTCTCTCAAAACCCAGGAGCCTGCCACCAAGCACACGTGGCTTCTTTTAGATGTCTTTCTCCCTAAGCACATAGGATTTAGGGATATTTCCAGGAGATCTGTGTGGATCAGTGGTCACTCAGATCATGATCCACATGGAGCTGGAGGGAATGAGGGAAAATTGCAGACTGTACAGACTGAGTGCAGGAAAAGACAGGCTGTAAAAAGAACATTGAGAGCTATTCCCCAGGAGGCTGCTGAACGCGTGAAGCCTACTCAAGGGCTGCTTTGACTTGCAGTCAGTCCAGCAGAGGTTTTATATGAGCACTTACCACAGCAGCTTCAGCAACCCACAGCAATCCAGAGAGAACCCTGGAGATGCAGGGAACCAAAGGTACTCACAGGCTGAGGATGTGGGCTCTCAAACATCCTGAAAAGGGGAAGGTCTTAGCCAAAGAATAGATTGGACATGTGAGCCTGTCAGCACATCCTGTACAGCATCACTTCGTTGTGGCTCTCACACCATTTAGAAGGTTGCAAAGAAGTATGATTGCATGCGGAGAAAGTCTTCCTCTGTGCAGCTGGACTACCAGGAATGCATTCAGGTCTTGATTGGTATATTCTGTGAGACTTCACTGGTGCTTGGGTTTTGGGAAAAAAAGAGAAAACGAGTCCATGCCAAGTGGGAGATGCAGAGGGAGGAATTCAGAACTCAGAAGGGACATTCAACAGCAGAATCGCCATCAGAATGGAGGAAACATGAAATAAGTATCAAAAGACACTAAAATATTTTATTTCCCCATACAACCAATCAGGTCGTCATTAAATTGTTAATGACAATTTCTCAGGAACCATATGTAATTAAGGACACTTTTAAAAAGCAGAGATGAAAGTACAGCATGTTGCTTGTATTAAGAAATCATCTCAGCAAGACAGAAAGGAGCAAATACAGATTAATTTTAGAATAGTTAGAAGTACTGCGGTGGCAGGTGTGAGCCCCTCTTCTCCACCCCAGCCATGTCCAGTGCAGTGTTGTACACTGAGGGCTGCTCAATCCTTTCCGTCCAGAGCTCTGCCTGACCGTGTGGAGCATCAGGTTCTTCTGGGGCAGAATCAGGTGTAAGAGATAGGTGTCATTTCCAGCCTTGCTTTTCTTGGACTTTGCACAGGGGTAATTTGGGGAATGGGGAACGTTCTGAGGGGTTATAAGAAAGAAGTCATCCTGGGCATTTCTGACTAAACTGAGTGGCATGCTGCCCACAACTGCAGGAGTGTTGACAATCCAGATAGCCCCATCTCATCCCATGTTCTCCAAAACACTTGTGAAAATATTTGAGTGGGTCTTGAAGGACACAAGAAGATGGCAATGGCTATCTGGAGAGCTCTGGATTTTACCCAGAACCTTGGCTTGGACAGCTTTGGTGGTGTGAGGATGCAATACCTGCATTGTGATGTACCATGGTGGAATGTCTACATTCGTGATGTAAAAACATCCACATGAGAGAGCTGGTGATGAGCATGTCCAGTGCAGTCTCTGGGATGGTCAGCAAAGATTAGATTCATTTTTCTAGCATCTCTGCTGCTGGAGCTGTTTGCAAGCACAGCAGCTTTTCTCTACAGGTGGTGCCAGAGATGTAGAGAGCCTGGGCAAAGGGCTGCTCCCTCTTTCCAGCTGTCTTACTGGATGCCTCTCTGCTGAACTGGACCAAGCAGGGCCCTGTTGTCTTGGGGTCTTGGACAACTGCTCAGAGTTCTCACCTATTAAGCCAGCTCTGTCTAGAGCTATTTTCTCCTTCTGTGCACACCAGGACTATGAAAGACCAGCTCCAAAGATCTTGTTTTGTACCAGTAGACCTTGTGATCAGATTCAGCCAGCCTTCTACAGACTGTCAGTTTCTGTTATGCAGTTCAGTTATTTCATCAGCAGCTTTGGGAATGAGGGTCATTTCAGCCCTCATTGATTGGGACTGCTGGGACAGGGCTACCTTTCTAGACAAGGGAGGGCTGCAGCAATGATGGCCAAATTTTTTAGGAAGTTTTCATGTAACTGTTATGTGAGCACAGGCTGATTATTCTTTCCAAGTTGTTTAATTTATGCATGATATTCACTGCTGTCATCTTTATGGCACAGAGCTTAAAGGCTGTGACTGTGAATAGTGTTACACATTGTACATTTGTTTTGTTTTCCAGAATGACTGGAACAACTTGGTGTGTATTTTTATGTAGTTCTCATAGATGCAGATAGGTCTGTGTTGCTCTTCTATATCTACTCTAGCCAGTGTACTCCACCAGCATTTCAATTGCTGCTAGTCAATAACACTTATTACAGCAGAAGGAAAACATTAATGATCTTCCTAAGTATTGTGCCAGGTGAATGGCAAACACAAGAAGTGTCTTGACTAGATAGAGGATCTTCACACCTTTTGACAGATGCACTATATACACAGAAAATGTAGTGGTGTTTTTCCAGCCATGAGAGTCTCACCCTTTGCATAAACATCAAAGGGAACATACCCAGAATATTCAGCTAGATGAAGAGTGTGAATTCATCACAGATTCCTCCTCAGCATCTGCCTAGACTTAAAATAAGCAGATCCAGAGAGATTACTGCATCAGAAGCAGGGAGAATCCTGCCAAAGGTGAATTGCCTCTTTCCTGAATGCTGCCAAGAAGTGGGTAAGGCAACTCTACATGACTTCTATGATGCTTCTGCTTGGCGTTTCAGCTAGTCTTAGACTGGGATGACCTTGAAAGGCTGATAACTCCCTCACTGGTGACAGTGGAAGGCATTGGCAGAATGGTACTGATTTTTCTATAGCTGTTCCTGCTTTTCCTATGACTGATGGAGGTGAGCACTCTTAGCACTCAAATCTGGTGCCTGCAGGGCATCTGTTTTTCACTCATGTAAAATCTATATATAACTGTCAGCTGTTATTAACTCTTAGTTATGATATATGTACAAGTAAAACAAGCTATACGGTAAATAGCATATTTGTGATGCACAGCACTTTTTCAGTACTTTTCAGGAGAAAGTCAGGGCCTGGCTGAAGGTTTAAAGTCAGAGCATGAACATACAAAACTGACCTGAGACTGTCAGAAGGGGAAGAATGTTGAAAGGACAAAACAAATTTTCCTACTCTAGAAAAGGAGAGCGTCTCACAAAACAACACAGGGAAAAGCCTCAAGGCCATACTGTAGTCACCTGGCTAGCAAGGAAAGTCCCTGAGTTGTGCTGCCTGTCATGTATTTATATGGGTCTTGACATATTAGTAGTGCTATGTAGAGATGACAGTCCACAATTCTGCATGGGGAAGACAGATGTGCAGAAGTTTTTATAGCTGTTTAACAAGTGCGGTGTGGAGAAGGAAATGTATTGCTCAGGAAGAGCTCTTCAACACAGCTGAGACCTGGGCACAGCCTTCCTACATCCAGGTTTCATCCTCTCAAAAGGCTGTGGCTTCCTTTTCACCCCATCATTATCCCTAGGGGTCCTTGCCTACAGTTAAAGGACTGAGCCTTCTGTTTCGTTGTCAGAAACAGGTTATTTTGCTCTGTCCTAGTTTCAGCCAAGGATGTGAGAGCCTGGAGCTGTGTGATTGTGTCTAGTTTGTTATTCTATACCACCCAAATCCTTGCTGGGGGAGAAGTAAAGGTTTCTCACTCCTCCTTCCCATGCAGATGCACAGGAGAATGTTGGGT
The DNA here is from genome assembly GCA_013397775.1 of Eulacestoma nigropectus. Taxonomy (NCBI): domain Eukaryota; kingdom Metazoa; phylum Chordata; class Aves; order Passeriformes; genus Eulacestoma; species Eulacestoma nigropectus. The sequence goes on along the minus strand of VZTE01004196.1, from coordinate 354,005 downwards.
GCCCCAAGGTGTTCGCAGTTAGATTGTGGAAGTTTCATGTGGCAGCAGCACACTTCATCCTTCCCTTCCCTTCCCTTCCCTGAAACTTCCCTGAAACTTCCCTGAAACTTCCCTGAAACTTCCCTGAAACCTCCCTTCCATTCCCTTCCCGGCATTCCCCTTTCCTTCCCGGAACTTCCCTTCCCTTTTCCTCCCTTCCCAGAACTTCCCTTCCCTCCCTATGTAAGGAGATATACTAAATGAAAGCAACTTTAATTTCTACTACAGGCGGAAAGTATCGATTCCAGTAAGCAGTCCTCAGACATAGGCCAATAAAGGACTAAGGAAGAAATTAACAGCAGTGAAGCCTGATATTAACTTGAGTTTTGACTGCCTCAAGAACTTAAAAATTAGGAGGTCACTGCCTCAAATGAGACTGGATGAAAACACAAGCTATTTTCTTTTGAAGCACGATTCAGGCTGCTTTTATGGAAAGTCTAAGTCAGAGTGAAGTTTCCAGGTCCTGTGTTCACCTGCAATTTTTTTCTCTTGAAATGCATGCCTCCATGTAATGACATGACTGTATAAACTGAAGCATCATTAAAAAAAAGGGTCATTGCCATAAAAACTCAAAAGCTGACCACATTGTGACCCTGATAAGAAAAGCAAGTTTTCTGAAAGAGAAAAACCATTTGGGTCAGTAAGGCTTCTTTTTGCTGGGTTTCAGTATTGCAGAGATAGGCACGCAGAAAAATGTATCAGCCTATCTGAAAAAATAAACAAGAAGCTATAGAAAAAAAGTCTTATCTTTTTTTAAGCTTTCTCACCACTTAACTCACCAATACCAGAAATAGAAAAATTAAGCCTTTCTCTAGAGAAATAGCTTTAGTGATTATTAATAAAAGGAAAGTGGGAACAAAGAAATCTAGTAGGGTTTTTTAATTATATATTTACAGACCTTCTATTTTTTGAAAGCAAAATATTTTTATTTCTAGTGCCAAGAAATAAAGACACTTCAAATGGAAAATACCTGAGTTTTTTCATGTAAACATATACAGGGATTTGAGCTTTGGAACTTCTGAGAAACAGTCCTGGTTTATGAAGACAGAGAGTTGGAATAAGTAGCTGTGCAGTGAGTAGTATCATTATGTCATCAAGGAAACTCCTCACGTAAAAAAATTAAGGACATACAGAAGTGTTTATAGGGTCAGAATTTCAGAGCAAGTGATGAGTGCAATGGAAATCCCTAAACCAAAGAGACAGGGTCCACATCTTTGATCCGTGAATTACACAGCCCTTTGCATACAGTGACTAATGGCCATGCAACAGCCTTGTGTAAGAACCATCACAAATATTTTGATAGTCCTTGTTTTACAAGTGGTAAAGATCAGGTGGAGAAGGCAATAATTGTTCTGATTTATGACTGGCTCAGAGACGTGAAGTGGCTGTGTCTGCTCCAAGGTAAGGAAAGGGCTTTGAAACAAAACCTAAACCATGGTGACTTCCATCAGTGTTTGCTTCTCACTTAGCTGGCTGGCGGTGCTCCAGCCTACAGTGAAACTATCTGAATCTTAGCTATCTAGCCAAGGCTGTTGTTTGGGTTCCCCTTGTAGGGGATGAACAGACATGCACCAGCCTTCTCCCGCTGGTCTGGAATACCTAAGCTTGGGATGAGAGACAGCCTAATAGGTGTGTCTCCCTCTGCACTGATTATAAACGGGTGAGTGATTCAGAAAGGGCACTAAATCTAAGGGCACCTAAAACCAATCTGAAGGAGTTTCTGTTCTTACTAAGCAAGTTTGGCCTTGGATGCTCCACAGTTGAGAGCAGCCATGGAGCCCTTCTGAGCCTTTGGAAACATCTCCTGATCAGTGGGCTACAATGAGCTCAAAGCTGCAGCCCAAAGACATCCTGCGTCTTTAAGTATTCTGTTTTCAGGAGTATCTAGAGCTTGAGCACAACCTCTTTAAATGTGGGTTGTATGTCAAAAATGCAGTCTGGTCTTGGACATCTGGCAAGTATACGTATATGCTTAATTGAGAGAATAAACATTCCTCAAAGATTCAGAGTCCTGAGATTGCAACCTTGACTTTAACCTTTTGGCTTTTTTTACATCCTAGTAAATGCAATCTATCACACATACCACATTAGAGTCTACCCCCAAAAAACTGGAACAGATCACAGTTCTATGAAGCTGAAAAAAAAATATTTGTGATAGGATTTAGAAATGTAAGATTACATCGTAATCCTCTCTTCAAAAAGAAAAATGAAAAGAAAAGCTGAGAAAAAAAAAAAAAGAAGCAAATTATTCCTGCTATGGCATATGAAAACTAGAAGAATTTAATTTTCTGGTCTGTTTGTCCTAGCATGCTTCTCTAGGCTTGTCATCAGTTCCACTGGAACACAGGGAATGTAAAAGATATTTTAATACAAATTACTGAATTTGATTCATTCCATTCTCCATATAAAATTGTCTGCTGTAAAATTATGTCTAATGTGAAACAGTTATAATTTGCTTGCTACTCACTGTATTAATACCTATTAAAACTGACCACAGTAGCATGCACCCAGTTGTTGCAACATGCAAAAACCCACAAGATTTATTTCAATGTGTCTGGGGAGTGCCAAAGCATGAAAATATATTGAAATTTAAAAGGTCTAATGTAACTATTATATAGATCCTTGAGAAAACTGCCAGTCAACTCAGAATAGTACAGTCTGCTATTTCTAAATATTACAGACCTCTTATAAATCCATTTTTGTGATGTTTCCTACATGAGTTACACCTATCACTGGATTTTTTACCTTGATTTCAAGACTTGCAGTGTCTGTAGATCTCTTTAAGCACTGGAAGTTTCACAGCATGAATCAAATTAATTTCAGAAAACACATCTAGAAGCAGCGCTAGAGTCACCTTGCAGAAAAGCCCTTATGAACAGTGTGTTTATCATCAGTATTAATTAAAGCCTGGAATCTGACCCCGGAGTTACAGACTATCCCAGTGTTGGCTACAGATCAGCCCATCTAGCAAAACAAACCCTTTAAGCAATACCACGTGGAAGACCAATGGTCTCCAGTAGGACTGGCCTTTGGTGATAAGATCAGTGGGGAGGTGAACATGACTAACAGGATTTCAGTGCTTTGATACTCTGCTGATAGGCTCTATAAAAAACCTCAGACACTTTGTACCAACCCACACTCACCAGGCATGGCAAAGTGCCAGCTCAGCCCTTTCTCTTGATGGACAGAAGCAATGCAGAGCATGGTTTTTCTTTCCACAAAATAGCAAGTAGTGGAGAGAGGTTCATGGCAGTGAGGTGTTAAAGTGACAAGAGCATTTTCCTCCTGCAGGAGTCACAGCATCTTCTCACAGGAGGATGAAAATGGCAACCATAAAGTGAGCAAACCAGCCAATAAAGATTATTGCAGGCCTGCTAGCGTGCAGAGTGCTAAAAATTTGCAAACTTCAATCCTTCCTGCTATAACATGTAGATCAAACTACCTCTTACTGCTTCCAGCTGTGGGAGGCTGAACATATGCAGCAGGAAAACTGCAGCTGCATGTACAGGGAAGAAGGCACCCAGATGGTGTGTGCACAGATGGAGCGAGGCTGTGCTGACGGCACTGCCCCTCATCCAGCACCAGATGACACACGGGAGCTGCTGGGGAGAGAGGGACAGCTGTGTGGGGACACTACAATGCCTCCATGCTGTGTGGGGTTCATTTAGGCCTCATTCTGATGAATTTGGAGGTATCCTGGCCTTGATCTGGCCTTCTGTGCTGAGGGCCCTACAGAGCACTTGCTCAGGGGAGCTGTGGTGAGGCATGTGGGGTGGATGAGGCTTAGTCAGAGGAAACCATGTAAATCTCAGCAGTGGCTAATTTGTGGCTTCATCCACAAATCATTTAGGCAGACAAGGGCAACCTACTTCCACTGCAAGGTTGTAAACACATGTATATTTCCTAATCCCCCTGCTCCTCCTGAACCCAGAAAGCATTTGCAAGTCTGCCTGGAAAGTCTCCTTTGCATCTAGTAGCTCTTAAAAAAGGGCTGGTTTAAGAACGTGATCCCAGAACATCACGGAATCATCCATTTGCACTGGAGGGGGAGCATCTGTAGACACCCAGCTCTGGCTCTGTGAAGGAGGTTCACCCTGCTCTTCTCTAGGACTTTCCCCATCAGCTCTCTTAGGGACCTCTCGGCTTGCTGGTCTTTGAAGATCCTACTCTTTGCTCAGAAGATGTAGGGCCTGATGGAGTGAAGGGGACCCTAAACACAAGAAAATGCAACACCCAGGACCTTCTGCCAGCACTGCAGCTGTAAATACTTTGCCTGTGGGAGCACATAATGATGGCTCTACTTGCTGGACTGGTTGGCAGCATGCTATGTTAATGTGATAGAGCAGAGTAGAGGACTGATGAGAATGGAAATGCAGAAATACAGGGAATGAAAATAAGAGCATGAGATAGCAGAAATTCTGCTATCAACACTGGTAAGTTGTGTCCATTGCTGTCATATAGAAATGAGGACAGTGGGCAAAGGATGGGCTTCACTTCACTTATGGTGTGCAGATCTTCAGAGTAGGTTGGCCACACCCAAGCTGTTTGAAAGGAATGGTCAGTATTCCATGGTAACTCCCAAAATGAGGAGTGTTTGGGATATTGGTGTTTGGGCTGCACTGGAAATCTGCCAGGAAGAGCAGTGACACATTAATAATATACACAACTGAGTCTCAGTGCCCGGATATGTTCCTGGGCATTGTTCAGTTTATTGTCATGTGCTTTCCCTTTGAGATCTGGTCACCATGTGGATCAGCTGACATTTGTACCACTGCAATGTGCTAAATGCTACGTTCAAAAATACAGTCTTCTGAATATTGTTGCAGAAGTCAAAACAAAAGGAGCAGTAACTTCCTAAACTATGAGTACATGAAACACAAAAATACTCACATAATCTCTGGAAGTAAGACATCATCATTTCTTCACATACAGCACCAGAGAAATCACTCTGATTAAGTGAGCATTAAAAGAACTATTTAATTACCTGGCAAACCTAGCAGTGGATAGAAACATCTTCCCTTTGAGCGACATTTCTGATACATTCTCATAGTGAGGACATAAATACTCCCTGACAGCATTGTCAAAAAAAACCAAACCTGAAAGGAGAAGAGAACATAACCTGTAGTGAGATAGAAATTGCCATTCAGATCAGTCAAATGCCTTCGGCAATCTTGTAGTCTACCTGACTGCTGTTAGCACAGGTTCTTTGGAGAAAGACACAAACACAACGCACCACTGTGCAATGACTTGCCTGTGGAACAGTTTCTGCTTAACTTTAAGACATGCATTATGTCCCAGAGCATGACAGTTTATCGCAGCTTGTGTGACTCCTACATTTTTATCCTAGCTTGTATAAGAGTAGATAGGATGATTCATACATATCATTTGGTGCTGCTTTTAGCATTTATGGAGGAAATGCTAACTGTTCCTTCTTACTCCTTTGACTGATTTTTACCACTGGAGTTACCACAGAGCTAGTGACGAAAGAAGCAGAGGCAGGTGCTCTGGCTTCAGCTTATAACACAACTAGATTTGGGTAATTTCTTCCAGACTTAAAGAAGGGAACTACATGGTATTAGCAAGGCCAGCCTTGTTTTTTAAATATATAACTTGCAGGTTGAGCCAGACTTTATTTCTGTTTATGTTGTGGCATGACACCTTGTGACTTTGATTTAAGTGGGGGAGCAGGTGAGGTCTTTGGTGACTTTCCACTGGCTGGAGATTTCCCATCAGGAAGCCAAGTTCACCTGCTGGCTTCAGCTGTGAGCCTCCAGGCACCTCCAGGCTGTTAGTCATTGACTTTGAGGCCTTTCTTGCCCTATGGGTGGGTTAACTAATGACATTCCTCTCTTCCTGCCACCTCCTCTTACCTAGAGAGCCACACAGCTCTCAGGGTCCATTGATGTGGTCCCATCAATCCATCATCATGTAGTGTGGTGTGGGCCCTGACACCTCCTCCCACCCCTCATGCCGCCTTCCTCGCTGGAATTGCAGACCTGGTTTCCATTTGCAAGCTTGGATCTCTGAGGAAGGAAGAAATGCTTTATGAGTCACCACCCTCAAGAGCTTTACACTTTGAGACGTAAATGTTGGAGGATATTGTTCAGAGGTCTCTCAGTTTGCTCTAAAAGCCTGCAAAATCTAGTGTAGAAACCAAAATCATGAATTTCTCTATTTGGCTATATGGAAATGATTATTGTAAAATGCTGATACCTGCAGAATTTTCCATGTAATTTTCACAGTCAGGAAACAGCAAACACAAAGCCCCTCAGCTCCAAGCTAAATCAAGAAATGAGTTTCCATTTACCATTGTATGTTTTGCTCTTGTTGGTGCCAGTAAACTCTAAGCAAGTTGTCTACAATAGCAAATACTTGCATAAGTATAAATGACATGTTTTTACAAAGGATTCCAACATATTGGCTACATCAGAAGGGGAAATAAGTGGAAAAGATGACGAGAATGTAGTTCTTAAATGGCTTGTAGCAAAGGGAAAGTCCAGCTCCTAATGTACTGTGGAACTATCTGGTAAAAAAAATATGCTCTTGGGTTCCATTTCATCTACAGATTAGGAGCACTAAAGATGCCATGAGAGAGGCCAAGACCACTAGCAAACTAGCACAAGTACTCCACCCTTGGAAGATCCGTAGATTCTCCAAACCCATCTGACAGCCCTCCAAAACCACTACAGGAAAGGTAGATATTAATAACTGCTACTAACATCCAGAAAGAGTAAACTGGGATTTCTTCTGGGTGATTGCTGGTGTCTAAGACCATCTCAACAATTCCTTCCGTGACCAAAGCTGGAAAGAATCAGGGAGAAGAGGGCTAAGAAATGAGGAAAACCAAGCCAATTCCAAACACTGAATTTGATCCCTGAAAAATTAAGAGTTTAAACAAAACAATAGTTGTCTTTTGATCTGGACTTGTAGCTATCACTTGGTTGACTTGTTGGACAATTCTACCTCAGCTAAGAATGTCCATTTCCTTTTCTTTTTGGGAATTGTTAGCCACCGAGAATTTGAATGCCAAGGAAAATGCTAAATACTATGTCTATGACTGATGTGAAGAAGTGGAGGAGGGAAATGTCTCTGATTAATCAGCCCCATGAAAACTTTCTTGCTCTGTTTTAACCTCCCTGTTCTGCTTGAGAAAGCGGCTGTTGAGGGTGCCAAACAGGTAAGATCAGAAGAGTTCTGTCTGACCTCCTTCAGTGATGGATGTTTATGGTGGAGGTTTATAGGGCTATATCAAAGACTGGCTCAGGGACCATCTCGGTGAAGGACACACACAGGATTTTGAGATGCTTGCTATGGTCAGACTGAGTTAAAGCCAGGCCTTTGACCTTTCTGCACAGAGGTTCTAGTGTTGAAGCCAGCAATATTTCTGCGAGTTTATCAAGAATCAAAAAGGGGGTGCTCAGATCAGTCTCAGCTAAACTCACAGAAGTGCTGGAGCCCAGCCTGCCCCAAGATAAGAGGGGCCAGTACAGAGGGAGAAGCCCATTGGTGCAGATAATGCTGTCATGGCATTGCCCTTCATCATCAGTTGTGGTAACAAGGGACTACTGGGGACAGTGGCAAGTCGGCAGAGTCCTTAAGTCCTTACATGGCTTCGTGCACAACATGTGCTGCAGGGACATGCAGACATACTGCTAAATCAACTTCTCAAGCCAAACATGGCACTCAAGCTTTCAACAAAAGGCCTTAAAGCCCCCTTTGACTTAGCATGGCCAGAGATTTTATTGCTGCCTCTGCCAGATATGACTTAATTTTTGATGGAATTTTGATTTTCAAAATGGCTCAGTCTTGATCATAGATAGAACCATAGAAATATTTGGATTTGAAGGGACCTTTAAAGGTCATCTAATCCAACTCACCTGCAATAAGCAGGGGCATCTTCAACTAGAAGATGTTGCTCAGAGCCCCATCAAGCCTGGCTTTGATTGCCTACATCCAGTGCCACTCTGGGCAACCTATTCCAGCGTTTCACCACCCTCCTTGTAAAAAAAAATCTTCCTTGTATCTAGTGTAAATCTAACTTCTTTTGTCTCTGTGAGATATGCTGTTGGCAAACTCTGTCACTGAAGTGTCTGCAAAGTGTCATTTGGGTGAAACAGATTAAGCATTTCACATAAGTCGGGACACTTAGAAAACATTCTGAAGTATCTATCCAGGCCTAATGAGAAGAAAATTAACATTCTCCCTTTCCTTCTAAACTCCCTCCTTTTCTTTTATGAAACAAAGAAACTTCAGGAGAAGCAGAGAACAAGCCCTACTGACATTAACGGGAATTGCATACTGAAGGCAGATACAGAGGTGCACTTCTTGTCCGTGAATGGGAAGCGTCACTGCCTGTCCTGATATTCACCAGAGTATAACAGCTAAAGGCCTTCCCATGCATCAGGAATCTTGACATAATGTAAAATTTTCAGAGTCACAAAATTGCAGCAAATTGCACACTACTCTTTGTGAGAAGGAACCCACACAGAGATGACTAATGGTGATCTGTGTCATAGCAACTTTTTCTGACTTAGGTTTTCCAGTGGTGCTTCAAAAGTTCAGCTCTCTTTTTTTCCAGCCCTTCACTGTGGCTGGGCACAGAAGCTGCACCACCAGCCACTGAGGCAGCCAGGTGTGATACCTGGATTCACACTGCTTGGTTCTGTGTTTAAAGGCCTCTCTTCACAACCACGACAGGGCACAAAATACCAATGACAGACAGGGAAGCCCAATAACCTGATCAGAAAAAACCACCATCCTGACCCAGCTCTTCCTAGGGCTGTTGCAGGGGGGCATCACGCCAACAGACATGGAGTAAGGCCCATGGAGATGAGACAACAGTAGCGGGTGTCTGGAGCACCTGGCAGGCTGAAGTGGGTAATTGTCTGTGAGAGAATGAGATGGTGGGGAAGGGCATTTTGGGATTGCTTGAGACTTAGTACTGGACACTTAGGGGAAAAATCAAAGGTGGGGAAAGACAGATAATGATGGTATCTGAGGAGGAACAAGCATGTGACAAGACAGGGATAGTAAAGCTATAAAAGGGGCCAGTTGTGCAAACAGGCAGCTGGTCAGTACACTTGTCTGACTATGCCTCGCACCTTGGCAGTCACAGTCCCATCTCCTGTCTGAATGACATTCCAGCTCTTCTCCTGGGAGAGGGATCCTGTTCAGGATCTGAGGGTGTGCGGGGTCAGAGTGCAGAAGCTGAGCAGGAGCTGGGTCAGAGGGACATGTGACAGGAGAGCCTGAAGAGCGTGTGTATCATGTTGGTGCATATGTCAGTGGTTTTCACAATTAAACACCAAACCGGACTAGCTGGCAAGTTGGATAAGAGGCTTTGGAGCCAGATATTGAGGTGCCTGTTGTGGTTTTGGGCCGTTTTCTGGAAAGACCCAAGGGTCTGTGAGTCATCAACTGGAGGGACCAAGGGATACAGGGGATGATGAGAGACTTGTTTGTGTGTGTGCACGTGCATCTGAACCTGTGCAAGGGAGGTTGTACCTAAGGGACCTGGAAAGGGGCCACAGCCACAGGGCTTTGTAAGCCCAGGTGCCAGTGCTTGCAGAGACTGGGGTCCAGGGGCAGCTGCTAGGCAGGCTGACAATCCAACCCCATGGATGGAGTGACCCACATTATATGTAGGGATACATTTCCCACTCCTAGAACTTCCTAGAACTGCCAGAGAGCTGGACAGGATTAGCCCATTTGAGCCACCTCTGTATGCGTATTTCTGCCTGTGCCAATCTATATGGCCAGCAATGTGTGTACGTGCATTTTGTGTGAGTGTGGATGAGCTCCTGTAGTGGCTGTGTGCTCAGCACCTCTGTGGGACAGACCTGGGGACACAGAGATGTGGCCGCCCCGTCTCAACCAGGCTGCTGGGTTTGGCAGCCCCCACAATAGATTACTTTACAGAGGCAAGGCTTTATTTCATTTAATGTCCATTAGTCGGTTTCGCTGAGAGTATATGGAATAAAGTACTAGCAAAAAAGGGCATTTGGGCTGATCGGGTTTTCCTAAAAACAAAAAGTGTGTCTGGACTGTAGAGCTAGGTGTAAGATCCCAGATCAGCTCTCTGTTAGTCTTGCTGGTGTAGGTTGGACTTGAGTGTACTTTAAACACCCAAAAATTTACCCAAGCCCCCTGGCCTCCTGGCCTCCCCTGTCAGACACCTGACACAGAAAGGATCACTCAGCATGCAGCATTGCTTTTATTTCTCTGCAGGTCATAGATTTTAGGGACAGGACTCACGAAGAACCTTCAACAGTTCTTAAAATCTGCACTGAGGTTGCCCACGGTCCTAAAAACCTGTAGCCCGTTGAGGTCTGGCCTCATCTGCAGTCACATCTCTGCATGACAGATAACAAGAGGGAAGGAAGGGTCACTGACAGAAAGATGTGAGAGAAGAGCTTGAGATGAGAGAGCCACCTCACTTGCCTTGATGAAAGACAGGCTCTGCCCCAACAGCTCTTTAAGCCTGTTTCCCCAATTGAATCTGCAAAAGAAATAAGATAAAATAACCCAACCATAGGGCTCTGTGTGATTCAAGCCACAATACTATGTCGGTCACAAAAGAAAAAAACTTTTGTTTGTATTTGGCTGGTATCTATGAATCACAGAGGCCACAAAGATTTTCACCAACCTTTGCACCATCTTTGATGGTTTGCAGATGTTCCCCACTACTGCTTAATTTCAAGTTTGAGCTGCTTTAGCAAAGACACATTGGAGGCAGCAGCTCTGATGGCCTTTCTCTGAACTGGCTTTTACCTCATAAAGCACTTCTTGCTTTTTAAAGGTTTGATTTTTCTATTTTTTTGTTTTAAGTTTGAGCAAAAATGGGTATAAGAGTGCTGTTGGGAATTAGTGATACTGCCAGCTTGCTCAGTGGTATTTTCACAGCCAGATACAATGGTTTGAAAAGGAACAAAGCAAAACACCGTAAGATTTCCTTCTCCACTCCATTTTCCCGAAAGGACAAATCTAATCTCTGCAATAGACTATCTCTTCCAGTCCAAGGAAATATTTGAATGTGATGTGCTAAAGAAGAAATTGAAGACAGTGAATTACCGCCCTTCTCCCACTGTGGTGTTTGCTGATTTTATCATTAGATTACTGCACTGTGGCTTGTTTGAATGGCCAAGCTGTTACACTCACCCTAAATGACTACACTCTTCTGAATGAAACATGTGCATGATTCAGAAATTGTTTATTTCACGAGGAGTGGGGCCTCCTCTGTCAGACAGCTAATGCGGAGTGGATCACTCAGCATGCAGCATTGCTTTTATTTCTCTGCAGGTCATAGATTTTAAGGACAGGACTCACCAAGGACCCTCAAGCCAATGTTCTTTTTCCATGGACCATAGGATTAATGAGATCAGTTCATGTTTCAGATCCGAAGACAATGGTTGGAATAAAATAGATTTTTCTGGAAAAACTTCCAGTATAAACATTTTTTTATGCATTGTGAGTTCTGATGATGAAGTACTTTCTTACAGTAAATGACTTTTAATTAAAAATATATTTCCAACCCCAGCCACTGGATCTTGTTTTATATCTTTGTCTGCCAGACTGAAACAGTCTCTCCTGTTGTCTCTTAACATATAGGTGGCTCTAGGTTGTAATCAGACCACCTTCTGGTTTGCTGGTCCCTTTAGACCTCTCCCAGGTATGTTTTTCAGTCCAACACATTTTTGTGCTTCGTGAAGTCTCAAGCACATCAACACCAGTGTAAGATCCCTAACTCCCACCTGCTTCCTTTTTCCCACGATTCTCTCTCCCACAAGTCACAGAAACAGATATACAACAGAAACATCTTCAGATGATGAACATACCCCTGCAGAAGAGTATTTTGAGACCAGAAGTTGACCTATTTTTGGAGCATCTGGCACATTCCCAATTGATTCTGCATCACCCTTGCTGCCTGATAAAATGTTATGCAGTACCAACTCCACTTTCCAGGATTCTCATCAGGCTGACAGGTCTACAAATTATCTGGGTCATGCCATTTATTGTGCTAGCTTTCTCCCAGGCATCTGGAACTTCCCCAGCATGCTAAGATTTATTTTCTTTGGCTTGGTCTTTTTTTTTTAGACTGCTGGATGCAGGTTACTCGGATCCTTGCCTGACTTTGTAATCTGCTGTTTAACCTCCTCTTTACTTACAACTAGAACAAAAACTGTGTGATCACTGTTGGTTGACATGAATAAATGATTAGGATTTGGGTTTTTTCCCTGGACATAGAACAAAAATAGAATAAGCTTCATTTTTACATCTTTTCCTATTGGCAGTTTTACTATTTTCATTTGGTAATGAAGACATGTAATTTTTAGTGTTCTTTATGTTCTGGAAATACTAAAATAAGATCCCAAAAATACAAGAAAATACACCTCAACAGGCAACTTTCCTCAGCTCTGCTTGTCATGGTTCTCCTTGTGACCTGTTTCCCGTTTTATCAATCTTCTCCAAAACCTACCTTCTAATTTATGTGTATTGACATTAGGAGCTTTTCGCATTTTCTCTTGGGGTCCAAGTACACATATGCATAAGAAGTTTTACTCCCCTTCTGCATCAGGCCATTTAATGAATGCAGCTTCTTTTGCTGGGTGGGGCTTTTTTGGGCATCTCCTTAAGTATTATCCAATGATTCTCAATCATCTTTCAGATTTTTCTATTAATAAAGTCCTTCTCCCAGTTGAATTTCTCCCATCACTGTTCTTAGCTAAAATGATTTTTTTTTCTTTAAAGCACAATTAATATTCTTTATTGGCTTGGACTTCATTCTGTTTGGAGATAACAATAAATATAATCCCCCTGTCATCAGTTGTACGCAAGCCATTGCTTAATGTTCATTTTTTATTTAGTCTCTCTGCTGTAGTAAAGACAAGATCTAATGTAGGAGATTTCCTAGTTGAATGTAGCACTGAAACTGTTGTCTGTAACATTTGCAATGATAGCCGCTCTTTTACTTGGTACAGAAAATTTGGGCTATTTCAGAAAGTCAAGCTACACAAAAGACAAAAACCCTGGCAACAAAATAGGTCAAGAATTGCACAGCTGGCTATATTCTGAGGAAACATCCTGCTGGTCTCTCTGAAAACCAGTCCTGTAATATTTTACACTCTAATAGAAGTAGCACCTTCAGCAGCTCATGACATATCACCATCGCGCAGTACCTTCCTTCAGCAGGGATTCAGAAGATGCACAGGCTCCTTGTTTGCATAAAGGGATCTCCTCTGATGCCAAAACCAAAACAGTCTGGCTGCAGGGACATCACAAAGCTTCTGGGTAAAATGAAGGTTTAATGTACAGTGCACCCAGTTTGCCATTTATTGTTATCAATGTTATTGATATTTGTCCTTTATTGTTATCAAAAGGATTAGAAAGGAAGATGCACTTGAGAAAAAAGTTTGTAAACACAACACCTAAAAAAATGTCCCCTGGGTGTCTTTATCTGCACAGCACAGAGAGATGAGGCAAATACAATAGTTTCATATAAATGTAGGAAAAGCAAGTCTTGAAACTCACTTTGGGTCAAAGGGATTCACTGTTAGCTTTCGCTGGTCCACCAACATTGCATGGCATTCTCTCAGTTCCATTTTAGAAGTCCAGTTACTCAGTGCTGCAAAAATTGGTATGATTTTGTGCCTCAAATTTCCCAGTATTCTGTGTTGCATTCTTAGTGCTGTGGTGAGGAGTGATACATGATCAAAAAGATTATCCTAACATAAATCTGCATGTGATAGGGAGGAAATATTATTCCAAAAGACTTAGATGAAAAGCTGAGCTTTTAAACTGCCATTTCTCACACCTACTTTTAGCACACTACCAGCATCCGCAGTGCTCACCTATTCCACAAAGCCTGAAAAAAATAGCAAACAGGACTTGCACGATGATTTCATTTTTTTAAAGAACAGCATTTTAAAACATCAATCTGATTTCTGCAAACAAACACACATGTACACTTAAACAGAGTATCAGAAAATTTTCTAATTTTGAATTTAGCTTGCAGCATGCTCGATGTCTACAAGACCTTTTCCTCCTTGGGAGTCTTTTCCAGACAATCCAGGAGAATTCAGACCTTGTTTTAAGAGGATTTTTCCCTTTTAACTATTTCATCTTCGTTTCTCTTTCTTTCTTTTCTTTCTTTTCTTTCTTTTTTCCTTTCTTTTTTCTTTCTTTTTTCTTTCTTTCTTTCTTTCTTTCTTTCTTTCTTTCTTTCTTTCTTTTCTTTCTTTCTTTCTTCTGGCACTTCTGGGACAGCAGCCTGTGTTTGCATTGTAGGCCACCAGTTGCTGATTCAACAAGGCAGGAGCACAAACACGCCGGCTCGCTCACACACACACACATGCACACACAGAGCTCCACAGGAAAGTGATTGATGACCAGTTTTCATGACAGAACTGTGATATTTCTGGCTGAACAGCTTTCTACCTTTTTTTTTTTGTACAAAAGCCACAGCATAAAGATAAGAGGCAGAGCACTTAAGAAATGTTTACAAAGATTAAACCACTGACTTGGCTTTAGTTAAAGTAAATTCTCCTGCTTCCCACTGTGCAATGGAGGTTTACAAAGGGAGGACTGGCAAAGGTTGCTTCATCTTCTTTTCTGGCACTGTCTGTTGGCTCCAAAACAAATGCACAACTTAAACCACATAAAAGGGCAGCAAGGTATTAGCACTTTTGAGGAGTTCAGCATCTGACACATTCCTAATCTGCCTGGGTAGGTTTTTGATCTGAGCTGCTGCACTGACTTTATAATGACAGGGCAATTTAACAAGCCCAAAATTCAAGATTCTCTCTGCAGCCGAGGAGTTACCAAGCCCAGCACTAAGCCCCTCTCTGCTGCTGTTGTCACTGCCTGTTCCCCGGCTCTCCCCTGGGGCCGTGGTGCAGGGAACCCCAACCCCCCGCCTCGTATTATAGCTCAAAATGCTCTCATTTTCCTCAAGGTTGAGACCACAGTAGATCAACCTGAAGAAGGATTTTGGGAGATTATAAAAAGGTAAAATTGCACAACTGCAAACCTTCAGCATGGAAGACAAGGTTTCACTGAAGGGAAGGTGCTGTCTGTTCAGACAGTCCCTGGAAGCAGAGGGCAGCAGAACAACCATGGCGCAGCAGGGAGGAGGAGGAACAGTAGAAAATAATAGGGGATGGCAGAAACACAAATCTCAACAGAACAGGTAAAAAAATAACTAGGTAAGGCTCACAGAAATATTTATTTAAAGATCTTGATTACATCTAGAAGTTTGTATTACTGTATTTGCCTTAGTGTTGGTGTGACACACTATTATGCTCCACTTGCAGAAAGGGATTGTCTTGGCTATGGCAAGAGAACAAGAAAGGACAAATGTCATGTCTACCTCCAAGCAAGTTATGTGCCTGAGAGATTATTTATATCAGAATTCATTATTGCAGCAAATAATTATTTAATAATAGTAAATACAAGCATGGAGAAAGGAAAGGAATTCAACAACAGCCTTTCACTTTAGTTTTTGTCCCTGGTGAGGAAAACAGTCCTTGAAGTCAGCTTTGGCGAGGTGTAGTCCAGAGGAAGACATGGTGGGGCAGGAAGTCTGTACTGAAAGAATATTGTATTGCCAGTCAAAGTGGAAGGACATATGGGATAGGTGCGGCACAGCCTCTCCCAGGTTTAGTCATATTCAATATTTTTATTCATGCCCCAGATGATGGAACAGAGAGGATGTACAGATGGCAGCCAGCAGGGAAGGACTGTCAGGAGTTTGGAAGACAGGATTAGAATTCAAAATGATCTTGGAAAACCAGTATTTTTAAGGTCTAACAGGAAAACGTGGTGCTCTAGAAACAAGCTTGCAGATTCTTCCTCACATAGGCAATAACTGACTGTACACTGCAGGATGGAACAGCTACCTGGCCAGCAGCTCTGCAGAAAATCATCTAGAGGCTGTAGAAGATTGCAACCTGAAGAGCTATTTTGTGTTGTTGCAGAAGAGGGTAGCTCCAGACTAGCAATGTATAAGCAGAATTACACCCTGTGAGACACATAACCAATTTTCATCCTTGCAAAGTGACTGTATCTGTGTGCAGTCTGGTAAACTGCTCTCCGAGAAAGATGTGATTCAGCTGTACTAAGTTGAAAGAACAGCAAAAGGGCTAATTAAACGTCTAGAAACACAATGCAGGAGAAAATTCAAATTACAGAGTTGCTTGAGTAGAAAGGATTTTCTGCCATGACACACAGGGTGACAAGAGACAGACGTAGCCTGAAGGGAGGCAGGCTGAAGTTGGAGATCAGGAAGCACTTTCCTAATGCTAAAGGGAGATCATACAGGAACAACTGAACCATGGCATGTCCACCAGGGTTGGCTTTTGAAATGCTTCCTGGGGTATCTGAGATGTAGCTGAGCCTGGCTGACAGTGGAGGGATGGTCCTACAAGCCTATGAATGGGATCAAATGGCTACATCCCAGCCCGTTTCCTCAGGGTACACTCAAACCACAGTTTCTGGATCACGAAGTTGCCTCTCAGCACTTACCCCAGGGCAGGAGAACACTTCAGTGGAAGGACCCAAAACGCAATCATGGCTTAAAGTGTCTCATGATCTACCATCTCCTCCATCATATTGGCTTCTGAGACCCATCCTTTAACACCCAGCTCCCTATCTTTGGGGTACAGGGAGCTGGGGTCGCTGCTAGAGGGTCTGAGGATCTGCACAGGGACACTGCAAGCCTGGGAGGCATATTTAATGGTCTGGTGGGTCCAGCTACTGCCATAATCACTGGGCTAAGCTCGTTTCATTAGGAATAGAGGGAAATATGTCTTACTTGGCAAAAAACCCCACATGTACTCCAAATTTACAAGTGAGTCAGAACCAGAATAAAAAGAAGATGATTAATAAGATGTCTCTTCGAACCCTGTATATTGTGGCCTCTACTACAATACATATATCAGGCAAACAGTCCCTGGGAATCCCTTTTCTTTAGAGACAAATAAATTTTGAGTCAAAAGGAATTAAAAGTAGGCATAGGGTACAAATCTAGCAACAATCTCCAAAGAAACAAACCAAAGAGAAATTTGTAATTTTTGAAGGAATTCTCCCTCTATTTCAAAGCAAAACAATGTTTTAACATCAATTTTCACCCAATACTGTTAGTGCATACTGGCAACAATAAACATTTATGTCACTCAAAAAAAATAATCCACATTAAAAAAAATTGCAGACAATCAGTGGGTTAGAGTCTTGGGGGATTTATAAGGCATGGCATGGAACCCGTTTATCAAAATTCATAAAGGAGTAAGTGTGCTGTAAGACTTTACATGTACAATACATTCTGCTCACACTCAAGAGTGCGAGTGTGGCACAGCCAGTTGGGTTTTTAAATGCCTACCATTGTGGTTTGCTCCATCCATCAGTCAGTCAGCTCCCAGATAAAGTTTCTTGCAGCATTCATTCCTGGGCCTTAGTGCTCTTAAGAACCAAAGAACTGTTGATCACGGGGGTGCCTCAGACTGTCAGAGGTTTTCTTTTACCCTCATTACATGGCTTAGATGTTGGTGGGAAATAAGCAGATAGAACAAACAGAGGAAACATCTAAAGACCATGAAAGGGCGTATTTTCAACACAGACTCCTACTGCCTTTTTGCAGAACTTGCAGGCATGGCTATTTCCATTTGGCAAGTGGATGAATGAACAGAGAGATGACATTTTATACAGGCATTTGCAATCACTTCTTCATTGTACACAAAGAGGTTGCACAACCATGCAATTTTCCACACACAAAATGGATGCAACTGTAAATTTTTCAGGTGCACTTTAAAATGCTGTTAAAAACCTCCATATGACTCTTTCAACATGGAATTCACTGTTCTCACTTCCACTTCTTCCTTACCTCACATCTTTAGCCAGAAACATTAAAAATACACAGAGCTCATAGAGAAGCAGCAGTCTCAGCTCTCAATGTCCATGTTTTTCTGTGTTTGAATAAAATGTTTAATGTTACTTGAGCTGGCGAGAAAGGTGGGGGGTTGTGTGTGTCTTAGTAGAAATTAATGTTTTGGTTGGCTGGACAAGCTCAGGAAATTTCTGTAGTGAGCATGATGAGAGAGGATGTTTGGCAAGATGTGTTCCAACAGCTGGTACAGGTGAAGGATTAGGGGGAAGAAAATGCTTAGGAGCCTTTCCCCTAAATTTTCTGCTTTGTACTCTTCTTAGATATACAATCAATTTTAAAGTCTCTTACAAATCTCCCTGAAATCCATGGGTCTCTTTCCACTGGCTCAATAAGACTCGAAATAAATGCTCCAAATGCTGTGTTGGTTATTAAAAACATTTTGACATTCCTCCCTGCCCTGTTAAACAGAGCTATTTTGGGAAGAAGCAGCAGATACTGGCCTCTCTGTGCAGACAGAACTCAGAGAAACCACCTAGGTGACTCTGCCCATGGCCAAGACTCAATGATGTGTCAGGGTTCCAACATGTTAGGTGATGGGGTGACTTGTCCCACTGTTTCCCCCTTTCTGCATGGGTGAGGGGTGGGGGAAGAAAGGCCATGGAGGGCACAGCCCTTCAAACTGCCTGGTGGCAAAGGAGGTATAGAGAGGGGGACAGGCTTGGATATAGTGTGTTGTGCCTTCACCTAAGGCTCTTTGCTGACGAGTGCATGGTGCAGAGAGAGAGCAGGATCAGCCTTTAAAATTCAACATAATTGGTATACAGAGAGCTTTCAGCAACTGTCTTCACCCCATTCACTCAGCAATACAGCTCTGCTACACCGTGAGTGCATTCATACAGAGTATTTGGTATTAATAATATATAGATACTTCTGCAAAGTGAACATTTACTGACTCCAGGATTGCTTTTGTTTAGTTCATTATGAAGGTCAGAATTATTATAAATCTACACAAATTGAAACAATATTTTGGCATGGCTCTGACATTTGAACCAAGTTAATAAAAACAATGATATATAGTATTCAGGTATCATTTAATCTTAGGAATCCATAGTGAGCACAAAGACCAAAATAAACTCTTGCAACACATGTTTATTCACATATTAAGATTCCCTGAGACTGTTCTACATTAGTGACTTTCATATGCTTGGAAAATAAGAAGGCTTTTTCATATTCATGCTCAGTGAGTGAAAACACATCACTCAGGAGACCATCTGCTTCTCTCTGGAGTGTGCATCTTGACCTTAACACATTGGGCTGTATACAAACTCTGAGGGGAAAAGATGTATTTGGGTGCTTCAGCACAATCTTAAGAGCATATATGTCATATATGAAATTAGGTAATTGGCTTTTGCATATAAAAATCATCTTATAACCAAGTTAATAGTTATTAAAGTTGTTAAGATAGTTAAATTGTTACCCCCCCCCCCCCGTAAACCAATGTCCCACCCCAGCAAATGATCCATTGGTGAAAGGGACTTGTGATAGACCTTGGAATTCACCAATCATCTTGTGCCGTGGGGCAGGACAGTGGGGGGTTCTGGGAAGAGCTAAGAGGGTATAAAAGTAGGATCCCAGAGCCCTTCTCTCCCTTTCCCCCATGGGGCTAAGGTGGTGAACATCCCCTGCAGCTGCTAGGCATTGGGTAAGGGGGGGGGAGGGGCCTATCTCTGTTCAGAGACCTCGTGGTTTTTTTTTCTCTTTTCTTTCTCCTTTTTTTTTTATTTTAAGCGAATTTTACCTCAGATTAGCTGAGGTAAATCCAGCGCTGAAGATTTCTGCTGTGGGTACATAGCCAATTTGGCTCCAAGAGTCTCTGATCCTGCGCTCCCGGGGTGGTTTTTTTTTTTATATGGTTTTAAGAATTCAGATGCTGTTATTTTTCCAAATTATTTTTTGTAATAAACAATTTTTTTAAATTAAAATAAGAGTTGTTCACATTTTTAACATATATAATTCAGTCAGAATTCAGAGGATTCAATGTTAGTTCAGCTGCTATAGCAGCTAAAATTATGGGAGATGATTCAAGTTTTCATCTATCTGCTGTGGTATGAGTATTCTGCCACAACCCATTTGCCATTTTATTGCAATTCATTTACACGAGGCCATACCTGGGTCCCCAAGAAACAGGTGACAGTTTTGCCGCTGACTTCCCTGTGATCATAATTTAGCCTGTGGCAAGGAAAAGAAAAATAAAAGAAGAAAAATAGAGGCAGCAAGTCCATCTGGAGAGTGGCAAGCTGCCCATCACCTCGGCACCCACAGTCAGCACAGCCAGAACAAAGGCAGGAGAGGGGAGAGCTGTGGTTTGGATATGCATTGCTTTCACCCTCCTGAGAGCTCCCCAGGCTCCTGGGGGGACGCAGCACTTCCTTGGGCAGCCTCTCTGGAGGGAGCTGCTTTCTCTTCCATCAGTATAAATAGAGAGCTAGAAGCGGCAGCCCTACAACTTCTATGCTCTCAGCTCCAAGTGGCTGCAGGATTAAGATGAAGGTTTGGCTGGGCTGGGGTGGAGGAAGGACTCCCTTTTAGCACGTCTTGCAGTTTGGAGAGTCAAGACATTTTGGCTGGTGGGGCTGTGCAAGGATGGGGAGCTCAAATGCTTTTAATGTTTTCAAAAGCCATATTACTTCCCAGGTTTGAGTCCTAGAAGGACTTTTGAAACAAGTTCCTGACAGATGCCTCTCTGCTGAGAACATGCCCTCTTCTTCCTGAGCTAAGAAAATTGCAAAAGAACATTTTAAGAGGAACTGGATGCAACAGGAAGAAGAAAGTTGTCATGTCAGAGTGCTCCCATGAAGATTTAAGGGCATAGAAACCACAGTGTACAACACAAGCCCTGATAACCTGCAGCAAATTAATTCCTAACTCAGGGTTCACAAGCTGAAGCTGAGCCAAAGTAGGGTTTTCCTAGATGAGGTGGCTCCAGCACAGGTACATACATTGTAGATAGCTCAGGTAATAGCAGGAGGAGGAGAAGTGGTAGCATCATCTGCAGACCCCTCCAGGAACTTGAAGTATTCAGGTAGCAGTTCCCTGCTGCCACACCTGTGCTGTCTGGTTACCTAAATCAGGATAAAATTTACTTGAGCAATTTGCACTTCGCCAGGGGAAAATTATTGCTCATGCGTGCTACGTCAGCATTGCTTCAGGTCTAGGCTGTCATTAGACTGTCTTAGGACAAAGATACAATTCACCTGCCTTGAAACCACTTCTTTGAGGTCACAGCAGCTTGATGTGAGCTGTGCATGCAGTGCAATGGAAAAGTAGACGGGCTTTATGGGTGCGAGAACACAGATGAGAAAACTGGTCATTTTATCCTGACTCGGGGTGAGGGTCCGATCTAGACCCAGGACAAAAATTAGGTGAATGCAGCTACCAGTGTCAGTGAGAAAACTGCTCATAGCAACTACCTGCTTGTACCAAGGAAAGAAGAAAATTAGAGGTAGTAAATCCACCAGATGGTGGGTTTTGTTCCTTGTATATGTGCTTGAATGAACCTTGACTCTTGCCCATGGTGCCACAAAAAGTCCCACAGTCCCACAGGTACTGAGGAGTGTGATCAAATCCCATACATGCATGAAATGACCACACTTTCCAAGTGGCACAAGGAAAATTGATAGCAGGAAAGGGCACCCCTCTCCAAGTCTCAAAAAGGAGATCATAGATGCAGAGGGTGAATGTCTTCTTGTATGAGCATTCACAATGGCACATGGGGATCTAGAGGAGAGGCAACTTCAGAAAGAGGACCTTAAAGATATAGATTGAGGACACAAAAATTGTCTTGTAGTCCAAGAGAAGCCCGAAGAGACTAAAGCCTTACCTGGTAACAGGGTGAAAGACTGCTTTCTCCTGATAAGAAAACAAAGGAAAAAGATGAGCTGCAATGGCAACACACAGCCTTTGGAAAATAAAAACAATAGATTGAAATATCAACCAACCAAAAAGACTGAGACTTTAGAAAACTCCTGTGTGAATGAGATGGGAGAGGCTAGTGTCCCAGTGCAAGGCAGTAGGGCAACATTTCGAAGAAATCCAGGTACAAAGAACAAGGGATGGTTTGATAAAGACCCTGAAAAGTCTTGGAAAACAACACATGGCAAGGGTCACATGCTGCTAGGCTCACAAGATAATATTTGTGGGGTGAAGGAGACGGAGCGGGAGATGCTCCTCAAAGCATCTGACCAAGGGGGAGGCATGGACGGTGTCAGCCACAAGGAGCTTGGACGTGGGAAAAAATGGAGTTTCTCCACATTTCAAGGCACCTCTTTGACATGGAAAGAAGCTTTGGCTTTGCAAAACACCAGTATACAGCCTGCCACCCCCATGCTTATAGCCCAAGGCCTGAGGTGCTGCAGGAGGTGCCTGTGCAGCTGCTTGGCTACAAGCACAGTAGCAGGTGTAGCAGGATGGAGCACCTCACTGTCACCCCTCAAAGGGACAGCGTCAAAGGTGAAAGATTGGTGACAACTTTCCAGCCTGCAGAGCAGTTCTGAGCCAATTTCCAAAGCCATCCCAGTGGTAACCAGAATAAGGTCTAAGGAAGGGTCCAGAGCCAGATTTTAATAATGTCCTGCTGTATTATTAAAAACAGGGGGGTTAAATTCAGTCAAAAACTTTGTCAACTAGTTTTGTTGATTGGGTGGCTTGAATTGATTCCAGGGGAATGGCAGGTCTTCTGCCTGATTGTGCACAGGAGGGGCTGAGAAGAGTCAGAACAGGCTGGAATATCTCCTTTCCCAGTGCAGTGTGCAGAGGCAGAGCCTGTCCATCTGGAGACACTCTTTACTGAGCAAACAGTAGCAGAGTATCCACATTAAATCAGAGGGACAAATCTTGGCAAGGTTGGCCTGCTCTCTCTGAAGTTATGTGGGCACATTAAGGCTTTCAGCACCTAACTTGGGAACAGAACAGAGAATAGATATCCAGGAGCCACAAGGGTGTAGAACTGACCCAAATCTTCTTGTTATTTTTGTTGCTATTAGTTCCTATTACAGCATGGGAAGGGTCCGTCCTCAACCCAACAGCAAAACTAGCTTCTTTTCAAAACTGAGTCCCCCATGACTGTCAGGATTGGAAAGCTGTTGTATGGGTTAAAATTTGTGTTTTGACATTACAATTTTGGAAAATTTTAGAGATGGAATGAATCAGAGCTGGCAGGGTGTGGGAAGGAGAGAGGGGAAAGAGTTAAAAAGGTTACAGAAGTGTAGATATGAAACCGAAGAAAGTTAAATATCACAAATCACATTCAATAAAATGCAGAAAGTATTCTTGTTTGGTTTCTGATTTCATTTCACATTTGAAGTTGAACTGAACTACTAAATTGTTATTACAGGAGGTAGGTCAGAGTGTGTAAAGGAATGCAAGAAAGAAATACCCTTCAGATTATAAATACTGGCAGCATCAGTCATTAGCCATAGTGAGGTCTTCTCACTGCCTAGTGTGCAAATTAATTCAGAATAGATTTTGAACTTGAAAAGCAGGGTGTGCTCTATTCTAAAATGAGACACAGAAACATTAAATAAAGTGACAAGTTAAAATGATCTGCAGATGGCTCCCCATGGCCAGACCAATAGAAACATTCAGCATAGAATTAGCTTAAAATTAGCCCTAGTTTTCATTCAGAGCTGATACGGCTCAGAGTCATTAGCCACCATGCTCTGTGTCAGCTGCTGCAGGACCTGCTGGAACCTGGGTCTGGTATTTCAGCGTTCTGGGCCGCCAAGCTTCTCTCTACAGAGCAGGGAAGTTTTGCAAGAAGTCTTTGCAAAATGTTGTAATAATGAAAAGTTTAAAAATACACAGCTGTTTTGCAAAACCCTTGTAACAAAGACTCCTTTGAGATCAGCTCCATACAGGCTGCATAGTGGATGTGCTACCATCAGTGCTCTCAACAGAGACATTATGCAGCCTAACGTTCCCTCCATGCCTCTCTCACCCCACGGGTCCCCTGCCTGGACCTTGTTCCTTTCAGGCGGTGCTGCCTGTTCAAATCTCTGCTTCAGTCCCTTTATTTGGGTGCCAGAAACTGCTTGCAGGGGTTAGGCACATTTGTCCCTTGGGGTGACCTCCTCATAGGGCTATTTGTCCTGCCTTGATGCTGCTGTGGCTTAAACTGGACAAGCTGGTGCATCATGTTGGGTGAAATTTAGCTGCAGATGAATTGGGTAATACTGAGGAAAAGAAGTCCATGAGACCTACAGAGACCTGAGCAGCTAAGCCCCCACTGTGTTGATTCAGCCTTCCTCCATATGCGCCAACATGTTTGCATGATGTGAGCACTGTACAGGATGCTGCTGTTCCTGAAACCTATGTGTTGGTGGTTGGCATCAAGCTGGATTCCTAGATCATTGTTACTGACAAGTGTTTAGTGGAATCCATTTTCCAAAGTGAATGGTTTATTGGGATTTGAATAGTTGAAGGGAGCTCATGGTTGTAAATAAGGTAGTGCCTGACTAGGAAATCTATTTAAGGTGCTTTTATTACCACAGAGAACATGGGAATTCAGCTTTTCAGTGTTACAAGTATTTCCCTGAAGTGATCATTAGAAGTAATAACTCCCAGATTCTCAAATGCTGGTATCTGTACATAAATTTTAATGTAAAATTTATGTAAATTTTAATGACAAAAGAAAGCTGTCCAAGGCAGTACACAATGGCTTTCACTCTCCTGGGAAAGCCAGGAGGAATTTCCCATCAGTTTGAGCAGGACCTGGCTCCTCGTGTCCTATGCTGCTGTATCTCTTTGCCTTAGCATCAAAGATGGGTGAGGTGGGAATCACAAACCTGTCAGGATGATGCCTTGGGTGGCTACCTAGAAACAGAGACTAGACAGGGGTAAGGGAATAAAGGTGGATATTTATTTGAAAGGCCTTCAAAGGTACACCCTGGGGAGCCAGAGGCCACTTCCAAATATGGACCCCAAGATGGAGGACAATCACGAGTTCTTCACACTTTTATAGGTTTGGTCCATTTGCATATCAGCATAAATTCATCAATTAAAACTTTAGCTAATGATATAACTTCTTCGATTTCTCCACCTCTCTAGAGGCCCTAGTTTACACCTTTTGGGCCTAGGACAGCCTAAGTGTCCTTGAACAACAAGCTCAGGGAGGCTTTGTTATGTCTATCTGGCATAAGAGAGCAGCAACTAACAGGCTACAAGAAACTTCAGAGTTACACACTAGGCAGTACAGGATTTAAAAATATAAAAGCTAGAACCTAAGGCATCAAGGAAGGAGTAGATGGGGAGGAACCAGCCTGTCCCAGACATCCACATGATAAAACTCTTGTGTTGCTCTTCTGTGGTTCTTCTTCAGGGCCCTGAACACAAACAGGCTAAGAAAAAAGTGTGGTTATACTCTGTGGAACTAAAGCCCTGTCTGGCTTAGTATCTCATCTCTGAAAGTGGTCAGATGCACTCCTCAGGAGAGAGAACAGAGGAAGCATATACCATGCTCCCTTGAAATGCCCTGGCAGACTCAGCATTCTACATCCCAGGGACTCCTGGTGGCCCCCAACCAGGAGACCAGAAGACGTTATCTCACCAAGCATTGTGCTGGGTGCTGACTTGAGGAGCTGTTGGACCAGGCTTTCAGGGGGGTACACACTCTGTGTGACACTGAGTCATCAGTGGTAACATTTCACTCATGGCTCCTGTTTTTTTCATAGACAAAAGACTGGAAGAGGCTCAGCTTCATCTGATCCACCATACTGCTGCAGCAGTAAGGAGTATATGACCTTTGACAGATGTTATTCTCACCTGCTCTTAAGGCGAGCAGAGGGGAAAGCCACAGCCTCCCTAAGCAGTCTGTGTTTCATCACTCTCAAAGTTGGGAATTTGCTTTGTAACATGGAGCCCGAATATTCCTTGCTGCAAATTAAGCTAAATTCCTGTTGACCTTTTCCTGACAGCTACAGGGGACCATTTTAATCACTGGTCTCTTTGTTGCAGTCTTTGCATTTTGAAAAATGTATCACATCCCCCATTGTCTCTTCTCCTCCAGAAAAACAAACCCCATTCTCTCAACCTTTCTTTGTAGGTTATGTTTTTTAAACCTCTTCTTGCTGTCTTTTGGGTTCCCATAAGGGTGTTTGCTTGTTAAGATAGAAGCTTAATTTTACAAAGGTTGCTACGTTACTTGGCACCACAGAAAATAATAACAAAGGCTACACTGCCACTGGGAAATCTAAGATAAGATCACAGAGTGGAGGGATAGAGTGGATCTCAAGAGATCATCCAGTCTGTTTCCTTGCACTAGGGCAAGTTCAAGTGAAACAAGAAAATCCCTTAAGATTTGTCAGGTCAATGATGACAGCTTTCAGTGATGGCACGTCTCCAGTTTCCTGGCAGTCTACCCTGTGGATTTTACTGTCCTTGTATGAATGTGTTGTATGTTGTTACAACTGTGAGGATTAAACTTAAAGAAGATTTTTAAATCACATATGACGATTGAGCTCCAAAGCAGAAAATAGTCTCAGGGAATAGAGGTATAAAAAAGGATAGATTTACCAGCTGTGAAGATGAAGGCTTTTTTATTTTAATTTTTTACCTATTCCTACAATTGACTGTTAATTTCTTTTACCTTTAAAGCATTCAGCTATAGTAGATGTATAAAATAAAGACGAGATAGATAGGTAACATATTTAAGGACCTGGCCTAGAAATCCTGATACATAACTTGCACTTGGCACTTTCTTGGCAGAATTTTGACCACAGAATAATTTTTCATGCTAGAGATAGCAAAAGGAAAGAGTTCCCTGGCAAAGGCCTAACTAATTCTCCCCATCCTTTGGTTTTTTTGTTCTAGGCTGATCTCACCCAAAACCAGGTGAAAAAAATAAGCTCCTCTTCCTATCAATGCCCTACCATAGATATATTAGCAGGACTGTCAGCTGTCCTGAAGGCTTTCTTGGGCCTGAAGCCCATGGTGGGTTTCTGAAGGATGCAGAGTCAGAAGACTTTTTTGAAGGTTCCAACAGGAGCTGGCTGGAAGTTTCGTATAGGCTCAGAATGTTCACTTGAAGAAGTGGTTTTATACCACTGTTCTCCTTTCAAGGAACAACCCTGTTCACGTAAGTGGACCCTGCATCCCAGACAGGGTCCTGTCTAAACCACTTCTCCATGCCCTGTATTTATGGCAGGGTCCCAGGCCAGCAGGTGCCACTTGTCCCAGTGTGGTCAGGGTGGAAGAGTTATCATACAGGCATTGGCACTGGAAGGCCTTGTGTAAGCCCTGAAAGCAGCAATGCAGGTCATGCATGTATGGCTGCTCTGGCTCTTGCTGAACTATTTTGTTGTTACCACTGCTCATAAACAGAAATGTTTCACTCCACAGGATTTCCTTGCATGAATCCTGATGCCATCTCTCTCCCCTGCACAAAGGCAAGAAGTTTCTAGCGGGACAATCAATGTGGGAGAATAGAAAAAGAGGAGTGATGTGCTTTTGCTTTAACCAAATGGGTCTTTCAAAAGCTGAAGCTAATGAAGATCCACTTAACAACTCTTCATATAGCTCCGATAAACAAAATGTTTCCAACTGGAATTTAAAAAGCTGAACATAATATTATGAAGAGGGAATAAGAGCTTCCCCTTGTCAACTGGCTACTAACAAAAGAAAAATATGAGGAGTGAATACTTAAAAAAAAAAGACCAACAGTGCTGTAATATAATTAAAACCATTAAAATTGCTGTACTCTGGTTTTGCTCCCTGAAGCACTATGTTATTTTTCTTTTTAAAGCTGTCACCACATTTTGATACCATAAGGAATAAACTAAATCAAGACAAACCTCCATTTCAGAGTTGGAGGATTTGCTAGAAATAGTAACTTCCGTAACGAGCAGATGATGCTCAATCAACAGCAGCCATCAACATCTCTCTTCTTATTTGTTGACAGTAGGTATTCCACAGGTACATAAGCAGCACTGAAGTGAAAGGACAAATGCAGAGACAAGCCCAAGAGAAAGCACCCACAGAAAACCTGCAATTTTAGAAGCTCAGAAAGGGCTCCATTGAGCAAAGCGCTGAACTAGAATGATCTATTATATGCGTAACTTAAGAGTATTCAACATTGGGATTTTTTCATTTGGCAGCCCTTCATAGAGAGGTAAGACAACCTTCCTGTCCCTTGCTATCATATTCCAAAGTTTTCCCGATACCATAGAGGTGATGTAATTCTGACACATGAGAAGAGATTCCACTTGCCAGCAAACTGCATGGGGCCACTCTTCTGCTAGAGACATAGAAGTATGAAACAAGGGGTTGTAGGACTAAGCCACCTCATGCATTTACCTTTTTTACTTTTCTTCTTGAGGAAAAATGTGGTGCACTGTCACTGGGAATGGGACTAGAGGGCAATGCACAAAGAAAAGAACATTCACAAAAATTATTGCAATGAATGTACAATAATACAATTTTAAGCAATAAACCATGAAGAAAAAAAAGGGGAAATGTATTAACTAAATTCCTGGCTAGTCAAGCAAAATTGTCAGTTATCATGTTCGAACCTTGTGAAAAAACAGATTATTTAGGTAAGTCAGTCAATCTCTACCCCACCAGTTTCTAAAAACTCAAAAAGCAAATCGAGAAAGATGAGTATACACTAATAACAGATTTCTCACTGAATTTGTGGTACTACACAGTAACCCAGACAAGCACTACTGGACACCCCAGTTGTTATCTTCCCAAGGGTGAACAGACTGTTACTTGCACCACTCTGCAGGGCCTCAGGGCAGAGCTGGAAACTGGGTGCATCAGATCCTGCACAGCCTCTTTTTAAGATCTGAAGATGCAGACTTCTCCTTTCTCATCCTATACTCTCAGGAAAAAGAAGATGCAAAGAAATACAAGAAATATGCTGTGAACAACTCTTTCAATGACAGGGGACAGGGGCCACAGTACTGACATGACTGTAAAGTCACAATATATTCAGTGTATGGATAGGAGATAGAAAAATAGTTGCAAAAATAATCTTCTCAGTGTGGCCAATTACCATAAATTGGCTATGTTGCAGTAACTGATGCTGCAGAGTTGTGTTTTGCAAAGAAGCTTTATAGAGCTGCTGGTAGTATAGTAGAGTAACAAAACAGAAATGAATGTTGCTGTTCAGGTGGAATATAGCTCATAAAATGTTGTCTTCACAATTTCTTTACCTCATGAGCCAAAACCAAATAGTTTACCACAAGTCCTTGGTATACTGTGCCCTAATTTTACTCAGTTTGTTCCAGAAAATCACTGGTGGAAGAGACACATTGTTGATCCAAGTACTTCATACAGATTCCAAGCTGACAATATGAAGACAAGTTTCTAACTAATACAAATGATCCCTGGCACCAGCCTAGCAGTCAAACACAACACACAGTTGGAGAGTCACAAACCTGCCCACTGAATCCTCAGAGGCCACATTTGTTGTCTGCTATGTCATGTTGAACCTTTCAGCTACATTCAAGTGCTTGCACATAAGAGCTGCAGAAGAAAATATCTTCCTTTGCTTTTTTTGTTTCCTACCACGCTGTTTTCAGTGACATCTGGACCTTTCAGATGAGGAAAAGAATATTCCATCAGTAGGAGAAGATCCCTTGCCTTGACATCACCAATTTAAACAGGAAAAGGCCCGGAAAAGGCACCCAACAGGATCTGAGATCAAATCTTGAAAGTTGACTTCTCTGGCCCAGTGCTGGAGAGGAACTTCAGCCACTACTTTTTCCACAGGGATAAATCTCCAAGCAATGGTAGGAAAGACAGGCCCAAGGGTTTGTCTCAGGGGAATAAGGTACTAAAAAGAGTTTGTGGTAAAACAGTCTAGCAGAGCACTTTGTGTCTCTTCTGACCACAGATGAAATGATGGGGCCAGATGTGTCTCATGGGCCACCGACTAGAAAAAACTGGTTGTGAACCTTCCTTGGATCAACATGAAAGAAGCCTAAGGTTACAGAGTACCAAAGCTGCCAACAGATGAGACTCTTTGATGTTTTTTATGAACAAAAAAATGGACAGAAACATTTTTACTTTTGCATTAGCATTTGTGTTGTGTGGGGTTTTTTCCAACTGACTCTGTGATTGTTGATATTAATTAAAGTGAATGGTAGTTTATTTTCTAAAGGCTATAATTTAAACCAGTAGTTGAATATAGACTAGAGTGTAACATTCTTCAGCTTAAACCACAAGGTATGCAATCTGGGAATGAGCTCTATTTCTTTCCTGTTGAAGGACAGATTAAATATTTTTTATTAATTCTAATGCTAGCAAAGAAAGTAAGATCCCCATTTTTCCTTCAATTTCTCTCTACACTTAATTGATGTATTCTACCAAGCTGTCAAGCCGCTTTTAAAACCCATTCTTTTTCATAGAAATATCATCCTCCTTTTATTAGTTTGAGCTGATAAATGAATCAAGAGCCTTTGAGGTATCGTGTACTGTCAACGGAATACATCTTTCAGATGCATCCACTGCAACAAAGCTGAAAAAAATATATATCATGAAACACTTAATAAAAAAGATACACAGATTTGTCTTTTACAAGATCATGGGACTTGAGTCTATCTCCAGGGAGGAGTTCCAACATGAGAAAGAAAATATGTAGTTCAAAAGCCCATGTTTTCAATTTGCAGCCACATGGTTTAAATTATCCCTGTATTTATTAAGGGCGCTAAATGGGCAGCTTGACTTAGGGGAAAGGGTCATTCAAGTTGAGAGTAGTCATGTTTAATCCCTCAGCTAGCTGCAGGTTAAATTTACTTTAAGATGCTGAATATGCTTTACATAGTGTGTGTTAAAATACCACGTGAGAGACAGCTGGAGGGGTTTTGCCATTTATTGTTGGTTTATTTGGGTTTGGGGTTTTTTTTTTAACTTTTATATAGCTGCATTGTGAACAACAATAGAAAATTGTTAAACACCTAGTGTGGAAGCACAGCTTTGTCCTATATGCCATACAAAACCTATCATACTGCTACGCCTTGTACTTCAGTTTCACACATGTGTGTGCACAGTGTTTTGTGGTCAACTTATGATTTCCCTGGTACTTGATGTTGTACATTTTCATGTAATCAGAACCACCAAAAAAGAGTAGTGTAAGATGTCTTTTCCACTTCGTGCTGAGGCCTTGAGATAGTAGGTTTTTGGATATTGCATGTACTTGCCTGTGAACTTGCTTGTTCAGCATTTCAGGAGGGAAAAAAAGAAAATTAACCGAAATACAAAAAGCAGAAATTAGAGCTAACAAAAGCGCATTTCCAAATGGACAGGCAATATGAATTTTAAAGATTTTCCCCTAAGACAACAATTAAGATGAAAATAAGTAGCTATTGATTATTGAGGCAGTTTATCCTAATGTTAATATCCTTTTATATTGGCAGTTTGCCTACAGACATGCCCTGGTGGGAATTTAAAATACATTTCTTGTTGTAGCTATCTGTTAATTCATCCAGATAATTGCCTGGATTTTGTTCATGAGATGCAAATGGATAGTTGCAAACATCCAAAAGGCTCACTCTTTTTGACACAGACCTGGGATTGTTGCTTTTGTTCTTCAGTTGGGCTGAAGCTGAAGGCTGTGGCCTAGGTGCTCACATCCAGCTTCAGTGTCTGAATGTTTTCAAGGAGAAAAAAAAAAAAAACAACAACCAGAACACAGAGGATTTCAGAGCAAAGTCATGTCTATAGTCACTTTTAAATGCAAATAAATATTTGTGGGAAAACTGCTTTCCCTATTCTCCTAGTGCTCATAATTTGATTATAGTAGCCGCCAGGCATCTTTAACTTTTGTGACCAGAAGACCACTCTGGGTCTCAGTGACCTTGGCTGTTGTAACAGGGTAATATTTTCACAAGGATGAAATGTTCTTGAATACATTTCTCCAATGTACTGGTGTTTGTGGGCATTTCTCAGCAGATCTGACCTGAAGTGCAAACAATTCTTTTGTTTCACCTAGAGGTTTATTGACAAACTCCAGAAAAATCGTGTTCCTCTTCCATTTGCAGAATCTCACTCTCTGTGAGAAGACAAAGCTGCTGGCATTCTTCCTTTGAGCCCTCCATCATCTGTGGGAGTCTGAACCAAAGGTCTGAACCCGGGAGCCTTTGAAAATTATCCAGTGGCCACACATCTCAACATGAAGAGAAACAAGAAGGCAGTGAAAAAGAACAAGAGAGAAAACGGGTAAGAACTCAATCCTTTGGGGTTTTTTTCAAGATATTTCAGCGTAATGTTTCATGTAAAATTGCTCCTAAAGTTCATTGCAAACATTTGTCAACAAAGTTCAATGAAAAAACCCAGGCAAGTGGGAATCAGTGTTCTAAAAATGCCACTCTTTCACTAACACTTTAAGCAATAGTCGTGAAATGCAGAAATTAAATCATCAGCTCAAGAAAGATACAATCACCAAAATTTCTGCATTCTTTTGTGGGTGAATAATCTTCTATTTTACACTCAAACAATGTCACTTTTGCCCGGTTCTTCTGAAAACATCACAATCTGTTTTGTCAAACTAAAGAAATCTCATGTATTAAGACCTTGAGCTTATGACCTATGGCTCGTTTTTTCCACTTTAGATCATGCAAATGCAAATCCTTACCTTTAGCACAGAATCAGAGGATCATAGGATGGTTTGGATTGGTAAGGACCTTAAATATCATCTAGTTCCAACCCCTCTCCCATATACAAGGACACCTTTCACTAAACCAGGTCGCTCAGGGCCTTGAACTCTTACAGGAATGGGTCATCCACCACTAACTCAGGCAACATGTTCCAGTGCCTCACCACCTTCACAGAGAAGAATTTCCTCCTAATATCTAATCTAAACCCACTCTCCTTCAGTTTAAAGCCATTCCCTAATACTGATCCCCGCAGAATGCCACTTGCCACTGATCTCTGCTTGGATTTCAAGCCGCTGACGGCAATTTTTTTAATACAACCTATCAGCCAACTCCATATCCACTGGGTAGTCCATCCATTAAATCTATGTCTCTCCAATTTAGAGACAAGGATGTCATGCAGGAAAGTGTCTATTTTTTTGTATAAGTCCAGGTAGATGACATCAGTTTCTCTTCCTTTATCCAATTCTATAAGGGCTTTAGTTTTCCTAACATGATCTCTGCCTGCTCAGACAATTTATCTGTATTCCCCCCAGGCTACATATCCTTCTTTTCACTCTCTGTAGGCTTTCTTTTTGTGTATGAGTTCGTTCAGTAGCTCCTTGTTCGTCCATGCAGACCTCCTGGTGTTTTTGTCTGTGTTGTTCTTTGTTGGGATGCATAACTCCTGACCTTGGAGGAGGTGATCCTTGAATATCAACCAGCTTTTTTAGGTCTCCATTTTCTCCAGGAGATGATTCCATGGTAATCTTCAAGTAGTTCCCTGAAGAGGCCGAAGTCTGCACTCCCAAATTCCGGAGTAGTGATGCTGTGCACTCTCCTTGCTGCCCTAATGATCTTGAACTCCACCATTTCATGGTCACTGCACCCATGGCTGCCGTTAAATGTCGCATTCCTCACCAGCCCCTCTTGTTGGTAAGAACAAGGTTTCAGCATGGCACCTCTCCCTGTTGGCTCCTCTATCACTTGGAAAATAAGCTATTATCAATGCATTCCAGAAACCTCCTGGATTGCTTATGGTCTGATGTGTTGTCCCTCCAACACTCCCCCATGAAGACCAAGACTTGTAAAAGTGAGGCTGCTCCTATCTGTCTATAGAGGAACTCACCCACTCAGTTTTCCTGGACTGGTGGCCTATAGCAGACCCCTACTAAAATGCGACCTCCGCCCTCCTTTTAATCCTGGCCCATAAGCTCTGAGTTGGCTCTTCATCCATCCCCAGGCAGAGCTCCATGCTCTCCAGCTGGTCATTGACATGGAGGGCAACACACCCTTCTCGTCTCCCCTGACTGTACTTTAAATCATGTTGATCTGAGTTGCCCATAAAATTTTCAAGGAGGCTTAAGAAGGCATTCTGAATACATTCGTCTCATTCAGAGAAATGATGTACAGCTTACTTTTCCAAATGCTGTATTTCGGCTGAGTACAGTTAGCCTTTCTCTGCTGGAAACTATTATGTTACTCCTTGAGAAATTGTGGTAGTATAATATAGCAAGCATACAAGAACGAGGCCTTAGGAAAAAAGATAAGGTCTTGCATTCTTGCATGGTTAAGGTTATTTTCTTGAACAAGGGGTTAAAAAGCCCAAAATACTGGAAATCTAAGAGACAAGGAATAGGTCTTTTCAGAAAATGTTTCAGCTAATTTTTACAGACCCATGAGTTTGAACAGATCATATACTGACACAAATATTCTCTTAATCTCTGGGCTCTTATGAAATGGAGAGATGACTCCAAATCAGTTTAGCCTTTATGTCTAAATCAAAGGCAGATTGATCAACAAAACCCAGAGGGTTTTGACTGTCTGAAGTGGTTGCAATGTGCTTAATGGGCCTCAGACACTTTGCACCTAAACCACAAATTCAGTCTGGTTCAGTTTCATAATGTATGAAAATCTTCACTGCAGAAGGTTTCATTAGCTAATATAGTCTGATACATAACAAAGACAGGCTTGACTTGCTGGTTTTTACCCTATATGCTAAAGATTTCTGCCCACAGTCCTGTTTTTCCTGAGAAGAGACAGACAATTACATTTTATTTTAAATCAGAGGGAGTGTATTTTACTCAAATGGTGTCCCAACACATATATCTTGTTCAAAAGGTTTATCTGACTGCTATGAGTAGAAAACCACCATATAAACTACTACCAAGTAACCCAGCAGTCCAGAAAAACTTCAGTGCTCTGAGTTAGTTTGCTGGGTAGCTTTATGAATCTGAAGTTGAAACTAGGAAATTTCAATAAGAGCAAGATCTGGAGTGCTAACAGTACACTTACGACATCCATCTACTCAGAAAGCCTAAAGCACTTTTGGCAGGAGATAAATGTTTGCCTCTTCAAACCAGAAGACCTGTCACCATGCTCAGAGCTTGACTTTAAATTCATTGAGTCACATCTCATGAAGATTCCACGATGCCCGAATTTTCTCCAATGTTCCTAGGTAATTATGACCCCCTATTTAGTGTGCCACTTAAAAGTTAAAGTCATTAGTTTAACATACATGTTGTGCTACTAATTCAAGTATGTAGGTACCCCAACTGCCATATAAACTTGTATTTAAGGCCAGCTAGGTTACTTTGACTTCCCTGCCCAAGCCTAGAGATGAGGACAAACTGGCCCCATCACAGTAGTGTAAAAGCATAGACCCTCTGGGTAGTAAGAAAGCAACCATATCTCCGAGAATATGACTAATATGTTTAATAAGAATCTTTTATTCATCTTACTTTCTCTTCAGATGGTTTGTGGGGCATTGACTGCAGTGCATCTCGTACTACCATGCTGGAGTGCAGCATTTTTTAGCAAAATAAGTAAATATGCAAGGTGTCAAAGTTCAGCATTTTGAGGGCTATACAGTCTAGTTCCTGCAATGGTCTTGAGAACAAGGGGGGAGCAGGAGGAATGAAAGAGGAATCGCAAGTACAGATGTACCAAGCACAGACCTGTTGCAACCAAGAACAAATTGTTCATCGAAGGGCTGAGGCCAATTGGATGAGGTTCAATAAGGCCAAGTGCCAGGTCCTGTTCTTGGGTCACAACAACCCCATGCAGTGCTACAGGATGGGGGCAGAGTGGCTGGAAAACCGACTGGCAGAAAACAACCTGGGGTTGCTGGTCGACAGCAGCTGAACAGGAACCAGTGCGCCCAGGTGGACAAGAAGGCCAATGGCATCCTGGCCTGTATCAGCAATAGTGTGGCCAGCAGGACCAGGGCAGTGATTGTCCCTCTATACTCATCACTGGTGAGGCCACACCTTGAATCCTGTGTCCAGTTCTGGTCCCCTCAGTTCAGGAAGGACTTCGAGGTGCTGGCTGGAGTGTGTCCAGAGAAGGGCAATGGAGACGTGGAAGAGTCTGGAACATATTTCCTACGAGGAGTGGCTGAGGGAGCTGGGGGTGTTCAGCCTGGAGAAAAGGAGGCTCGGGGGGACCTTATCGCTCTCTACAACTGCCTGAAAGGAGGGTAGAGCCAGGTCAGGGTCAGTCTCTTCTCCCAAGTAAATAGTGACAGGACAAGTGGAAAAGGCCTTAAATTGCAGAAATGAAGGTTTAGGTTGGATGTTAGGAAAAAATTCCCCTAAAGGGTTGTCAAACATTGGCAGAGGCTCCTCAGAGAAGGAATAGAGTCACCATCCCTGGAGGTATTGAAAAGATGTATAGATGAGGCACCTGGAGACAAGGTTTAGTGGTGGACTTAGGGGTGTTACGTTAATGGTCGTACTTGATAATCTTAAAGGTCTTTTCCAACCTAAACGATTCTTTGTTTCTATGGTTTATTTTTCTGCCAACAGCAACATTAGGGATGGATTTGCCGATTTTAAAAGACTCCAAGCAGCAGTGTGTTTGCTGTCTCATCCAATATTTTAGTCCTGTGTTTGATTACCTTCACTACAGAGAGAATATAGTAAGTATGCTGGAGGGATATTACAGATTTAAGAAATCACAGTTAATAGCATCGTTCCTCTGCTATATTAGATCTTATTTTAAAATTATTTCTTCATTCAGTTTGTATCTCTCTGTAGATTTCTGTAGGTTTAAAAAACAGAATAATCATTTTAACCTTTGACTTGGAATAATTTAGATTGCTGAAGGTCATCAAGCCCAAGCAGCTCAAAACAGGTCCAGCTGGGTTAAGTTGCTCAGTACAGTCAGGCTTTGAACACCTCCAAGAACAGAGACACCAAAACCTCTCAGGACAACTTGTGCCAATATTTTACCTCCTCTCTGAGGAAAATCTTTCCTGATATCTATCAGAACTTCATTCATTGCAATTTCTGTTTGCTGCCTATTGTTCTATCAATGTGCACCTATGTGAGCCATATAAACCTGTCTTCTTTATCTCCTCCCATTAGCTAATGAGTAGCAGGACCAACAGCACATCTTACCTAATTGGCTCGTGGATCTGCAGTGTCAGGAAATAGTTCTTGCCAGTCTTCAGAAACTTGTTGCATTGGCCGTGCCCTGCCATGTTACCCATTCAGGTGGTTAAAGTCACCCATGAGAGCCAGGGGTTGCAATCAACTCCTTTCATTTCTCTGCCGACTTCTCACAGACCAATAGAACAAAATCAAAAAAGTGGAGTGAAACTGAAATCACAGCTGATGGGCCTTATGGACAGAGACCAATTTTTTTCAAATTGGAACATTTTAACCACAGCATTTTGGTGAACACTTATTGTTCTCTAGCCCTTTTGTTCACCTACAAAATGACAGCAACTGTGTAGCAAAACTTCGAAAGTCACTCATTTTCACAGTTATGCTAGAAATTCATCATCATCATCATCTCCACAGGTAATAAATTTACATGTCCGTGGCATAAGCTAAGTGTTGAACATTAGCAAATTGCTTATATCTCTCTTGGTTACAGCTAACAACATTCCTATCCCAAAACCCAGCATTTCAAATGGGCACAGACAAAGTATTTATCCACCTTTCTCCCTTTTTTTATCGGCATTTAGGATTTTATCACGGGTATCAACAGGCAGAAAACTATTTTGGCTTTTTACAGACTCAAAAAACCAGCTTATCCTTTTTAACTCTATTGGGATCAAACCTGTTTTCTGTTCTTTATATATATTTTTAATGTTTCATTCTTTCTTTGTTTTACTAGGGAAGTTTTTTTGCTGGTGGTGTTCTACATAACCCTTTTTTTTTGTTGATGGAATCATGGGCTTTGGAAAAATTAGCATAATATTCTTGAACAATTCCTGATTTTTCTCAGTGCCTTTCCACTTAAAATGCATATGCTCAGTCAGTTATGCCAGCAAATGCTTTAAGCTTTGAAAAGCTGTCACTATTAAAGTTCCAAATGGGCAGATTTTTGGTCAATACCCTATTTCATTTGTATAAAATAAATCTGAATCGACTGTGATCTCTGGTACCTCAGCAACTGTGCTTTTTCTGGGTTTGTAACTAACACTTTCTCATTCAGCAGACTTAAGTCCACTATCAGGTTACCTTCTTCTGGATACAGGATTTCCTGTTTTGCAAAGAAAACATTATTATTATTTATAGAAACACTAAGGAAATTTGTTATTGGCCGTGGGACATCAGCACCAAATGGTTCTCTGGTTGAAGTCATCCATGACAAGTTTCTTGCTTGCCTTTTTGGCTGTTTTTATTTCCCACATCCCCTATAAATTATTAATTGATGCTTAAAGAATGGCCACTTTTATCTCCTAGAAATTGTTCCTGAGCTATAAAAGACCCTTATCTGTAACCTGTCTTTTGCTTTAAATAACTGTGAAAAATGAGCTTTCAGGTTTAAGCAACCTTAAAGATGTATCTAGAGGGAATGAAGAACTGGAGTAGAGAGATTGGCACATTAGTAGAGAGCCTCGGACACAGCACAACACCTGCTTCTTTAACAGGATGAGGCCCGGAGGCAGCTTCTCTCAGTAACCTGGACACTGCACAGGAAAGAGTAAGTGTCAACACTGTGACCTTGCTAGTTTGGGCCCAGACAAACACGGCTACATTGCATCTGTGCACTTCCCTTCCTTCCCAAGCACATTTTCAGCCCGCTCAGATGTCTCTGTACCCACTGTCATCCAACTTTCCTGACACTAAGAGATACAGGTTTAATGCGGAAGAGTAAGCTCAGATCTCTGAATCTGTCACTGTGATCAAGATCAAGATCTTCCCTCAATCTTCTGTTTTTCTCCTTCCATTCTTCATCTGAACCCTTGGCTTTCTGGAGCAGAGGCAGAGAATGGCCAAAGACTGAAGCAGGAAGGAGAAAAGCTGACAGCACTGGTTGTCTCATCTTCCTTTTAACCATCAAGTATAGGCACTGTTTTAAATTACACAAAAATAGCCTGTAAAACTTTCATCAATCTCATTTGTTCAAATGCAGCTTTTCCACGTGAATCATTTATTGTGACACAAGTAAACAATGCCACATGTTTTGGGTGCAATGGTGCTCTTACATTATTCATTCAGCCTCAGGTGCACTGGTTTGCATGAAGTCTTACTCCCTCTTTTCTCTCTTTAAAAAATTACATGAAAAAGAAACCATATAACCACCTCTTCATTTAAGAGTCGAAGACAGGAATATTCAGGGAGCAGTTGTTTGCCAGCTGCCCAGCTAAGGAAAGGAAAGTGTCACATTTCAGCCTTCCTACATTCATCCTTCCTTTCTCTTTCTGCCCATAAAGACACCTGAACCAGCTCTAGCCACTCCTGATCAGATATTGGAAACAAGGCATCTTCATTAGCACAGTGTGCCACAAAATATAACTTCACCTGCCTTTAAGCAGACATATGGCTATACTTCTTGCTAGCCCAAACCAGCTTGCTGTCTGCATCCAAAGTCTTTTCTCTTTTTTTTTTTCCCACCCAGCATAATGTTTTAGTGTAAGAGAGGGGAGTATCCAACAGTTGTTCAAGAAAAGCTGCTTCCCACTTCTACATTTAGTGAGCTATGCTAAAAAGTTATGGACAGGTTTCAACCGTCTGTTCATTGTGCTGTGCCATTTAGATGCACTTTATACAATTTTTTTATTTTCAAAATAGATTTCAAAGTAGAAAGAACTTCATAAGTGGGAGGCTGAATTTCAAACCCACAAGCATTCAGTCCTGGGGTGTAAATCGGACTCCATCCCCACAAAAAAAAAAAAAGGCATAAAAACATGCCTGTTGCTACCAGCTCTCCTGATTCATCCAGCATTTCATAAATGTAAAGCTGGTATTCAAGTCCCAGCTTGGAACAAAGACACTGAACACAAACCTCAACTTTCATTCCTGCAGAAGTTTCCATCCCTCTTGTTTGCAGAGAAAAGTTTGAAAACATGACCTGACTGGGCTCAAGCAAGTTGCTGGGAAGGGAGAAGGAGCTGACTCATGATTTTTTGCTACCTGGGGATTGCAGTGCTGGGACATTAGCCAGAAGAGAGCAGAATTTGAGGCTTTGATGCCTCATTCATTATTACAACTGTGCTGTTGCTCTGGAAGATGGCACTCTTTGCTAGAATGGAGGCCAAGGTAAAATGTTTTGGTTTTGAGGAGACATATCAGTCAGATGACATCTCCTCATTAACAAATTTACCTTGGAGAAGGCTGTGTTCAGTGTAGCACAAACAGAAGATCTCCAGAGCCTTGTTCCTCCTGGCAAATGACAATAAGAAATATACCATCACCACATTTACCCACGTGTCACCACCTTCTGAGGGATGCCCAGCTTCTGCCCATCACATTCAGTGGGGTTCCCTTCCTAAGGCAAGAATGTTGACTGTGCTTACCTCAGTGTCATCATTTCTTACAAACTTCCTCCATCAATGGCCCCTAGTGAAATAACCCAATGGCCCTGTCTGTTTGTGTTGGCTACCTTTACACAGAGTTCAGCCTCTTGACAAAGCTCATATTAAAAAAACAACCAAACAACTGCTCTAGTTTTGTAAGAACTTCCTAATTAAAAAGCATAAAAGCACTAATACTGTGATACTAAAGGGACAATTGCATAGGTGTGATGGTATGGGGCACTGACAGATAATGGTGTATCAACCAACCCACTCTAGCCTCACAACTGGGTAGGAAAAAGTAGACAGAGAAGACAAAATGATGTCAGCTTTGTTTCAGATCATGAAGGAAAAAAAAAGGAAAAAAAAAAAAAGAAAAGAAAAAGAAAAAGGAAAAGAAAAAGAAGAAAAAGAAAAAGAAAAAGAAAAAGAAAAAGAAAAAGAAAAAGAAAAAGAA
Organism: Eulacestoma nigropectus; assembly: GCA_013397775.1. Lineage (NCBI taxonomy): Eukaryota > Metazoa > Chordata > Aves > Passeriformes > Eulacestoma > Eulacestoma nigropectus. The sequence continues at coordinate 313,257 of VZTE01004196.1, read as the reverse complement.
AAAGAAAAAGAAAAAGAAAAAAAAAGAAAAAAGAAAAAGAAAAAAGATAAGTTGTGAACAAAAAAGACGAAAAGACGCAATTTCTAGTACAATTTATTACTGAAGCTTCCAAAGCTGATAAGAATTTCATTGTCCGTATGAATATATGCAGAATTAGGCCAAGGGAGAACACCTCTAGAAATGCTAAGCATCAAGTATATTCTGTCTGTTTACATGCTAAAACCAGCAGTAACATAATCTTGGACTAAGAAAAACCTTGGCTAGCTAGAAAAAAATGTGAAACCTGTATTTAAACTGTGTATTCTGTAATTGCAAGAGGAAGACATTGGCAGGAAGGGGTGAATGGCAAGAAGTGCTGCAAGAAGACTACCTGAGAGCTGACCATTCTGCTAGAGTTCCAGCTGAACAAAGCATGAGGGTCTACGCTGCTCTTTCAGAGCACTCTGTACCCTGAGTACTGGCTACATGCTGGGTGCTGAGCTACTTGCTAAGGGATTGAGACTTGTTTCAGCAAGCAGAGGTGTTGTACATGCCCAGGATCTGGATTTCTCTTCACAAATTCCATACAGCTAAGCAGCTATCTGGAAATCTGCTCAGGATGAGAAACTGAAGAAGTGAGGAAGGGCAGGAAGGAGAGAAATAATGTGTGCATGCGTGTGTGTGTGTGTGTGTGTGTGTGTGTGTGAGTGTGTGAGTGTTGAGATTTTTTTTACCAGATAGCATTATTTTTCTGGCATTTCATTTCTCACTGTTGTCCTGACTTTTGGGTGTGGTGGGTTCTGAGTTTTGCCCTGTTTGCCTTCAGAAACAATATTCTCTGGGCAAAATTGCTTTTCTGTTTCATTTCAGCATTGTGGTTATGTATTCATTTCATAAGGAAAGGGGGTTATTTGGCAATTTAGGTTCCTCTTGTGGGTGTGGTCCCTGACGATAGTTTTCTTCTGGATTAAGTCTTTGTGAACTGTTATTTCTCTGGTAGTACACCAGTGAGCAGCACACCACTCTCTAGACAGGATTTCATTTTATCTCCCATTTTGTGAAATCATCTATTCCATCTGGGTCACCAGCTACACTTTTCTGTGACAGTCCTGGGCTCTTCTCAGGGCAGGTGGCTTGGCTACCACCATCACTTTACCTGAAGCATAGAGCCTTGCACAGGCATATTTCCCCATCACTGGCACCCTTGCGGTATCCCAGTACTCTGTCCAAAACTAGCCAAGGTATCCCTCTTTGCATTGCATTTGGCTGTGGAGCACAAACCTACCTACCGCGAAGAATCTCTTGTAGCTCCAGAGTGAGAACACAGGAAGAAGGAAGGGACGCAGAAGCTAGCAATGGAAAACCATAGCAGATGTCGCACAAAGCATTTTTTTATGTCTCATGATCACTCAAGGAGCAAAGAGCACTTATGTTCAACCACAGAAGCAAGCAAGAGAAGGAGTGTATTCACACCTCCCATGGCAGGTGTTTATGTCGGGAAAGGGGTCTCCCTCTTTACACTGTGTATTCTCTCTCTTTCCAGAGTACAAATAAGTGCTTGAGCAAAATTTCCCTCAGCTGACTATGGATATGGAGCTAAGGAGAATAGCCTCTTAATTCCAGGTATGTCACGTATGTGTCTGACATGCAGCGATGTGAATGTATCTTTAGACCTGTTCAACCATTTCAGAGTATGACTCTCTTTGCTATCCAAAACCATACCTTCTGGAAGAAAGCACTAGGCAAGCACCCCAAGGTTTGCACTGGTACCTGTCTGTTCAATATGTCCTGAATATATCGTGGGAAATGCAATTCCTAGCCAGTGGATCAGGTCACACCCTGATGAACCTACTCCTTAGACTCAAATGTCTGGAAAATCAACTTGTTTCCCATTAAATTGAGAGGGGGTGGGGGGCATCATGGCCAAACACCAGGCAGACATCCCTCCAGCAGCAGGGCCTGTACCTCCAGCACCAGGAATGTGACCTAAGGCAAAGCTTTGCCTCCAGCTGCAACGGGAACTGCAACTGTAGCAGAGCCATTACTAGAGAGGCAGTAAAATTGCACATATCACACCACCGTATTACAGGCAAAAATTAAGTCTGGTCTGAGGCCCTTTAAAAAAATTAAAAAGGCCCATTAGGTTTAATTTAGAATCTCTTTCCTTGCAACTACAGAGCAGATTGACAAAACAGACTTTTTAAAGCACTTATGAAACTTCAACAAATGACAAAAAGACTCTTTTGTGTTAAAGTGTTAATTATTAAAACATGACCAAACGGTTAGTTCAATTTACAGCATCGCCATTATTAGAAGGAAGGCTGGAAACAATGTGCACATTAAAAGGCTATGTTATATGTTCTGTTACTTGGAGAGTCTCTGAAGTGAGAAAAGACAAGTTACGGAGCCAAAAAATTCTCCACTGGAATGGTGTTAGCTCTTTTTGTTTCTCAATACAATCTCATTTATCTGAAATGCTACAGGAAGCAAAAATTATTTAGCCAAAAAGAGATTCAAATCACCAAAAGAAATCCTGGGGAAGCAATTCAGCCAAACATTTGAACGGAATGGACAGTTTGGATGAAAATGTCAGTCACTCAAGCTAAGTGGCAGTTCATTATCCTTCATCATTAGCTTGTGGCTGAATCACTTGTTCTTGCAGTTTCCCATTCAGTGATCATTTGAATGATTTATAAAGCAATTTACAGACGGTTTCCAAAACATTCAAAAACAGATGGATATGTACGTAGCTGTAGCTTTCAACATTTCCCCTCAAAAGTGTCTGTTTTTCTGCCCTGCCTGGAAGACAAGGAAGGGTGTCAGGCTAAAAAAGCCACTTTGCTGACTTAGAGAGTTCATTGTGCAGCCAGACAAAGGAGAAGGATACCAAGGCTGCAACTCAGTGAATTATCTAGAAACACCTAAACATCAAACTGAGATTTGGGTTCATTTGGTAGCAGCATAAATCTGTCAAATGGAGACAATCGGATGCGTATTTCTCTATTGACTTGAGCTAAACAAGTACAGTGTATTTAAAAAAAAAATAGCAAGCCATACACAAAATACTGAAACAAGACCAGTAACAATCTGCATAATTATCTATTGTTCATCACACCAAAAAATGAAACACACCCAACCTCCATCCCCCCAAAAGCCCAAATGACATCAGCTCTTCTGAACTCTTTCGAGATTTGTGTTATTTACCCTCATCTGGGGATCTGTCCTGGAATTTACATGTATTTCACAATTTTTTTTCCCAGACTTTTTTTTCACTCAGACCTATTATGTACAATAACAAAACAGACTCTGAAGCTGTGCTAGAAGTGTTTAGGCCAGTGATGGCAAACTGGTGTGAAGTGAGAACAGAGCCAGATCCCGTGACATGCTGTATGTTTTTTTTTTCCTTCACTCTCATTCTTTATTTAATTTACAACCTCCAGTTCTGCTCATCTTCCTCCATTCCCAAGTCCTTAGTAATAACCCTATTTCCTTAGCTCTTTTCCCATAAATAATTCTCCTGAAATAACATGAGGAGAACCTACTTTGCTAGCACAGTCCCCCTCAGAGAAGGCCGGGAGATCAATTACTCCCATTGAAACACCACGGGAAAAGGAGAATTTCAGAACACGATTTCACACAACAGCTTATAACAACAGTGTGGGAGAAGGAAAAGCAATGAACAACTTTATTGTGTGCTCCTATGTAGCAAAAAGAGTTAAAAAGTACCCAGACATCGCCGGAAATTACTCTCCTCAGTGCTTGTTTCCAATTGACTTTTCTCCACGTCCAGGTGTTATCATCTCAGTGATAGCTACTGTAGCAATATATAGACAACACCGTTCCATAACTGTTTCCTTTAAGTTAGCGTACAATAGAATCAGTCAGCTGTGCCACTAATTCATTGCTGCATTGTATAGTGAGACAATATAGGGAAAGGACTTAAAGGACTTAAAATTAATTCTGGTTCAACAGAAAATATCTCTAAAAAGCCTGTTTATTAAATGTAGTAACTGCATTTACTAAACGCATTTTACACTTGATGTAATTTTACACTGCTTTTACATAAAGTGGTTATTTAATTAGCAATAAAAATGCCCCCATTGTAATTTTTGTAGCTAATGTTTGTAGACTATTTCTGATGCTGTGCAAGTCTGAGAATGCAAATAGCATTATTTCAACTTAGGGTATGGTTGAATTAGGACCAGCAAAGAGTACAGTAGCAGTAGCTTTGAATAAAAAATACACCTTTGAGAGTGGGGGAGGTAATAACCTGTATTTATCCATATGGTATCTAAATGAACGTTCCTTTTTCTTCCTCTCTTCAGAACAATTTCAACTCCAGTTATAAGAGCAGAAGTGATCTGGCAGCAGAAGGCATGTTTGAGCATGTCCTCAGTGATAAGCACAGTTTCTTAATTTCTCTGAATGTTCCCCACCTATATTCAGTCCAGCCAGTTTTAAAAATAAGGATAAATATGTTTCAAGTGTTGCACTTTTGAATCTCTCATCCAACTTTAGGGCACTTTACTGGCCTTCTCCATTTCAAAGAAGCTTTTCTTTCCTCCAGGAACAGGGGGATCTGGACGAACAATAATGCCCTGTATTTGGATGCAGTGAACAGGCAATAATCAGAGATGTTAAAGGCTCAGTTTAAGCACTCAGCAAACGAGCTAAATAGGAAGCACAGAAGAAAAATTTTCTTTGCTCTTTCAGTTATGTTTCTTGGCACATTAATATTAATTAAAAACAAACATACAAATAAACAACAAACCCCAGCAATGAAACTGTTCATTTTAAACTCCCCAAATTGCCAGCACGGGGACAAATTTTCATCTGATGGAGCACAGCATAACTCGATCACAGAATTTCACCTGTTTACTCTGACTGAAGATCTGTCATATAACCTTCTAATATATGATGTGCTAGTTCTTAACCAATGAGCAGGGTATTATACTGATTTAGAAACATCCTTCCTTTCTTAAGAACTTGCCCTCTTATTTTTCATGCTGATTAGTGCCAGTTCCATCAAGTTACCTTTGGGTTTACAGCCAGTGCAAAAATATAAAGGCCAGACTAAGAAGATGGAGGCAAACGGCAATTATTTGTAACAAGAAAGCTTGATCTGTCTCAAGTGTAAAGGTTTTTTACCTCCTTCAATGACATCTCCTAGCTCCCTGAGAAAACATTGATTGTTGAAGGCAAAACTGTGTCTTTTAACACAGCAGATCTTGAGCAAGCAAAGACAGTCCAAGGGGAAAGCAAGGAGGTCAAGAAAAAATTATTCTGGAGGAAAGATTGGAGGTCAGGTGCTGTTTATTCTAGAGAAGACATGACTAGTGGGGACGGTATGGCAGAAAAAACCCCACCCTTCTGTGCCATGCTGAATATAGTGGAAAAAGTAGAGCTGGAATATACTTTAGCTGGTACAAATAGCTTTCCAGCCACAGGACAGGACTGGCTGGAGACATCTGCCTGCCATGGTCTAAGCATGAGACAAGCAGACATCACACAGGAGCAAGAGTGGCCAGGTCAACGCAGTCCTTTGCATTTCCAAGAAAAGGCATACAGTGGCCGGGGAGCAAGAGAGCACTCGGTCTGAGCCAGAGCAACACATCTTTTAGAGGATTAAGAGATGATGTAGGAAGTTGAGACTGCAAGTTGTCGACAATGAATACCAGACGGCCGATGAGGAGCTGCCAGCTCATCAAGGACCTGACTCAGCAAACGGCTCTGCTTTCTGCGATTGCCGCGCCAAGGGTTTGCTGCTCCCACACTACATTCCATGCCTCAAAAGCCAGAACAATCATTCTTCTTTTCCTTTTTTTTTTTTTTTTTAATGGAAGGAAATCCTAAGCCAGGGTCTCCTAAACTGGGAGGGCAGAAGATAAGTGGTGAGGGAGCTGAAGAAGGTAATCATGACTCCAGGACTCTCTGTGCTTCATGCCTACCTATAGACAAACAACAGTTTTACAGGCATCTGTGATCTGTAAAACAGCTGCTTGCCAGTCATTCCCCCACCCCAGCTACTGTGGAAACCCTCCTGTGGCAACCACAGTGCCTGTGCTCCTCTTCTGCTCCACCTGCCTGGTGCTGGACAGAGGATCCCTCCCCACAGCTGGAGTGGGCAGCAGCAGTCCTTTGCCACCCACCTGCACATGGGAAGAGGGAAAGCTGCCCAGTGCACAGACAGGGGGGAAAGAGAAACAGGAGAGGGCTTTAATAGATAGTAGATTACAACAGATGGAAGAAAAGGGGGATAAAGTGAGCAAAAAGTCTTGCTGAGGGGTACCATAAGAAGACAGCAAAGGGATCAGCTGTTGGTGGCAGTCTGCATCTCCCATGAATGGCAAACGGGCATCCTATTTGCCTCCCTGCTTCCCACCAGCAACGTCCAGGCCCTCAGACAGTCTTTTGTTTGCACTTTCCACCAGTACACAGACACTGCCTGGTCCCATGGTCAATATGAAGCTCTGGAAATGGGTTTGCATTGCTGCCTCTATTGTAGAAACAGCTGAAAAATGTGGATTTTCCATGTTACATGTGAATTCTGATGCTAATAAAATTTCTTCTCCAAGCTAGAGAGACAAGACTGCCACAGATCATCGTTCAAAAGGAAACAAATTAAAAAGATCTAGCTTATTTATTCCAGAACAATTAATTGGGCTGTTCCCTGAGGTTTGGACCACAGGGTCCAAGGCACCCAGCAGAGCTGCTGTAGCATCCGAGGTATCAGCACAGCCAACAGCATGCTGTGAGCTCTCACAGAATGGATCTAATGCCTGACAGAAACCTGCCTGTATACACAGGGACACCTGTAGGTCTCCTCAAGACTCCTGCAGTAAAACGCTTGTTCACTCACTCCAGGTGTTTAATCAGAAAGTTTATTGGTGTGTTATTCACAGTCTCACCTGCGATATTTGGTCTACTTTTATTATCTGTTTGGTTTTAAATTGTTCATTATAAACTTTAATGCCCCAGAGATAAACTTTCAATCAGTGTACTACTAAAGATAAACTATTAACATGTTCCTCTTAAGAAGCCCTAATAGGGTTAAGTATTTGCATGGCTCATTTATTAGAAAAATATGTGCAAGTAACTCAAGGAGGTTTCAGTGAGTTACTCTTTATGAGTTAGATTCAGTCAAGATTTCTCCTGGCTTCAAGGCTGCAGTAATTGTCCAAGGCAGATCAGCTGCCCAGGCTTTGGTGCCCAGGCTGCACCAGGCTGATGTGGCTTCTCATGGCAGCTGAGCATGCACAGCGTCTGTGGCCCTGCTCAGCCACCATGCAGCCAAACCCAGCAGGTCTCCAAACCAAGGACTCAAGAAGAGATCCCCAGGATCCCAGGTGGCCTCTTTGCCACTGCGGTGGTGTGCTATCCCAAAGGAATCCTCAGATGGGCCAGGTCAAGTGTCAGGGAGCGCCAAAGGTGGGCTGAAAGACCTCAGCTCCTCATGAGCAGCAAATCTGTCTGAGCTAAAGGTGACATGGGAAGTTGTCTCACTGAGTGCACCCCTGGATCTTCCACATGGGAAAGAGTCCCGCTCAGCAAGCCTTGCCATTGACCTAAATGCAAGCACTAGAAAGTGGACTTCTTGCTCTCTCTCCCACCCCTACAGATTTTTCTTATTTCTAAACAAGATTTATTTGACCTGAAATAATAATTTTTATTAGCCTAGATGTATTCATTCCCATTTTCAAACTGAAACCTTCTTAAATTGGTGTTTAGAAGATGTTTTCAGTTAGAGACTGACTTGTTTTATTTATTTCTTTTATTAAGACTAAGCAGGCCAAAATCAAGATATTCTATTTTGGACTAAATAAATCATTTCAGGTTGACTACCCCCTCTCATGTACTTGAAGTATGAAAAAAAAAAATAGGCTTTGTTGAAACAAAGATAAATGTATAAAACACTTTCTGGCCCATTTTTCACACAGCTGCAGTCAAAACCTCTCCTACTTGGATTAACTCTTGCCACTTCTTCACACAGCCTGCTCTATGCCAAGCACTCAAGCAGAAGATGTAAAAAAACATCTTCAAGTAAATAAGAGCTACCTGCCAGCTGCAAAACAAAACATTGGAAAGCAGAAACGAATCTCTTTTTAATTTGAAACAGAAATTTTAAGCACTGAAATTTCAGCATGTGGCTCCACCCCTAAAACTGCCTGTGTTGGCTCTGCTTTTGGTAAACCAAGCCACAAACAGAAAGTTAAAGCCTTTGGCAAACCATATCCCTTCGGTGCAAATGCAGCGTGAATGACATGGGGGACCATGCCCTTGGTAGATTATATTGAGGTGGCTTTATCGAAGTCAAAGATGACTCAGCTGGAACAACAACAGCCAAGACCCAGCATCCTGAGGTCTCTGAACCTTGGACTAAATATTTAGTGTCCATTCTTCAAAAACTTTGCTCATTTTAAAATGAGATAGCCTCTAACAGCCTTTATTCAGAGGTGACTACCAGGACTCTGCCTTCATTGGATGAGTGATTTTCAACTCCTCAACATGTGTTTTTCACATGCTGGGGAGAATAAATAAGGTTAAATAAATAAGGCTAAAAGGCAATTCTGCTCCCTTAGCAGACATCAGAGAAATTGCAGCTTACAGCACAGACGTCTTGAACAAGACAGGTTTCCAGGGGCTATCTTCAGTGCTCTTTGTACACAGAATATGGACCACTGTGACTGCACTGGTGTAACAGTTATGGCAATAAAGTCCTTGGCCACTGGAATCCAGTTCGCATCCTTTGTTTTGTTTTGTTTTTGTTTTACTCCATTTCTTAGGGTCCAGCACCAGAGCCTAGAAGCTCACTTAGTTTATAAGCAGTCACTCTCTATTGCATCCAGACATCTCTAAGGTCTTTTCCCTTCCTAAGTCTGTTGCTTTTATCAAATCAGCCTTAATCCAGGTTTTGCCCATTGGCAAGCAGTCAGTGCTTGCCCATGGGCAAAACCTGTGTCCTGTGTTCCTTCCTCCTTCACAGAGAACCTGGCTGTTGATAGGGAGTTGCATATCACAGCTCACAGGCTAGAGGGTTTTCAGCTTTTTCAGAAGAGAAGGAACAAATGCCTCACGAATGTCCTCTCCTCCTCTTACTCCTCCAGGACAAGTCTGCAGGAGCTCTCTCTGCCAGGTTACTGGGACACTGTGGGCACAGGGCTCCCACACTGTTGGGGAGCACTTTGCCCTTTCTGGGATGGTCTGTTTCCCCCACAGCAGCCTGTCTCTGTCTGCAGTACCATTCAGATTGGTCTGGCTGAGCCAAAGGCTAACTCAGCAGCTTTTCCCACTATGCAAAGCCAGGACGGGCTTGCATTGTGAACACTTTGTACAGTCCTGGATGTTCTTCCACCCACACAACTTTAAAAAGATACAGTGCAAACTGGAGTAGGGTCAGAGGAAAGCAGAAAAGAAGGGTCAGAGGTACAGAGTTGTTTGCACACAAAGAACAGCTGAATGCCCCAGAATGCTTCAACCTGGAAAACAGAAGACCTGGAAGTAAAGGAAAGGGTTTAATACAGTAAAAAATCCATTAATCATGAGAAGCATGGGAAGTTTAAATAGAAAATGCCTGTTCACTGCCTTTTCCAGTGCACACTGTGGAGCTCGCAGCTGGTAGTTGGATCAAATCCTCTGAGAGAGGGTGGTTTTGCACAGAGTGTGCACTTTAACTATGGAATGCCAGACTGTACATGGGCTCAAGGGGAGACTGGATAAGCAAAAATCCACTGATGGTGGTTCAGTGTACTACAGAACTTCCAGCTCAGATAGCCCCTGGTCTGTGAATGGTTGGATGCTGGGAAAGCTTCTGTGGAAGTGGCATGTACACTTGGACCCTCATAATAGGCATTCAGCCGCTGCTGACCTCTGCCAAAAACTTGTTACAGACTAGACAGACCTTTAGTCTGCCCCAGCATGATTTGCTACCACGCATTCCTCATGCAGAATCATGCTCTTCCTTTTTTTCCCAAGGACTACAAATTTATTTCACTGGTATGACATGTAAACATTGATGCACAAAGTCCTTCCTCTCTTCCCCAGGGTACGGCACATCACACTCAGTTCCACAACCGGTCCACTCTGCTGGGGATCAAGCCACATTTTTTGCTACCTTTTGCTCTTCTGTCCGCTCTCTGAAGGACAAAGCCTCCCAGCCCCTCTTCCATGTCCTAATACTGTTTTCCCCTGGCCCATCATGCCCAGAGCTAACTGAAGATTTGTCAACTTCAGAGGAACTTCTCAGGGAGGAGGGGGTAAAGGTATCACCAGGATGGGAGGTTGAGGATGACCCCAGAGAGAAGGGATTTCTGCACCACTGCCTCTAAGGACTGGCTGACATAAGCAGCTGTAATAATATTCTGGACATTCAGCAGTTTTTGCCTTGGCTGTTAAAGGCAGCTTGGGTTAGGGACACCATAGTGGTACCTCTGCCAGCTCTGAAGGCATCATCAGAGCCCTCACAATGGGCTCAGGCAGACAAGTCCTTGCTGGGCCACCCTGGGCCAGGCAGAGCAGGACAATCACGGTCTAGTTAGGGGAAAAACGTTAATTTATGCAGAATTGACAAATTTCCTTTTTGGTCAGCCCGAACTACTACATTTGACCCAGTGTGAAATATTTATTTTACTTTTGGAAACACTAGTCTTTTCCTTGTGTTCCAATTCAGTAAAAGGTCTTGTTTTGAAAACGTTCATGGCACAAGTGTGTTTCAAAAAAATTATTTTCTTCATTTACATTTAAAGGGATTTTTCTGACCTCAGCACATTTGGCATATTTATTAGCTTTCCCCAACCCTCCCCACCAAAAAGATGTGTCACTCAGCTGACCTCACCATGGGATCGCTGGCTAAAAGACTGCAACATGGTGCTATAGCAGTTTTCACAACACAAATAATCATGCCCACAATTAAGTAGCCTAGTGTTGGGGATGGATCTGATCACCGACTGTTGAAGCCTAACTCATTCAAACCAGAGAGGCAGCAGCAGCACAACCAGTGGGGTACAGGCAGCACCACAGCACTGAATACAGAAAACACCCAGTTATGTCTTGACACAGTTCACTCCTAGGTGTCAATGCTCCAGGGGAGTTAATGGTAATTTTAGCCTTGTGTACAAAATCAGGTAGGAAACAAGGGCTTAGTGGAGGCAGAAAACACTGTCCTACCTCCCACAGCTCCTCTGCTCCTTGTACCTGAGCACTTTGGCCTCTTCCTCACATTTTAGGAAGATTCTGGTGTTCACCTATGCATGTTCACAAGATTATCCTCGAAACTCTATTTCATTCAAATTAAATTTGTTTAACAAAGTTAACTTTCTTCAGGCCAATACTATGTTCTTCAGTCTTTTTCAAGTGTGTCCAAACGCTCTAATTCTCTGTCAACACAAGTTACTAAGAAATCCCAAGGAACTTTGGAAAAAGCTGAGTCTACATTTGAAAAGAACATGCTAAGCAGCTTGCCAAAATATCATGCCTAGCCTCAGAGAGATGTCTTAGGAGTGTGCAGTATGTGACTGTAGGATCACAAGACAGTACCACAGGTATCCTAAAGCCCTGAGTCCTACAGTACTACCAGGGGTCCTAGAAAAATCTGTTTCCTATTCCCATGAAAAGAGCCCATTGCAGCCCCTTGCCTAGAGTCATGACATTTCTACCTTCCCCAGGGATTCAGCTTTAATATTTCTTGTTTTCACAAAACTGTTAGCCACGGTAGCTCACTCTGCAAGTGCATCTAATCACGGTCAGTTAATTCATCATTCCTGCTGGTTTCATTAATCTCCCTCTCCCCTTTCACAGATAAACCACATTTAATGGCTGTGTTAAACAACAACTAGCATGCCAAAGAATATCTTGCATACTTCAGAAGGGTAATGTCCTACCAGATTTATCTGGGAGCTTAAATCCCATTTTGAAAAAGGTCTCTTGGTAACTGAACTACTGAATGCAAATTTCATAATAATTTATTCCAGAAGGGGAAAAGAAATGAAAGGTTCTTAGTTTTTCATTATTTGTCTATACGTCAATATTTCAATTTCAAGTCCTCATTATAGGACCTTCCTCAGGTGCAACCTCATGTGTTCTTAAATTATTTGCCCTGTAAACATCTCTCAGTTTCCTGTTCCCAGACATAACCACTCCAAGCGGAGACCTCAGCTAAACTTAGCAGGGGCCATGCTAAATCCACCTCCCAATCCTATCTGCCACTTGTGTTATCCTAGCAAAGAGGCAATGGCATCCTGCCGTTGGATGCTGTCCATGCCTGTGTTCCCACATGGCCAGGGTCTGCACACAGCATTTAGTGCTCACCAAACCCTTGCTGCGTCTATCCAGCATGCCCGTATGCTGCAGAAACACCACTTTCCACTTCTTTGCTTATTTTTTAAGGCTTGGTCTTTGATCTTCTAGGTAGTAATAATTTTCCAGCCATCAAACAGGCATAAGGAGTGCGGTACGTGCCTGCCACAAACCCAAACCACAACTGAGAGCTCTGAATATCCTCTATCGGTAGCCCCAACAGGACACCAAAGCCAGGCTCAGATGCTGAGTCCTCGTTGTCTCAGCTAAACTTATGTATTTTGCTGTTAACTATTTTTGAAACAGGATGGGAGGTGTGGGGATCACTTGAATCTGCCTGCATCTTTTGCTTAAAGCAAGCCCACCTAAAATAGAGAATGGCTTTTCACCTTGAAAGTAGAGATTTATAGTGGGATCCTATAATAGATAGGAAATCCACAGCCAGAAGACAAAATTGTTGAAGGATTTTCTCAGAACACAAACTATGACTAAAATCATGCATTTCTCACAAACATCTCCCTTCCTTTTTTTCAAAAAATCTTTTCACGGGTTTATTTCTTTTTAATTGTACCAAAATGTAAAATCTCGAATTAGGAAGCACAGAGAAGGAAACGCTGAAAAATGTCAGCATAGGAGAATCTATTACCAAAGTTAAATTAAAAATTACTTTGGATCCATAATCAACAACGTCTCTTCAGCCTCTACCATCCTGAGTGCTATCTGCTCCTGCCTCCCTCAGAGAAGTACAGCCCAGTGTGGTAGGTGTATCTCTTTACAGGTTTGTTTTCAGCCATGGTCAGTTTGCTTTTTTGAGGGACTGTTTATATTTCCTTTTAAAAATATTTCCCTAAGTATCATAAGGTTATACTGTCCCTTGGCATTTTAGCAGGCTTCACGAGCTCTGCTTTCTTGTATGCTTCCATTGAACAGCTATTTTCTTCCTCACCCAAAGATTTCAAGCCCACTTATCACATGCATCAAACATGACTAAATAAGTGTGTGATGTCTGGAAAACAGTCTGATGAGAATTTTTGGTGTAGAGATGACTGTAATGCAAAAAAAAAAAGGAATTGAACTTTTATTAATCAGGTGTTTTTCTGTAGCATTGCAGCATGAAATGGTGTCAATTTTTTGCCATGCTTTGGAAGGCTGCCAGCTCCCCATGCTGTGCACAGGAGAGCCAGAGCCTCCAGCAGGATAATGCTGTGGCTACCCTGGCAAACTACCTGCAATTCCCCACCTGTGATGCACCACGGGCACTGAAACGAGACAGAAATCAGGTGGGTTTGTACTTTTATAATCATAGAGATTCCACAGATAGTTGCATCCCCTGTAAAACACACTAGGAACCATGGTTAGCATTTATAGCTACAGGCCCTGCCATTTTCAAACAGGAATTACATATGCCTACTGCAGACCAGAGTGATCACTGTGAACCAGGGTCTGAGCTCATTACCCTGCAGTGAATGTAACATAATTCAGTCACTCATGGTACTTTGGACTTGTACTGGTGTCACTGTGATCAAACTCTGCCTCTCTGCCTGTTTCACAAAGAATATTTAGAAAAAGACGCCAAAAGTATATTTTCCTCCCTATAGGCACTGGCTAAGAGCATGTCCTTGGTTATCAGAAACCTCTCATGATCTGGTCACACTTATTTCAAATATTACCATCACCTCTGCAAAATTCATACTGTCCTGCAGCAGGGGGTGCTCCAGGGGGCACAGTGGGACCAAGCACCACAATGAACACAATGTCACTGCCTGCAGAATATTTTGGGTCACTGCTTAGCCCAGTTGTTGACCAAGCCTGCACACAAGGATCCTGGCAAGGCTGGAGAGAGAGGCAGAGCCCGCACAACCTATACTTGTCTAGTTTCATGCAGGAAATGGCCCCCTCTATCTGAATCAATGCTCCATGTTGGTTGGTTGCCCTGCCAGCAACAGTGGGTTCAGGCATTTGACTGCCTGGGGAAAAAAGTGACACTTTCCTCACTGCCTTAGAAGTACAGATGGAATATAGGGCATAGGTAGCCTGACCTGATTAGATTTTACACTTGTTTCTGAGAAGGAGAATCAGAACTGCCTCAGCTGATGGGTGGTGGAGACTCAGACCTGCCACCACAGCACATTGTGGACATCAGCTTTTGTCCATTAGGACCTTGCAAATTGCAGCAAATCATCTTTCCCTTGCATCCCCTGCTCCTGAGCTTGGGACTGACAGCAGACTTCTTCATGTGTTCACTGCTTGAAGGTGCTACTGAGTCAGATCAGATGGGAGTTAGAGGAAGCAAAATAAAAGCTGATATGTTTGCATTCACATAGTGTCTGGAGAACTAATTAGTCTTGGTTTTGGTGAACACACTTGGGGGTAATGATACTAAACAGACAAGCTGACTTGCCATTTCCCTGGAGACCTTCAGTGCATTAAAGGAAAAAAACATTATCTAATGATTTTGGCACCGACACAGCTCTGTGCGCGCTTTCTACACACCGCTGCTATTGGCTGTTTGTGGAGGAATTCAAAAGTGTCTGTGTCTTTCTGAAGTTCCTGTAACAGTCGTGGTCCTGCATTCCCACAATGTTTTTCCCTGTGAGATACTGGCAGCCATCATTATCTGGAATTAGCCTGGGCAATTTGCCATAATTAGGGCCCTAGTTAGCGCTGTTGTGGGAGCAGGAGCCCTCAGGAAGCTCGATGCCTCTTAGGGTGCAGTCCCAGGGCAGAACAGGTGACATGAGCCGGTGCAGGAGGCTGAGATCTTCAGAATATCAGACAACTTGAACACCATGAAGATGAGCAATAATGCAATAACACCAAGCACGATCTCTCTCTGACTGAGCAATAACAATTTCTGCTATATAGTGGAAGTTCCTTGGTTTTGAAACACCAAGGAGGACAGAAGTCTGAGCGTGCTGCCAAGTCCCAGGATAAAGATGCTGCAAAGATGTAAGGGAGCTTTGTGCTATTGAGGCACACCAAAAGAGCCATAAAGGTCTGTAAGGCTGAAGTGCCCTAAAGACCTAGTGCCTAAAGAGCTAGAGCAACACTTAAGAGCAATTTGTTGTAGCACTGTCAGGCAGCCAGGAGGAAATCAGGCAGATCAACAGCAAGATGCCCAGTTGGTAAAATTAAAGTAGAAGCAAGTAAAACACAAGCAAGTGAAAAAATGCTGTAAATATAAAAGAAGAAAGGTTTACAGATCTGAGGGCAGCGAAGAGACTGTCATAATGAAGTAGAAAAGAAATAGGTGGAGCAGCCAGATAGAGCGCCTGTCTAATCCTTTCACAACATAGCATCATAAAAGGTCTTAAAGTAAGGCTGTCAAAATTTTCCGTCCAAACTTCTCTACTGAACAGTAAAAAGAGTACTTTTTTATGATTAGTCTAATTTTTTTTTTTTTTTTTACCCACAACAGCTGCTTTCCATGAAAATTTTCAACATTTTGTGGAAAGGCCAAAAAGCACACAACCCTCTGTTTATGGCAACCAAACATTTTCAGACAAAAAAAAATTAACATTTTTGGTGACAATTAAAGAATGGCCTGTAGTTTTAAGACATGACTAATCCCTTTGTTGCCAAACACTGCATACTTCTCGATTTTCCACTGAAAAGTCCAAATTATTCTCTGGGTGAGGGGGGCACTTTCCAAACCAGCAGCACTTTAAGTATCCAAATAAAAAATTCAAACTCAGTTCCAGCTTTAAGGGATGGCCAGTGCTGAGATCTTTGTAAAGACGAGTACTGGGAGCTGGTCAAAGAGCAAAACCAAGTAGAAAAACAGTAGTAGACTGATTCTGGACAGGATGCAAAGAGAAATGGAAAAAACCAGGAAAACTAGGAAAACTAGTGTGGTTGTTGCTGGCTGGCTGCCAGGTGCCCACCAAAGCTGTCCTATCGCTCCCAACCTCAAGTGGGCAGGGGAGAGGAAATACAACAAAAGGTTTGTAAGTTAAGGAGCGAAGAGGTCACCAATTACCATCACAGGTAAACCAGACTCTATTTAGGGAAAATTAATTGAATTTTTTAGCAATCAGAAGAGGGTAATGAGGAAAAAGAAAAAAAATCTTGAAACACTTTCCTATCACCCTCCCTTCTTCCTCAGCTCAGCTTCACTCCCGAATTCTCTACCTGCTTCCATCCAGCAGCACGGGGGGTTGAGGAATGGGGGCTGTGGCCAGTCCATCACAATTTGTCTCTGCTGTTCCTTGCTCCTCAGGGGGACAACTCCTCACCCTCTGCCCCTGCTACAGCAGGGTCCATCCCAGTGGGTCCCTCCCACAGGAGACAATCCTTCATGAACTTCTCCAAGATGAGTCCTTCCCACAGGCTGCGCTTCATACCCTGCTCCAGTGTGGGTCCCTCCCACAGAGTGCAGTCCTTCAGGAACAGACTGCTCCAGCATGGGTCCCCATGGGGTCACAAGTCCTGTCAGGAGCCTGCTCCAGCATGGGCTTCCCACAGGTTGACAGCCTTCTTTGAGCATCCCACTTCCCTGGCGTAGAGTTCTCCACAGGTTGTGGGTGGATCTCTGCTCCCCTATGGACTCCCATGGGCCGTGCGGAACACTCAGCCTCCCCATGGTCTGCACCAGGGGCTGCAGGGGAATCTCTGTTCTGGCACCTGGAGCACCTCCTGCCCCTCCTTCTCCACTCACCTTGGTGTCTGCAGAACTTCTTCTCTCACACATTCTTATCCTCTCTCCCACGGCAATTGGTCTTGCACAGTAACCATTCCCCTTGTGAACTCTGTTATCCCAGAGAATCCACTGTCCCTGCTGGGCTCAGCTTTGGCCAGTGGTCAGCAGTGGGTCCATCTTGGAACTATGTGGCATTGGCTCTTTCGGACACGAGGGAAACTCATGGTGGCTTCTCAGAGAAGCCACCCCTGTAGTCCCCTTGCTACCCACATCTTGACATGCTAACCCAATATAACCATCAAAAAAGAAAATAATTTAAGCTATTAGGCTGGGAGACACGGTGGGAG
Organism: Eulacestoma nigropectus; assembly: GCA_013397775.1. Taxonomy (NCBI): domain Eukaryota; kingdom Metazoa; phylum Chordata; class Aves; order Passeriformes; genus Eulacestoma; species Eulacestoma nigropectus. The sequence goes on along the minus strand of VZTE01004196.1, from coordinate 296,001 downwards.
AATTGGAGCTCAGATTGGCGGTTTTGTTGTAGGAAGTGTCAAATGGTTTGATTTTGGATGGCTGAGAAGCAGTTTGCAACGGAGCATCTAAAGACTTAGAGACCAAGTAGTCACAGTCTTGAATGCTTGGCCACTCAGTGGCCCTGTCTGCCTCAGTATCTTTGGTTGCTTTACAATGATAGAGAAATGTGGGGTACATTTTTTCATTCTGCCTTTGCCAGGGCAGGCATTGTCAGGCCAGAAAGGTTTCTCTAGCCTAGTGAAATATCATCCAGTAAAATAAATACATTATTGAAAGAAGCTAAATCAAAATCTAAAATACTAACATTTACTGCAGGAACCTTATATGGTGCCGTATATGAAAAATAGTTATTTAAGGAAACTGTTCTGTTGGACTGGAGCCAACTCTTGTGTTTGTAGTAATAAAATATTTCATCTCATTTCACCTCTAACTTTTGATCTTGCAGCAGGTATCACCAGAAGATGGCAGGGTAAGCCAAGGCAGCTGTAAATGTCAGCATGCATTGGTATAGGACCTGGAGTCAATTTAAACCTATTTATTTGTGAGATTCACTTGCTTTTGTATCACCTAGCAGCTTACTTTACAAATGCAATTGTAGCCTGGGGTAGATTTTTCTCATGAAATTTCAGGTTTAAACATGTTACTGCAAATGATTCCCAGCAGCTGAAGTGATAATAGAGGCCAAGTAGCAAAAACTTCTGGAAGAGACAAAAAACAATTTCCATGGATCCCCTATAACCTCTGAAAGCTTCATCAAGCCTATAGTGAGCTAAAACGTAACACATCTCTCAAAAGGGTGGAACCTTCTGTGAAAGCTGGGGGAAGACACTGATGGAGCTGATGGTCTGATATCTACGGTAGAGCAGAAAAGGTAGTAAGAAAAACACTCTGGAATAAGACAAAAATGTTGGAGCTCTGTCTGGACATGTTAGACAGGAGGAAGAGAGGGAATTATCCCCCTGCAAAAGGAGCAAGCAGGTCACACAAGGAATTAAGGTGAATTAATCAGAGATCAGGTAAAAATAGTCAAAGCCTGCTTAAAAATCAAATACTTTTGGTCCTGCATCCTGGTGGTAAAGTTGCACAACATGAACTTAGGTAGGGAGCAACATGTCGAGCACCCTCAGCTCAGCAATGTGGATACCGAGTAACTGGTGTCAGAAGCAAGAGCACTCCTGTCAGACGGGGGCACAGTGGCATCACATTGTGTCACAAGGGGTGGTCTGAAAGCAGACCCCGTTCTGGTGCTACAAAGGTTCTGTCTCTGGCAGTGCATCACCATCAGCACGTGTCCACCTGAACTGGGGAAAATGTGGTGGAGAAGGCAGGAAGGCAGGAAGGCAGGAAGGCAGGAGGGAAGGCAGAAAGGAAGGCAGACAGGAAGGCAGGCATGAAGGCAGGAGGGCAGGCAGGAGGGAGGGAAGGCAGGAAGGAAGGCAGGAAGGAAGGCAGGAAGGAAGGCAGGAAGGAAGAAGGGAAGAAAGGAAGAAAGGAAGGAAGAAGAGAAACTGTGAAAAGAATATTTAAAAGCAAAGGAAAATGACCGATCTCCTCATCACAGACAGTATAGGAGTGGCGACAAAGGACTTGCAGACAAGGAAGAGGATGATTTCTTGAATAATGATGAAAAGCTGTCTAAGAAAAGGAGTCTAATCTTCAGTCTCTTCTTCCTTCAAAATCTTACCAAATGGACACATGTTGAAGAATATGGTTTTTGTGAGGGTGGAAGTTCCAGGTAAGCATGGGGCAAGCATCATGCTCACATTGCATTTCTCTTTGTACTCAGTGGAGATGTGAACTATTTCTTCAGCCTGTAAAAAGCCAAAGGAGTCACAGCCAGTAGTGATAGAAGAAGAAGGTTAAGAACAAGTAGACACAAAGAGAGAAGAGGAAAGCATGAGTGAGACACATGGCTCAGTCCAGGGTAAATGGCAAGGCTATGCACTTGCTGAATTTCCTCTGGGACCAATCCCAGTTAATTTACTTTAAAGAAGCTCTTTTCATTTCAGAGTAGTTATTTTTGGTTCTCATCCTTGTGCACAAAGTATTATGGACTTTTCATTAAGACTGTGCACAAATTTCACTCTGTAGTGACATTCATGTCAGGCTGGAGTGCTGGCAGCAGGTTAACTTCAACCTCACAAAATAAGCATTGCTTATTTTCAGTCCCACTGTAGGGTGAAAGAAACATATAGTCCCTTCCGTTGGTTTGCTGCTTAAATAAAACTAAAAGACATTAACGTAAACTGTGAAATACAAAATCTTTAAGTTAATTAATTCTCCTTCACTAACTTGAATTTTTAGGTACTTTTCCTTAGAGCAGGATAAATTTAAAAACCTACTTCTGAACTCATTAAGGCCAGTATAAATAAGGAGTAATGGGTCATGCTAATGGAAATACACCTGTGTATAAATTAGCAAAACCAGATTTAGTTTCACTCTGTTTTGTGTTGTACTATGTGTAGTTTCACTCCATCCTCACAGTTACATTTCAAGAGGTGTTGCTGTGCCTTGCACACTTGCCCAACAAGTAAGACTATTAAATAAACAGGGATACAACAAAAATATGAAGTTTCAGAATATTCAGGAAATCATCATTTCCTGGAGGTGAATAAACATTTTAGAAAAAACTCACCCAGCAGGAAATGGAGCTATCTGAAGTGGCCAGTAGGTTCAGAGGATGTGGAAAGGGGTTTGTTCAGAGGCGTTAAATAAACAGAGTAAAATGCCTTGGGAAATAGTTCCCTTTATTTGCTTTCTTGGCTAACAATGCTCATTTTACATTCAGCCTTCAGTGCGAGAGACACAAACAGGCCCCATGCAAGATTACCAAGCTGAGTGTAAACTGATACACAGCCTTCCTGGTTCTGCAGGCATCCTAAATTGATAGCTAAGGGAGATCACACTGCCCTGCTCTGCTCCTGAGTACCATAACTGTGCATATTAAGTATTAGGCAAGTTAAATATTATCAAAATAACATTTCACTGCTCTCAAACTTAACAGGTCTGCTTATCCCTTGGCCAACTGACCTCCAAGTCACAGGAAACATTACAAGCATATATTGACAGAGAAGCTTGTGGCATATCAAAACCTACTAAGCAGGAGATGACATCAAACCTTAAATCTAAACATCAGTGACACAAAAGGGAAGAATGCAAATCATGACTTTCATGCTTAGGTCTTTACAGTCTTCAGTCTCAATACATGTGTGAAGCTGACACAGAATTTCATGAACACTGTACTGGAATATCACAGAATATAAGGCCCTTGCTGCATTTTTCAGCTCTAGCCATGCCTCAGGAAAATAGGCTTTTCAGTTCAGGCCCTTGAGCCAGTCAGATGGTGAGCACAGACTATATAGTTTCCTTGTATTTTCTCCCACTGTTCTCTCTCCTTGCCTTAAATTCTGGTGAGTTTTAATTCCCCACCGTGACACTGTGGAGAGAAGTGGATCGTCTTGAACTCTCTGAGTGGTCTTGACTCGGACACCAAGAGCAAGTTTTTCTAAGTTTTCTACATGGGTGTCACTTGTATACCCCAGTAAAATCAATAGGTTAAATGGAACTAAGACAGTTGACATGCATAAGGATATCAGACTGGGGAGAAAAAATGTGTTCACAACTTTATGTGCCAAAACAATTTAGTAAATTTATCCTTATTTTCCATATGCCTCAGTTGCTGGTGTGCAAGATTGAGGCTGTAACCCCTTTACGCCTGTGGAGGACATGAGGACTTGTGGTACAAAAGCTATGTTTTCCTGCCCAGCTATACAATGCTTGGCACCATGGGTCCCCAGCACTACTTGTTAATAAAACATTAACAGCAGTGATGCCATCTGGACCTGCCATGTGGACACTGCTGCTCTGAGGTCTGAGAGAGCAGCCTTTTCAAGGGGTATGCTCCATTACTGGAGTTGTCATTCATGGAGCTTCTGGAGAAAAGATGAATATGTGGACATGAGGAGAAAAACAGGAGGGTCCTGAGAAATTAAGAGGAAGGGCAGAGAAAATGGAAGACACAGTGGAGAAACACAGTGAAGGAAGAACTAATGCGTGAAGAAAAAAAGGGGGGAGAGATTACAGCCAAAGAAGCCAGAAAACATATATTAGGGACTTTGAAAAGAAGCAGAAGTAGTATCTGGATGGATGAGAAAAGGTGGACCAAGAGAACGAGGGGGAAAAGTTCCAACGAGTCTGATAGCAGAGCTCTGATGAGGCTTCACACATTTCAAAATAGAAATATGGGCCCCTCCCCAGCAAAACTGGGCTTCCACTGCCAGCAAAATTGTTTCCACAGCTGAGGCTGCAGTGCCAGAAAATGTCTGCAATCAGCCCATCCAGGTGCTCTGTGATACAGGCTGCACCAGACTCAACCCATCAAAGCAATGGGAATAAATCCGAGGGCCAGGAATTGGGCCCCTGCTTGGCTGCCACTGTGCAGAAATGAGAACGTAAGTAGCCAAAAAAAGACACATTTAAGGTATAACTCAACAAAAATAAGAAACAGACCTTTTGATAGCAGACATGCTAACAAATCAAGTTCATGGTATAAGAACCAGCTATCCTGCAGGAGGGACAAGGACTCTGGATGCTGCTGTAAGAGTCTGATATGCCAATTTGCAGACATTCCATCTATTTCAATTTTTAAACTGGACTTACACTGGCAAACTATCCTATCTGAGCTTTTAATCAATATTGTATGAAATACACAGCTTGCAGAGATTCAAAGCCTCATCAGTTTTCACTCTCTTGCATCCCACTGAACACCAGTATGACTTCTCTGGTGGGCCCTTGGTCTCAGCAGGCAAGTGCACCTGTGTCAGTGGCCGCTATGTCGTCACCACCACTGAGCTGCAGCACTGTCTCATGTTGTCTCAGGGGATCCAAAGACAGGGCACTTAGTACTGCTTGTTCCACAAGTAGCTGTACTGACTTTGGGGGGAATTGTTAATCCAGTCAGTTCTAATAGGGGCATGACAATTCGGTCTGATGGAAAAGAGGGAGATACTATGACCCAGATCTGTTTTTTCAAGCATAGTTCCAACACACTGAGTGCATTGTATAGCAAGGGGTAGGCGAGATTTTCTATAAATAAAATAGTACCCCAAATCCCAGTGAATACCTCCTCATGGATCTGTACCAGCAAACAATAAAATTAGGCTGGAAGGTGCTCTCTGGGGCACCACATCCAACTCACTCTTGTTGCAAGCAACCACATCTTAGAGTCTCCTCATAACCATTAATTCACCTTTGTTTACTTGGGCGTCAGGTGTTATCTATTTAACTATGTCAAATATTCATCTTTTTATCACTGCAACACAGAAGGTTTTGTGAAGGAATCCAGTTCTTGGACTGGAGAGGGAACAACATGGCTGCTCATGCATCAGCTTCTCTTGGCGTCTGTCTCGTCTTTGTTTGCACAGGACTTGAATGTTCACAACATATATTTAAATTCACAATCAAATCCTGATATGATTCAAATTTGTGGGAGTGTTCCACGCTAGCAAAACTGAACCAAAGCCTTGCTCTGCTGGATGAAGATCATTTTAAAGATAACCACGCACTTTCCCGGGAGGCTTTCTGCAATCAACAGCTGAATGACTCTGAGTGAATGTAACCAGGCTCACATATGGTGCTCAGCATGTGACTGGCAAGATCCCTGCCCTTGTGTTACATGGGATATGGAAAAGCTACCACATCAGGAGATGGTGTTTTCCCCAGCACCCCACAGCGCTCCATGTTATGCTTAGGCTGTCCTCCCTCTGCTAGCCCCTTTGCCTGGGCTGGGCTTCACTTCAGCTGTGAGGGAAGAGACCCAGGAAACTTTTCACCATTGCTCTGTCTTGAATTCTCCTTCGTTGCAAACTGTCCCTGAAAAATACCCTCCTGCAGTTACATCAGCACTGTGACAACACTGAAAGTTTGCAGTGGAACCCAGAGGGGGTTAATTTAGGCAAACTGTTGGGCAGTTTTAGAGGAGCACCAAGAAGGACTGAGTCTTGAGCAACTTCACTTTGTATTTTCTCAGCCCATTCCCTAAAACTTCTGTGGCAAGGAGCCATGGATCCAAATTGGTTCTGCTGGCTGCCTAACATGCTTGAGAATGGTGCAAATCAAACAGAGGTAACCAAATCCCCTTTGCTTACTTTCAAATCTGCCCAAACACAGCGTGCAAAGTCAGGCAAAGCACCAACTTGACACTGATTTTGCAGCCCTCGTGATTTCAGGCTCCCTTTGACTGCACTCACAGTACCCCAGTGCTGACAGCAGCCCCCTTCTCCGCATGAGGCAGAGCGAAAAAGGATGGTCTACTGATCCCATCCAAAGCAAGAGGCTAGCAATCGTCCTCTTTGAAAGGCCGAATCACGGGCAACACAAAAGGGAGCAACTTGTGTCCTGAGGAAGCTCAAATCCACTGTAAAGGTGAGAAAGGAATAAAGGCAAAAATTACCATGAGCTTCTAAATGAATGATATGCCTCCTGGGAAGAAAATAGTGTATTTCTTTTTGTAAATCATTAGTCACAAAACAAATTTCAGATTGGCTGATCATTCTCCGAAGTTTGAACAAATTCAATAAACTGGTTTTGACAAAAAAAATGAAGACCGGGGGGTGAGTGGAGGGGGTTAATATACCAGAAACAGTTTGTTTAGATACTTTCTGAACATAAGCCCTTCACATTTTGAAACATTTAACTTTCTGGGTACTTTGAATCAAGGTCATGTAAATAAAGGTCATGCAAATAAAATTGGTGGTAGTTAGCTTTCCATCCGCTAACACAAAATTAATACCCTCAGCTAAAAAATGGAAGATGTAGGTTGGATTTCTTCCTGTGGCTCAAGATGCTGCATCCACTTTCCAGAAAACTCCACTGGCCATAAGTCAGTAGTGGTGTGTTTCTGCTCTCCTGTACCCTCATGGATGGTGCTGCGGTCTACAAGTGTCCTTTCTGATTAAAAGGACTGGGTTGAACTAAAGTCTCCTACCCCTTCAGAGGACAGTAGTCACTTAGCCAGCTGTTGGTCCCTCTCAGGTTTTCCTGGTGCTCTGCCAGTACCCCACGTGTGAGGCTCAGGATGCTCCAAGGAGGAGAGCCTTGCCAGGAGGTGAGGATGACCAACGCAAAGGAGGGAGTTCTAGCCAGGAGCACAGCTGGCAGAGCTGCCTGCAACAGCACATCCTACACTCCCTTGCAACATGGGCAGAGGAGTAACCAGGGGTTCCTTTCAAGTCAGAGAGATGTGCAAGCTGCTGCCAACTTTATGAATTTAGCATTTAATTTTCTTGGCTTTTACATCAGAACTCCAAGCAACATACTTAAAGTGACTTTTTACCCCAAAATTTTTGGGTTTTTTTAACCTCTTTTCACTCGGGCAAATTAACAATCCTGATGCTGGGAGAGTAGCACATGATCTGCATTCCAGTTATTTATTTCAATTACTTTGCAGATGAGCAGCAAACTTGTAACTTGGTTATTTACCCAATCCCTCCTTGCTGCCTCCATTTGACCTATTTGCATTTTATTTAGATGTTTGGATAAAACAGACTGGTTTTTTCCAAATTATCCGTGGAGCAGTTGTCTTTTTACTTTGGATAAGGCACCAAGGAGGCCTAATTGCTCACTCCATCCCTGGAAAAAAATTTAAAACTTAACCTTACTAACATATTGCTTCTAAATTAATTTCATACATCACTGTCTTCATTTCTAGTAGATAGAGTGGAAAATAAAGAATCCATTTGTTTGGTATAAAAAGATTAAAAACCCAACATAATTTTCCAATTTTGTGTTTTTTAACATGCTTCATTGTACAGCTGAGGGAGAAATCAGCTGAATTTCCCTCATGCCCGACCATATGATCAGGAGGCAGCTACTGCGGGTACAGTTCTGTGAGGGAACGCTTTTGAAGTCAGAAGTCAAAAAGACTTTCAGGGGTTTAAATGCCTTTTTAATGTGGTCTCTTTTCTGTGTGGAGTGCAGTCCACACTTAAAGGGCTTTCTATGTGCCTGTGAGAAATGCCTTTCTTGAAACACACTTTTCGTCTCTGCTTTACAAAACCTTTGCAAAAGCTGAGACCACTCAGTCGATCCTCACATGCTTCCATGTGTGCTCATCTTAACCATGGTTCTGTGAGGTCCCAAAACCAACAGACATTTAGTCTGGATCAGATAATGCAGGTCACAGTCTAAAGGCTGAATGCAAATTATGAAGGTAACAAAAAACTTCTTTTTCCCCTTATTCTCTTCAAAGTCAAGGACATCTGCTTTGCACTCAATTGATTTTACTTTTTACAGGGCAATCTCATTGTATTTTAATTTGTGGGCCGTTACTCAGTGAGGCTGCTACATGTCCCAGGCAGGTACCAAGCTTGTGCAGGTCAGGTAGGACCAGGTCTTTGTGTCCTTTCAAACACAGACTGCAATCCTCAGGTGCAGGAGAGGTGTCATTACACTCCAAAAAGTGCCTTCTGAGGGAAATAGTAGTAGGCATTGCCTCAAAAAGGCTAAAGGGGTTCCTAACATCGTAGAGTTTCCTGCCTTCTCTCGTCATGACACATCTGGTAGGAGCTGCCTCAGGCACACAGTGGTTTTGGGTAAGGCTTGGTCTTTCCTCCTGTGGCACCACAGCTGGGACATGACTGTCTTGCACCAAAACACCAACTGCAATGTGCTGGGCACCATCAGGGAGGCCCATCATCGTTATGGAAATCAGGTGGCTGTATGCCCTTCCTTTCAGCTTTGAGCAACAGCGGAAAGAGTGGGTCTGGAATCGCCTACTTCTCCCCTTCCTCACTGACCTTCCTTCCCAGTGTAACCATTCAGCCTGCTGTGCACCCCCAGACTACAGGGGGGGAAAAAAAGAAAAAAAAGGAAAAAGAAAATCCAAACAGTTTCTGGAACATATTTCAGTTTTCATAGTCTTGTCACCCAGGCAGAGTGCAACAGTCAAAGTAATTATGCAACCTTTTAAAATATCACAGTGACATATGAGGTAATGCCACTTTCTACTCAGGCTCCACTGGGAGCTGCTAGGCTGAGCCCTGCAGTCAGCAGTGTTTTTGGAGCAAGCATTCATCCACCTTCATTTTCACAGGGAAACAGGAGTTCCCAGAGCCCAGACAGGATGTCATGGTACAGAAACACCCCTCTGATGTGAAAATCCCCTTCATTTCTGAACGATTGTTTGATGCAAAGAGGAGTTGCTGTAATTCTGATTTGGGAAGATAAAATGTTTGTTATCTGAATAGTTCACAGATCAAACTGGCTGAGATCAGCTGTGAGAGTATGTTCAGCCATAGAGAAACATGGAATAAAGCTAGAGCTGTAACATTTTTATAGCCTGATTGCTAACCCTTCTCCATGGATTTTGCCTAAAGTCACCTAGAGTCTCTGAGAAAGCAAACAACATGTTTTCTTTTACTAGACCCGTTAGTTGTTATTTTAGCATTTCTTTCGTGTTGAGCACATGGAACAAGCAAAGCCTGACTAATCCCACAACCTTTTCTTCAACTCCGCGCAACACAGCAAACCCATCACATCCCCCTGGACGGTAGAGGAATGAGAAACTGCCCATTCCACCCCATCCCAACCCACCCCACCCCCCTCACAGTGGGTGGGAGTCCATCACCCTCATAATTTCTGTCTTTCTCCTTGGATATTTATTCAAATGTGGCCTAGACTTGAAGCTTACATGAAGTGCTGAGGAATAGTCATGCTTGGGGCATGGATCAGCAGACCTAGCAGGAATGTTCGGTCCTTCCTCTACACAGTCTGCTTCTGTTCAGTGAACAAGGTCTTTGTCCCGTGCAAAGGTGCCAGACATGTTTAGGCTCTCATAAACCACTCCAAACTCAGCCTGTGCCTACACCTGAGCATATGTTTGCCTGCAGACAGAGAAGCCTGGATCAGGAAAAGGAAAGACTCATGATTAATAGACGACACTGATGTGTCTGGGGACAGTGAAGAGCTGTGCCCCATGAAGTCCCTGTTCCCCCAAGCAAATGGAATATTTTTAGGTTGGAGAGGACAGACTTGATTATTTACATGGTATGTGATTCCTCTGCCCAAATGTCTCCATGGAGAAGAGATGTCCTTGGGGAGGACTGCCTCTTTGGGTCTGCAGTAAAAGAAAAAAGTATTTTTTAAAATGAGTGACAAAGAGGATCCAGGCAACTAAAAGATAATCACTCTTTCCTCGCTTCTTGGAAAAATTAAGGAGTGAGTCTTTATGCAGGTCATTTCACTGCAAGTAAAGGGAAAGACAGCAACTGTGAACAGCCAGCATGGATTAACAAATGTTGAACTCATCGATAATCTGGACAGGGGAACGTAATGAGCCCTCAGAGAGTCTTTTGGTGACACCAAACTGGGAAGAGTGGCTGATACACCGAATGTCATGCAAGGACTCAGATGAACTGGAGAAATGGGTCAGAAGGAGCTTCATGTAACGCTACAAAGAAGAATGCAAAGTCCTGCACCTGGGTAGGATCTACCCACCCCATTCAGCACAGACTGGGGTCAGCCAGCTGGGGCACTGCTTTGTGGATATGGATCTTGTTGATCCCAGCTGTGGGAATGAGGGCTAAGCACATACGGAGCTGTATGAGCAGAAGTGTAGGCAACGTTCTGAGGAAAGAGGTTATTGCTCTCTTCTCAGGACCTGTGAAGATACATCTGGAATAGTGTGTCCGTATTTGAGCCCTGATCAAAAGTAAGGAAAAATTTTCACAGTGATGGTGGTTGAGCACTGGAACAAGTTGCCTACAGAAATCGTGACATCTCCATCCCTACAGGTACTCAAAATGCAACTAGACAAGGCTGAGCAACATGATCTAACTTCAAAGCTAGCCCAGCTTTCAGCTGAAGACTGGACTACAAGACCGCCAGAGATCCAGCCTGAATTTTTCCACAATTCTATGATTTATGATAGCTCTCAGCAAATCTTGTGCCATTATGTTGTTGAAAAAATGGTCTATACATTTACAAGGGGAATGTTTCAAGCAGTATCAGCACTTCCTAATAAAATTTTGGCAAACGCATATGTCAATATTTTTTAAATGTATTTGAATATTGTTGCTTTCATTATTTTCCTACTTTCAGGAAGAAAATAGATTATTAGTAAACATGAATTTTCCAAAACTATATCATAAAAATTCTGGCAAAACCCTCTGGAAATACATTGTAAAAATAAGCAGAAAAAGTATCAATTTCAGATCATAAGGAGTGGAAAGATCTTCAGAATGTCAAAAATAGTGAAATAATTTAACTAGCTCTGTAATTTCTATAATGCAATAAACATATGCATTACCTGCTGGGTAAAAACCATGAAGACATTTTCCATTTGAATTAAGCGAAGTCAATCCCATCATTTCCATTCTTTGGTGCTCATTTTCCTTAAATTATCTCCTGAAAGAGTTTCTTGGCAAATATGTTCCCTGAAACAATTCACTTTAAATAAATGTTGCACACATTGCAGAAAAAGCAAATTTCACTTTCATAATTGCCCCACATTCTCACTACAAACTGTAGCATGTGAACAGTAACACTGCACAGAACATTTATGCAAGTCTGGACACATGAGTTTCCAGGAGCAAATATTTATGATTATTTTCTCACAAACATCCAGGCAGATGAAGCTGTTCCTTCCTTCTTTGTTTATGCTTAGCTATGCCTGCAACGCAATGACAGCAATTCCTTCCTCTGATGTTCCTATTGGTGCTGCCAAGAAAAGTAACCACTTTGTATATCAAAAAGTGTTGGTTTTATGGGAGCACCTGGGAATCTAATATCCCATCTATCTGAGAAACCAAGAGTGCTCTGAAATATCAGAGGTGGTACAGTTTGCACCCTTTCCACCTGTATTATTTTGTGGACTTGCACGAAGTGTTGCTAAGGCCTCAAGCAACCTAATATAACTCTAAGTTGTCTTGATCCTAAGGATCCTTGTAAACTGATTTAGTTTGTGTGATTGCATCATCTCAACATGATATGATGATTGTACTTGGATCTTCCTCTACAGAGCTCCAGACCTTGGGCTGAAGTAATGTCCAAGATATGGCTGAGTGCTCATGCAGCATGTGGTTGGAAAATCTCATCCTGGATTAAACTCTGACCAACATGATCTGAGAGCAGAGGCATATCCTCAAGATGGAGTTAATAAGGAAAAGATCCACATCACTTCCATCAAAATAATTGCTTATCAGGCTGGCCAGTATTGTGTCACTGCTCTTTCATTTTCTCTTTCATTGTCCACATTTAAATCTTACCTCTTGTAGTAAAAGATTGTTCTTTATTATTCTATGTACCAAAATACTTTTGGTTATGAATATTAATAAATATGTCAGTAACTATGTAGTGTCCACACCAAGTAATTATCTTAGTAGATAATAATATAAGGAAAAGAATGGAAATCCTTTTCACTAAACTTATTTAATTCAAATGAAAACACATACATAGAAGACACAGAATTTATGACAAAATACACACAAACCAAAACTGGGCTTAGCTCTTCATGCAGTAAAAATGGCACTACTGCTGTCACGTTTCTTCTTCATTCTGAATATCAGTATTTTTTAATTTCTTTCCTTAAAAATATCATATTTGTATTATTACCCATCTTTTCTTCCTAATTCAGTGTATTTTTTTTTATTCTTTTTTTTTCCAAATATTTACAGCACATAGCAGGCTACATTAATAAAATTTGGACCTTCTCTGGATTATTAACAAAGCCAGTAAATAAGATACGTTTTAGAAACAATCTTCGCAACACCTAAAGACATTCCAGACTGCTCAGTTTTGTGGACATTTACCCAGATTTCATGTTAGGTGAAATGTTTTTAAAAAATTGATTTAGTTTTTTGGGTAAAACTTTATTAGACTTAGAGAAATGCAGTTTTGAAGTATAAATGCTGTTCTTCAGCTTGCTTTAATAAGTATGATGAAGTCAATATGGTTATGTTTCCTTTCTCCAGCTGAGACTCTGACCTTCAATATAACATTTACCTCATTTTCTTCATCCACTAATTAGTCTAGGCTATAAAAATTGTTTGTCTGGCAACATTTAGTCTTGACAAAACAGTGCCGGTTATTGATCATAATTTTATTGTCTTCTATATGTTCAAAGATTATTTTCCTTATCAGATGTTGTTTTGGATTAAAGTACTTTAAAAAATGGTAATTGCTAAAAATATTCTCTTTTTTGAGGATTACTCGTGTCCTTCTCTTCTCATTCCAGTCATGTCTCAGTGCTTTCAGGTTTTTAAGAAATAACTGCCCATAGTCTGATAAGTCCTTTAGCTTGCTAAGACCTAGTCCACATTTCTTAACCTGTTTGTCTAACCATATGATGGAATTCTGCAAAAATAACAACATTTTATATGTTTTAGAGAAGCACTTTATAAAGGTACTCATTGCCTCAGTCTCTGCCACTAATTGTGTGTCTATTCACAATTCACAGTGGATTTTTTTTCCTAGGTTTTTCATCTTGCATTCTTTAAAAGTTAAGGGTGAGGATTTTATTTACCTTATTGATGTAGAAGAGAAACATTTCTCCTCAGAAAGAAAAAAAATAAGGAGGGAATGCTTTCATTTTCTTTAACGTCAATGACTAATTCATAGGACACACACAAGTACACCCAGTTTACACTTATTCCACACCAATACCAATAAAAACCACTTACTGAACAGAACAGTTTCTGAGTAGACTTGGCGAGGTTTCCTTTTCCTTCACCCCTGCTGTATATTTTATTACCTGTCCCATTATGATTTAAAGTCACAATCGATGGAACAATCCTTTGTTGAGGCTACATGTGCTCTTCTCAGCTACAATCTTGATTCTCTTCCACTCACTGAAGAATCATAGAATGGTTGAGGATGGAAGGGACCTTTGAAGCTCATCTGGTCTGACCCACCTGGTGAAAAAGGGCCACCTACAGCAGGCTGCCCAGGTCCGTGTCCGGTCAGCTTCTTACTACCTCCAAGGAGGGACAGTCCACAACCTCCCTGCACAACCTGTGCCAGTGATTGGTCACCCTCATAGCAAACAAACATGTTTTCCAATGTTCAGAGAGAACCTCCTGTATTTTAGTTTGGTCCCATAGCCTCTGGTGCTGTCTCTAGGCATCACTAGAAAGAGCCTGGCTGCTTCCTCTTTACCCTTCAAGTATACACACTGGTGAGGTCTCCTCTGAGCTTTCTCTTCTCTTCTCTTCTCTTCTCTTCTCTTCTCTTCTCTTCTCTTCTCTTCTCTTCTCTTCTCTTCTCTTCTCTTCTCTTCTCTTCTC
>VZTE01004196.1:265145-281336 GCA_013397775.1 Eulacestoma nigropectus | reverse complement strand
CTCTTTTCTCTTCTCTTTTCTCTTCTCTTTTCTGTTCTCTTTTCTCTTTTCTCTTCTCTTTTCTCTTTTCTCTTCTCTTCTCTTCTCTTTTCTCTTTTCTCTTTTCTCTTCTCTTCTCTTCTCTTCTCTTCTCTTCTCTTCTCTTCTCTTCTCTTCTCTTCTCTTCTCTTCTCTTCTCTTCCTCTTCTCTTCCTCTTCTCTTCATATTCACAACTCTCCCAGCCTCTTCTCACAGGAGAGGTGCTCTGGTCTCAAACATTTTTGTGGCCATTTTTGGAGTGTCTCCGGTATGTCTATGTCTCTCTTGTTCTGAGGAGCCCGGGACTGAACCCAGCACTACAAGTGACTTTGCCCATTCACATCAAAGAGGCCATAGACAAAATTTTCAGCAGGAGCTAATCATCTCTACTTCTAACAATGAGTAAGTCTGTCCTTATTGTAATGAATCATAGAAGCTTTTGGCTGCCAGCTTCCCCATTATTCTCAAATCAGCACTGAGCAACACAACAAACCCCATTAGAGTCAAAGGAAAAATTCTGTGCTTGTTTCTGCTGGTAGAAGTTTGACCAGGACCCCTCTGGGTTGTACTGCACCTGGTTAGCTTGAACAAAAGTTATTTATTACAGTTTCTTAGATGGATTAGAAACAATTTTTCAGTTCATGTATGAGGATATTTAGACAAGTTTTTAAAGCAATGTTTTCCTCCACTATCCAAGGAAAAGGTGACTGCTGCTCTCATGTTTACCAGACTTAAATTACTCATCTCTCCTAAGTCCATTAAGAAATAATACACTTTTTTTATGATTTTGCCAAACAGCAAGAATGTAAGATTTCCTGTGCTACTCCATCAATTACTTCATGGTTATGGTGGAAAAGTTACTGCATTCAGGGACCAAAGGGTGATTTACTCAGCACAGTTAGTACAGTTAACTGAGTCTTTGGCTGATTTAGCAGAAAGACAGGCATCTGCTAACACAGAGGCAACAATTTTTGAAAAACTGTCTGTGAAGAAATTACTCATGTTTTGGGAAGCTCCCAAAAGGTCATATTTAAAGTGAGGGCACTACAATTTGAAGAATGTAGCCAGTGTAATCTAACAGCAGCAGTACTTCAGTAGCAGTTTTGGGAAGTATCAGGTTTTCTGATCACTTTGGAGATGTGGAAAGCGATCTTTAGTGATTGCACAGCTATAATCTCAATTACCACAGCTATAATCTCGGATAGTTGCTACAAATGCCAACATTGCTTCATTCCAGAGAGGAGACCATCATCCAGATCATCCATGCTCTCTTAGCTGAAATTCAATCACTTTTATTTTTTTCTTTCTCTCCCCTCTATCATCCAAACTCTTCCTCCAAGAATTTCCACTGGATGGCTATCTTGAAGTAAATTAAGTAATCCCTTACAGATTACAGCAAAGCACTACTGGTTGAGCTAAATAGGCTGGGCCGTACAGAAACTAGCCATAACTCTACTTCTGGGCTTCCTCACCCTGAATGCTTTGAACTATGAAAATGAGTTTTCACAGAAAAAAAAGCTCCCCAATAAGATGTTCAGTGAAGGGAGTAAAATGTTCCTGTTCAGACCTGGAATGAAGAACCGTAGGCCAGGCTGGATGGGGTTTTGAGTGACCTGGTCTAGTGGAAGGTGTCCCTCTCCATGGCAGTGGGGTTGGAACTTTAGTAGGTGATCTTTAGTGTCCCTCCCAACACAAACCATTTTATGACTCTCTGACCATACAGCATGGCTAAAGGTGTCAGAATGAAGATTCGCTTAGGTACGTATTCTTACCATGCTGGTAGTTTTCCTTTAATTGACTAATTGCAAAATGTCACTTCAAATTATATCAGAAAAAACAAATAGTCAAAATAAAATTCCTGCACTTATACTGTAATTTAAGGGTT
Organism: Eulacestoma nigropectus; assembly: GCA_013397775.1. NCBI lineage: Eukaryota > Metazoa > Chordata > Aves > Passeriformes > Eulacestoma > Eulacestoma nigropectus. The sequence continues at coordinate 279,432 of VZTE01004196.1, read as the reverse complement.
CTGCTGCTTGAAAACGTAACATTGTGTATACAGGCATCAGCTTAATGCAGAGGTTTCCTAAACTGGCACCAGCCTCATTAACAGCACTGCTGTTAATTGTCTACTGGCACATTGGATTATTGCCGTGTGCTGAAATAGCCTTAAGTAACCAATCAATGAACTACCAGGACACAGCCATACATGCATCAAAACAAAGATTATAGGCTTCAGAGTCCTCCCCCCATGGACATGTGTTATTGGTTCAATTCCTACAGCATTCTCCAGGTGGTGCCTATCAGAAACTGAAACAAGGGGCTACGTGGCTACAAGCAAGAACCTTCAGCCATGTGACAAAACTTGTTTCACAGGCATGACTGACCCATGGAACTGCATACATTCTCAAAATATAATAAACACAAAGATGAAAGAAGGGATTACAAACTGCAATATTTTTCTTATTAGCTCAGTAAGAAAGCTGCTGATGAGAACTGACCGCAAAAGACGCATGAACAATGAGGAATGAAAACTAGCATTTAAATACCGTGTAGGAAAAATATAAAAATGAAATAGTCTCAAGACATAGATCATTAATAGTGAAATCAAGGAAAATTTTCACATAGATTTTCTCCAAGATGGCAGCTGCTCTTAGGAGCTGATCCAAAGCCTACTGAATTCAATGGAAAGATTTAACTTCAATGGACTTGGGATCATTTTCACTTTTGGCTGAGAGAGTTGCATTACTCAAAGTTAAAAGAGAAAACACTTGGCAAATGATAACTGAGACTACAGCTCATCTAGGGTCAAAAGACCTTAATTGCTAGACCAATTCATTCCTGATATGATTCCATCATATCCAGAGGATTTACAGAGACGGTTTTGTAGTGACTGATGACGCCATTTGTGATTTTCAATGAGTTCAGTTTGTAAGTCAGGGTAGGATTTGATCCAGTGGATGCGACTGAACTGTAAAGTTTAGTTAATCTAAATACAATAGCCCTATTGGTTTAAATAACTGCAGAAGTTTTTCTTAACACATGAAATGGCTATATTTTATGACTATAACCTCACAGCTATGAAATACAGCTCTCCAATGATATAACGATTCTATATCATTTTCTTCCCAACAGCTGCTGGTAGGAATTTCACTGTTTCTGAAATAAATACGATATGCATACATACTGTACATGGAGGGAAAGGGAGAGCAATAGGAAATACAATGAGCTGACTCAAGATATGTTATTTATTTGCACACGTTATTAATGATCTCATAGCTCAGAAGTGGTGGAGGGAATCTGAGCCACTTGTGAATTATGAAAGGTCATCAATAACTCATAGCAATATATGACACATCCATTCAGGTCATCCAGACTTACTCCATGCTTGGATCTGTTTATCTAACACCAGTTTTAGTTTAGTCTGTACTGTGTGTTGATTTCATAGTACATCATGTAGCAATGAGACCTCTTGGCTACACTCCCATGTAAGATGACTAAGTTTGAAGTATGAGAGAACCTGAAACAAATTTTCAGAGTATCAGTTGGTTGAACTGAACCACACATATCTACTTCCAATGACATGTTATGAGCATTAAGTAAAATAACTTAGATATAAATATATCAGATTGGTTGTGTGCACGTGCATCTGTAAAAACACTCTCACATTTCATACAGTTGAAACTCAAAACTTTTCCTCATGCTTGTTTCTCTCCCTAAGAAACTGAAATAGCAAACATGCAACAGAGATTACTTTGATAGTAATAGCACAAGACACTCAAGTACTACAGAGATGAGAAGAGTAGAAGAACGAAATGAATTACAATCCCGTTATTTACTGTCTTAAAAGAAAGCTAAAAGGCACATTTTATTCCCAGTCACGTATCTGAAACTCAGCAATTAGGTATAATCCATATAGAGACAAGGGTATAATTTACTTTGCTATTCTTAAAAACTGTGCAGGCTACAGTTACACATGTTTTAATTATAGCTACTTTGCAACAGATCTCAGACAATAAACCATATTTAAAAATGCAATTCTGAAAAAAACCATGATTTTAAATAGGTTTTGCCCAAGGAATCTTAATAAACTGATTAGCAAATATTAAACGTCTCTGCTAGTTCCTCTTGGTAATACTCACTATATCAAACTGTTCAGGCAGTGCTTGTTATTGACTGTCAAAAGTTCATGGCAATACTTTGGGGCAGAGCTCATTTCTTCCAGCCCCAAGCACCCCTGTGGTTATCACTTCTTGAGCTAATGAGAGCTCGGTGTGGGAAATACATGGCATGGGGCACACCGTGGGGAGCTGTGGTGAACACACGTTCTAGGCAGTGCTGCATACTTATAAGGTGCCTAATGCTAGCACTGTCATCACTACTAACACATGCAATTTCTCAGTACAGACCAGTATCCAACAGCTATATGGCAAGACAGGATGCATTTTAGTGACCTACAGCTGTGCTTTTTGGGATGGCTGCAAACATTCAGGCCTTTGGACACACACCCCACCTGGCTCTATATAAGCCCAAATACTACATAAACTATTTTGTAGTGTTCTTGCATCAACTTGGCATGAAAAAAAAAAAGGTCTCCAGACCAAAATCCTCTGAGGATTTCTCACATCACACGTGCTGTTTGAGGCAGACACCAAAGTCATTTATCTGCACAGTTGTTCTCCAATCTGAAAAAAAAAAACAAGCCAAAGGGTCTTTGATATCAAAGAAAAATTAATTCCATGCACGCAATTCTTGGTCTTTTCAACTGCTTTAATCAAACTCTCATGGTAAGTCATTTCACATTTTATACATGAAATAGAACATTTTGTTTATAAACCAGAGCACTGCACAAACACTGTTTTTGTCAGGGCAGGAGAGCAGCTCTCAGGCAAACAACAACACAAAGCAACCCTTTCTACAGGCTGCTGGGCACTCCACACCACAAGAGAAAGTGAGGGTTACCTGTTTACAGCCAGAAAATGGAAGAAAACTTGGTCCTACCTTTTGCTGTCAAAACCTTCCCTCAACGGCAAATATGCCTATCTAAAAGTGACAGGACACCCTGAAATTAGTTTTAATTCTTTCTCCCTCACTTACCCTTTTAGAAAGTTTCTTGCTTTTTTCCCTCCTATCACCTCAGAATTGGCTTTAAATAACTGAGTTATCAACTTTTATCAAACTGGTTTTTTTGGTTGGTTGGTTGATTGGTTGGTTAGTTGGTTGGGTTTTATTTTTCAAACAGGAAAAATAACTTTCTCAAAGTTAAAATAAAACTATTGGATGTAACATGACAACTGAGTGAATGGTGAAGCATAGTGGAGGATCACCATCACAAATACCCAGAGCTGCAACCCACAAAGCTTGGAACTGCACAATTTTATAACTGGAAGAGCTACCAGATTTAAAGCCGGAAGGGGGTGGTTAGGATGGCTGAGGTTCTGCCAGGAAGTGTTTCCATACCTGACATGTTTCAGAAAGTAAGTGCAGGGTAAAAAAAGGGCATATCTGCTCTTTCAACAGGTTGCCCACTGGTCCTAAGTATTAAAGCCAGCTCAGAAAGCCAGGCTACACTGAATTTGCCTCCTAACCCATGAAAGGACAATCTTCTGGGGCCATGGGCAGATCATTTACAGAGCTCTAGAGAAGCTCACATATCAGCTACCAGCACTGCTCCTGCCCTGGGGATAAATGGAGGCCTAAAGTCTACAGTGCTTCCCACAAGGCTACAACTCCTCAGATCCAGATGTATAAACTTCAAGTAAAAGAAAGAAAAGCAAGGAGCCTATTGTTTTACAGTTAGCACTTCTTCCAGTTATTGAATGAGCACAGCAGATCAAATCCTACGAACCTGATTCTGACATCACCACATTAAATGTCTTGCACTGTCTCCGTCAATTTAAATCAAATCACTGGTGATTTTTCCTCCTATTAGATCAGAGTTAGGCAAATGAACAGCAAAAGTCAGGTGCTTTGAGTGCAGTGCTGATGGGTCCTATGCACATACTTAAACACAACAAAACAGAATACACCAGAGCCTGACTAACACAAATCTGGCATGAGACCAGGATCTAAACCTTGTTTTTCTCATTCATACATCACCACCACATTTTTCAAGTGCCACTGTCATTAAGTTAAGATATAGAGCAATCCATCATTTAAAACCACTAAGTAAACATTTTTGGGTCAAAAATATGACCTTTCATATAACTTGGTCTGAAAAGAAGAGCACTTTCCCGATGTGGCAAAGGGAATTAAGCAGAAGAATGCATCACCCTCGCAACAAGTAAATCTAAGTGCTCCATCACTAATTAATTATGATTTCCACAGAATTTATGTTTCATGGTTGACTGCACCTTCAAACAAATCACAACAATGAACTCATCTTTGTATTACCTACAGCCCCACCAAAATAACCTCAGTTCCCTCATTTCTCCTCACTGCAGGGCTCCTCATTTCCCTACCACAACAGCCTTATGCCCTTTCTATTCTTTTTTCTCCTGGCTATATCTTTTATCAACTTTGTCTAGCTTGCTGGTGGGCTGAGAGACGTCAAGACCTTCGTAGGGACCAGGACTACATGAATGCAATTTGAGTGGCCAAGACACCCCAAGTTGGTTGCTCAACCAGTCAGTCAGGAATCAAACACTTTTCCAAAGCACAGTCCACAACAGTGCTTCAGGAGCCCTGTGATGAATTCTGCGAGACTTCTCTTTTGGAAGGAGAAGGCAAGACATGGTGAAGCTTAGATAACTGTGGATCCTTACGCTCTTTCACCATACATCTCACAGACCTTTTGCAGAAACTTTGTCTATTGGAGGCTTAACCCTCTGTTAAAGCTTGACAAATAATTGGCTTGTGAATTGAAACAATAACAGTGAGGAAAAGAACTGACATACCCACCCACAGTGTGACTACACACATAATCTCCTCACGCTAAGAACTACCACTGATATCACACAAGCACATAAAAAGGTGCCACTTTAGTAGAAGGCAGAGATTTGCTTACACAATTTAAAATGCTTCCTGTTGAGCAATTTTCATGTAACTGCTCAAAACAGTAAAGTAATGCACAGTTCAAGCTGATAGAGAAAATCTGGGAGTTGCAGAGATAGGTTAGTATTACTTCCCTTCGCTGACTAAATCACCTTGGCTGATGGAAGGACACTTTCTTTAGCTGATCTTCACGTGTCAAATCTAAAAGAAAAAATTATCAGGGCTAAGAATTACCTAGGGTCTTTTTGAAGCTTCTTGCAGTGTTTAGAGGAAGAAAAATATGCATTCAACTCACAGATGCACAATCTTCCATTAACAATAAAGTTTTTATGCTTTTGCAAGTCCTGATGTCAATAATTATCCTTCAGCTCCAGAACAGCTCTTCCATGCTCAGGCTTTTGCTTCTATCCTGAACAATTGCTTCTTCTTCATTCAAGCCATAGGCACTGCAACTATTCCCAGCTATTTTGAATTCTAGTCAATATTTTTGATGTCCAATGTTTCCTCCATTTCATTTATTTAGGCATTTGTAACAGATGAGTGAACAACAACAGCTGATAAAGACGACAGCAAAAAGGGACACCAGCTGAATAAGTTAAAAATCAGTCTGTTCTGGTTATCACCTTCCTCTACTTTGATTTCAGCATAATTTTTAGCAACCATGCTTCTCATGAAGTGCTAGACTCAGCAAATAATGCTTAAAAGTTAAACTCCTCAAGACGGAAGTAACAATGTTCTAAAATAGTCCATCCTTTAGACAGCTGCTGCTAAAATAAGGATGGTGTGGAAGCAGAGAGGAAAATGGAACAGGCAATTATTTTTCATGTGTAAATCAGTAAGATTCTCTAGAAAGACTGTGCATAGTTAGAAAATAAGCATTCCAAAGGTGTACAGCATTTTTTTCTTGTTCATGGTACTTCATGATCTTGAAGGTTTGGAAATACCCACCAATTCTTTTCATCCCAGCAGGAGCTAAGGGTGTTAGTCAACATGCCAGGATGCTTTATTACCACTGGGAGCTCGGGTCAGTCCATCTATACCATTACGTGAAGATGGAGAGTTGTCCTCTGGTAATTAATACATTTCCACCTCTGTCTAATTAAAGAGATCTAGTGCATTCATTCTCATTAAAAAAGAAATGTGGAGCTTTGCAATTTCTCCAGTTTGGGGTTGTAAAAGAACTTCAAACACAAGAATAATTTTCTAAAAGTAATGAGTTCCCTCGTTCTAGTTGGTGCTGCAGCCCTGCTAATAAAGCATCTTTGCTAAAAACTGCTGTCTGCAGACTGATTCATTCTGGTGGCATGAGAGAGAGATTCAGGCTGGGAGTGCTCTGCAGGGAATCTGTGACAGTCTTTCATCAGCTGCATATTCTTGACTTAGAAAAACAAAAGCAATGGCATATTGTGAAGATCATGGAGCCTCATTGCTGGGCTGCAGTGTTTTAGCTGAAGATTTGAGACTCGGTTACAACAGCGTACTTGAGAAAAGGGTGCCATATAAACTTAAAATCAAGTGTGAGATTTCTGTCTCCATTGCTGTCTGTACAAATCAATGAAATCTCAATTATTCTCCCTCGAGGCATCTTGTGGATTTTGCTTGTCTCTTAACAGACTCACTCTGCTCCTTTGAAGTGGCAAGCGGAGACAGTGGCTTGCCTCTCTGGGGTAATATGCATAATGAATGTGTTCACATACAACTGCCTCCTTTCTCGGCATATCTGCAGGATACTTGCACCAGATTCTCATCCAGATCATATCAGTGTAAATCTTGAATAATTTAGACAGAAATCATTACAGCTGATGAGAAAAAGTGCCCAACAGGCTCCAACAGGAGACTGGCCTAAGCAAAGTCTGCAAAACTACTGTAAAGACACCTCAGAGAAATATCTTCAGAAGGCAATGCCAGGGCACTAAGCTCCTAATTTACATGACCTTGCTTGGCTTTCCAAATTAGTCAGAATTAGGGAAGAGACAGAAGCTTGGGCTACAGCCCACCTTCCCTTTGCTTTGCACCTTTTGACACTGCTGGGCCTCCTGGGAGGAGCAGTTGTTCTGCTCCTTTGAGTGTGGGAACCACAGGCATTTCTGGCGCTTGCATGCAGAACTTTCAATATACTCTCCCCTCTACTCACACCCACATTAAGCATAAAAGACAGTGTTTTCCATCAACACTTATCAAAGTGCCAGTACTCTGAGAAGAAAAACTAAGGGAAGAAGAGGAATTCAGCTAAGAAATGAAACCACTGCCGTCAACCCATTGAAAACTCTTCTAAAAGCTTTTTTCTCCCATATTCCCTACCAGAGTGCCAAACAAACAGTAATTAAAATATATATTATGCTCAAAGGCACAGATTATTCTTCCCACTGGATTTCTTGAGTGGTTCTCCTGTCTTCTTACATCAGTGTTTCAAACAGTGAGCTTTCTGAGACATGACTTTCATTATCTCTGGGTCATTAGCAGCTCATAACTCAATGTCAGATAATACTGATAAAGAGAGACAAAGGGCAGACCCTTTTCAAATTGTGGAGCCAAATACATTGCGCTGCATTGTGTAAAGTCAAAACTGTATGCATTAGTTACCAGGCACTGACAATGCTGGACACTTGTCTGGTTAAGAAAATTGGATGGCATGGCACGTTGCCTTCAGCAGTGGGATTCACACAGATGCTCAAAGGCACACATTGATGGCCCCGTTGAGTCAAAGATGGGTCTTCAGGGATCTTGGTCACCAGAACAGAACCCAAGACCCAGGTTAGTTTAGCTAGGGCAGAGCTGTAGCTTGAGAAAAATAATCTAAAAATACTCCTGAAAACCCCAAATCTTGCATTCTATTGTGATCAATAGGAACCACGAGCCACAGCAATGTGTTTGGACTTCCACATAACCTTGGGGGTTCTGCACCAAATGCAGAAGGTGCCTCCAGCTACTCAGCACTCGCAGTGGGCTCCATGGGGTATGCCAAAGTCACCCAGGAAAGCAGACCTAGGATCACTCTTTTAATAATCTCAGTATTTTATAGGGAAAGTAATTTTTCAAAGAGTATCCTAGTGACTAGCATTCACTTGGGAAGCAGAAGACCAGCCCTGGGGTGCACTGCACCAAATGAACATCCTGAGCAGCTTGAGTCATCTCCCATCTTGGTTTTCATTCAAGCCGTATGAATCCTACATTATATGCAACACCATAACGCCACTTCAGTAGGAAAGGTTGGATGAACTCTCCCACAAGACCTTATTTTCATGGGTATGACTCAAGGTACTCCCCAGTCCAGTAGTGAATGTGGGTTCGAATGCCCTCAGGCTGATGAGGGTGGTGTACCTACCCCTTAGTCATAGCATCTAACTCACAACCTAGGATGTAAAGGCACTGAAGTTTTCCTGTTGGGGCTTTTTTAACTGAGGAAAGGACTGCTGATGGTGAGCATGTTCCTGTCTCATGTCCTCTGTGCAGGGAGTGTGACTCTGCAACCACATCCTCCAGGTAACCATGAAAAATACTTCTCTAATAGTTGGGAACGTGGTGCAGCCCAAAGACTCTTGGTTCTGTCAACATCCAGAGGCTCTTTGGGACCAAACTGGCAGTGGCCAGATAAGGAACCTTCTGAGAAAGTGAATTTGGGGAATCACAGCTTTAATTCACCTAAAACTTACCAAGGTGGCGGTAATCTTATTACAGATCTGGTACCATCTGGTTTTCTTGCACTCACCTGAAACATCCTCTTCCATGGCACAGCCACTTATCAACAAACCTCACCAGGTGCCTGAGGCAGGGCTCCAGTGCTCAGCCGTCACCGTGGCTCACTTGCAGCTTTCTGGAAGCAATTGAACAAATGACACCAGGGTGTGGATACTCTCTAGGACAGCTGGTCTCCTAAGAAGCTGAGTTATTAGGCTGCACTGAGAGCAGTATGTGGTTTTTTTGCTATAAGATCTTTAAATCAAGTAACTTTTTCCACGTGACTTTCAGAATCTAGTTTTGTCGGCAGAACAAAAAAAAAACTTTAATGTTGCTAATTAAGGATTCTTTTTTATAATTTTCATGTCAATAATTTTTCTTTGCAACTTTTTATTTCTTTTTCTGCAAATAGCTATTGTGCTTTAAAGCCTTCTCAGTTAAATAGACTAAAAAGCAACTTCAGTCGTGATCCTAGACAGACACTGCAAAGCCATGTTTAATTAGTCTGGATTTTGTTGCTAAATATATTTTTAAAATAAATTCCACATCTTTGCAAGGATGCTAGGGGGAAAGGATAAAAATGCAGTATTATACAACCTGCTGAAATTCTCTGTTACTCCAGTGTAACATGTCACTGTGTTAAAATTCCCCTCTCCCACTACATACACACCTGAACACGTTAAGAGGGAAAATGGTTTTAAAATTTGGAAAAACTCCTGATCACATTTAGAAATGGGGGAATGAGTCTGCCATTTTCAACATATAAAATTACACAGACGTCTCAATTTAGGTATAAACCCTATGCTTGAGGCACAAAGGTAGGTGCAATTCTACCAGTACTTGGTAAAATATTAACAACACGAATTTGGCTCCCTGATTCCAGAAGAGCAAGGAAAGTGGATTGGTTCTCTGATGGACTCATGTGACAAGACTGAGATGTTGATCTGCCTCAAAGCTCAATAGGCTGCGGATACTACGAAGCGCAGAGCGCCGAAGGGGGAGGAGGCTGAGTATGGAAACTCTGAGACTCCAGAGAGAGTTTCATAGGATCAGAGGAAGCTTTGTGTGCATAGGTTGGCATGAACATGGCTTTGGATATCAGGCCTATATAATCAAGATGGCAGGAAAGTGATTTGAAACAACAGTGCCTCCATTGAGAAAAGGCACCCTGGACACTTTGGAAACAGAAAATCTAAAAAAACTCAGTTTGGAACCACTCACCTCCTTTTTCATGATAAGTGTCTGCTGCCACCTCCAGCTCAGTTTCACCATTGCTAAGTGTCTCCTGCCTTCAATCTGGTGAAGTAAACACCATGACCACGATCCCAAATGGCTCCACCTGCCCTATGGCACCGAGTGACCTGAAGGTCTGAAGCTGAGGCAGCCAAGAGCCCACATCACCCGCCTGGAGCAACACTCACCCTGCCAGGCTGCAGAAATCCCAGCGTTGCTCGCTGGGAGGCACTTAATCTCTAGCCAGGGTTTACAGTGCCATCTCTATCTGCAGTGCAGGCAGCTCTCAGGTTCCTCATCAGTTCCTGAAGTTACCATGTCAGGCTGGAAAGGCTTTAAGGCTATATGATCCTTCCCAGAAGAGTCACAATAGCACCAGGGCAGGAGCTGTGTGCTGACAGCCCAAGCACAGACCACATGTCCTTAACCAAAATCACCAGTGAAGACATCATATAACCACACCTTTCCCCCAGCAAACCTTCCCTGTGGCCACAAGGAGATTACAAAGGGTGAACAAACTATTACGCATTTCAGTACTATTTACAAACAGGTGTGTCTCAGATGCTATATAACTGTGCATGAAGGAAAGAGTTTTGATTATTTCTGCATTGCAGAAGTAACACTATCAGGAACAAAAACAGCTTTGCGCTGAAGATTTTTGCAGCTGAATGGTCAGACCACGTTTTGTGATTATGGATAACAGGGAGGAGCAGTTCTTTCTTCTTTTCCTTTGTACCATCTGCAGTGGTGCCTCTGTGAAAATACAAGACCCTTATGAATGACAGGGCCTGCAAAGCAGGACTGCCATGGAATGCTTTAAAAGCAGAGATGGAGACGGACAGTTAATCCTTATAACGGCGTTTTAGGTCTGACAAAACAGAGCCTGGGATTATAGCACGGAAAGAGAAGGCACATTCAAGAAGGTCACAGTTTCATTTAACTAATTTGAGGTCAGGGCAAGGTAGGGCAGATGGAAAAAAGAAATGGAAAATGTTCTTTAAATGGTTTTATTAATCACAACAGGATCTAGTGCTGAGGATGAGAAGAGAAGAACTTTATGCTTTTTACTAGTATTTTAAAACAGCCCCACCTTCAGATGAACACAGTAAAGCAGGTTTCTGGAACATTCATAGCTTCTTCCTTCCTGGTTTTCTAACATCCATAACAGAAATAGTAAGGAGCACTGAAGTCTATACTGGTGAATACAGTAGTAAATTAAATGTGCCGAGTTCTAGCCCGCGTCCCTGAGGGTAGCAAGCTGCAAACAGCCCACATCTGTAAGACTAACTTCACTTACTCTCCAAAAATGGGTGGCCATTACCAAGCTGTTCATTTGGAGTTTCTCCTCCCCTGCGCTAATTCTGGACCTAGCAGCCAGACACAGAAAGTGACAGCTGACCTAGGCCAGATCCATGCTAAGGACTCTGCTAACAGTTCAGTGCTATGGGCAATCACTTTCACTCAGCCAAAGGGGCTGGAATTACGGAGCCACATGCAGCAACTGTAAGTAGGCAGGATCCCACTGGACCTCACTTCCAAGACAAATTACCTCACAGACAAATTTCATTTAGCTTAATCATCTTCCTCTTTGCCTATTTTTAAGGTGGAGCAGCTGGAAGTCTTTCACCCTGGTCATTTTATGCCAGTGGAAACTTCTGATATAAAGGTCCTACCTTAGGTCCCTGATCAGTGATGTAAATGGCTCTTCTGGACCTGAACTCACAGTGAAGACTAGTTGGTCTTTTGGGAGCACAGAACTGACTGGGCTTTGCTGTGCTCCTGCTCAGGAGTGGCATCTGGAGGAAATGGGGAAGAGAGTCAGTCAGTGGGTCTGCAAGTGTGAGAATCACAAAATTTGAAAAAAAAGTCCTCTCGTTAACAGGAGATGAAAAGGTGACAGCTATCACCACATCCCATCATTACATTAGCAGTGCTCTAGTCCCAGTTTTGGGAAAAGGACCCTGCCCCAGCCCCCAGTCCATTGAGTGGGGGCCCAACACAGCCTGTTTATTCATCTGTTAAGTGTTTGATCTTCCATATTTCATCAAGCAGAGCACCTCTGAAAGGAGACGGGAGCTTTGCCTGGGAGGACTCTGCAGGATTTTGGCCTTTCATTTTAATGGTTAAGCAGCTCTGAGTCTCGACCTTCAGCAGGGCTGAGGAGATCTGTGCAGATGGGAAAATGCCCCTTCTTTTCTTGTGGTAAAATTAAAAAGAAAAAGAAGCTCATACATCATAAAACGTGACAATTCCCAGAGTAGTTCTTTTGGGGCTCCTTCTACCAAAGAGTTGTAGCATTGCCAGGCAAAAGGAGAAATTATCTTAATCACCCAGACCCTAGGAAAACACTATATCTTTTTTGTGAATCGAGTTTAAACAGGAGTTATGCAGGGAGGACCAAGTCAAAAAACACTTTTTCCAGATGTCAGAAAAATTGAAACACACATGAGGGAAAAAAGCAGTGTTACGAACTTTTAGCTTGATATATCTTGTAGGTGAAAGAACTAATGCTGCAAAGAAAATGTTTGTCTAGTGCCGCTGAGTCTGCTCTAGAGTATAACACTGGTCAAACAGCACTTTCACCAAATGTTTCTTAGCCACTCTGCCGTTTGAAGAGCAGAAAGTACAGGGAGGATGAGAAAAAGAAAAATCCAAATGTGAACACTAAGTTCTATTTACTGAGATAAAGATTGAAGAAATAGATATGGATATAGAAAACGCTCTTGAAATATGTTCCTTGTTATAAATAAACCATGTTGCCAGCACTTAAATACAAAAAAAAAAAAATAAAATCCCTGTTGAGAGTCACAGGGGAGCAATACCATCGCCGGAATATCTGCTGATGCAGCTGAACTATGTTTAAGACATCTGCTGAGATGAAACTACTTTGTGGCTGGAGGTATTAGGAAAAAGAGAGTTACTTCAACAAAAAAATAGCCAGTGTGTGAAAACAAAACCACACCAAACTCTAACAGATCACACACTTCTACAGCTGTGGCACCACCATACAGTAGTTATTCCATCAATCTGTCTGCCTCAGAACTGAAGCAGAGGATTGTAAAACAGGCTGATAAATGAAGAATTCTCCCCCACAGCACCACTTTCTGTTGAAACCTCAGATCTTGAGCAGACTCGCAAAATATTAAGAGAAAGTGAGGATCAAAAATAAGTGGGATTTGCAGCCAATTTATTCAAAATGAGCACCTTGTTCGCTTTGCTGCCAAAGCTCTGAGCTCAGCCCCCAGGAGGTCTGCCTGACACTCCCTGCTGCTGTCACTAGTACCCAAATCGAAGGCAGCAGCACAGTGCCCAGCACACACCCCGGGTGGAGCCGCTGCAGGCAGGCAGAGAAGCAGGGAGCAGGCAGTCAGCAGACACGCATTATTCATGTGACATGCACCACTTGACCAAGGGTGAGTTTTAAAACAATTTCCTTAACTTGGAGTGGCTCTTACTTTGCTTTGCGAGTGGTTTGATGCTGGCTTTGCTGCAGTTCATCTTTTAGTGGCTGCAGCTACACCGGATCAACTGCTTGACCAGAAGACACATAAGCACTTCATTTTAATTAAACTGAAAAAGTCAGCTTTAACAAAACACAAGTTGTTTCTGCACACAAGCCATACCTTGTGTTTTGAAGGCTGCAGCCTTCCGTTTAGTTTTTTGTAATGAGTACAATACTCTGCACTTCTTCTGTAAGGAAAGTAGGAATTCTTTTTTTCACTTTTAGTATGAACTCCTTAGTCCTACTTTTTGAAACACTGCATAATGATTACTAACCATCAGTCAGGACTTCAGGCAATAAGGGTCAGACTGGCAGACCTAATGCACGTGTACATTAGAGATATAATCCAGGAATACTGAAGAACAGGCACCCCTCCTATGTCCAAACTCCCACTTGAAATAGCAGAGGGTTACTGCTTCTCCCCCTTCTCCCCCATCCCTTCTCTCTGATGTCTTCTCCTCCCATCTAAAATTATCACAACTGTTATATGCATTTTTTGTCTCAGGTGTCACTCAACAAGCATCTTCACCCTCGCCTTGCTCTTTTCTCCTGATGCTCCTCCACCAGCATTTTCAAAAATATTTGCCAGCCACCATGCTTAGAGTTCCCATGTTCCCCTTTCCTGCCAGCCTAATGATATAAGTTTCCTCAGTTCTTGGGTTGTCATGGGTTTAAAACAAGACTCAACTTCAGGATTATCTTTTATTCTTCTAGAAAAACTGGGGGGGCAAGGGGAGAGGGGGCAATCATAAACCCAGTTTCTCAAACAGTCCTAGATGGTACCTTTTTACCTGTACATAAGGGTCAGGCCCAGATGTGTGATGCATTGACCAGCCAAGAAAGGGCCATGACTTCCCAGAAGGAGGATTCCACAGGTAATTTACCACCCAGTGGCAGCTTTTTTTTTTTT
>VZTE01004196.1:249708-265118 GCA_013397775.1 Eulacestoma nigropectus | reverse complement strand
GATTCCCCAGGTAATTTACCCCCCAGGTGCAGTTTTTTTTTTTTTTTTTTTTTTGATGAAACAACACAAGAAACTTTAACTCCCTGGTCGAGCATTTTAGTGAATCAACAGCTCAGAAAATGTTCAAAGTCCCCTGTTCACATGGAAAGCAGTGGTAGCCTCTCTGATTTACCTCTGGTCTCTTAAGTAATAACTCAGTAACTGAGGTCACTTTATTAATGCCTACTTGACAGACAAAAGAGGTAATGACAGTCTTGTCATGACAAGTCTCATCATGGCTGTTGCTTTTCCACCCTGCTATTGCTTTCAGCTCCTGTTTACTGGGAAACCTGACTCATTTGCTACTTTTGTAATACACAGTAATGCAGAGTTGGGGGATTCCCTGATGGAAGAGCTATTTACAATTCAGTTGTAATCAGCACAGTTCATACAGGATTGCAGAATTTTGTGTCCATATATATATGTGTGTGTATATATATGAATATATATATATATATATATATATATATATAAATGTGCTTGTACACACTCTCCTGAATCTAAGGTGGTCTTGTATGACTGCTTTTGCAAAACAAAACAGTGAGGACAAAAATAAGCTTCTTATGGGTACTTAAAAGTACCTCCACAAGCAAAATTAGCTAAGAAAGTACAGACTGTTTGCATCTTCCCCTGATGTATAAGAAACCTGTAGGCCATATAGGCCTATTTGTACACAGAAAGAGTGTACAAAAAGGCATCTCTCTGAGGTCAGACAAAACACAAATATTAGCCATTCTAAAATTATTGAAGGAAGAAGAGAAGTTTGGTATTAAATATACCTTTTTGATCACAGATAGAGAATAGGTGACAACATGATGCAGATGGCCTGTATCATGTTTTGATAAACACTTAATAAATATGCTTCAAGCTCTCCCATTGTGATAAGTGATTCACAAATGTTCTTGTGGCCATTTCAGTGGGGCCGGTTCAGTGAGACTCATTGTTCAGCATATCTGTACTGGTTGCTCACATGTATTCTAGTTCCATGTATAGTCCTTTTGAGCATCAAATGCCAATATCAAATAAAGAAGGTTTTGAAAATCGTTCAAGGAGGTTGTACTTACAGCCTTTGCAGGAGTGCATTCACATCGAGAATAACTTATGATCTAAGATGTCTGTTCCAAAATAAATTTCTTCAGAGGAAACAAGTGATGTCCAACATGGAACATTATAAATAAGAGTTCTCCTCTCTTCTGAGAATCACTTTGGAGCAGTCATGCAGGAATATGTACCGTGTTCATTGTGAGTAGAGCACATGCTCATCTTTCACATTAGAGAACATCCTATCCCAATGGTGTATTCCAAAGGCCCAAAGAGAAGAGAAGGGTTTTTATACAACTTATTGTTGCAAGCTGGAAAAATAAAACCAGCATATAACAAACAAACAAACAATACAGAGACAGAGATGTGAAGTATTTCCATGAATACATACATGCTGGTCTTTTCCACCCAAATAAATCTTCATGCTGCCATAACTATTCAACTGATTTTACTTCAAAAGATATGGGCAGATCTGCAAACATTTTCCCCCACATTTTTGTGGTTTTCGCCCTTTCAACCCATTTTCTGCTATGGAATTATTTTACAAACAATGTGTGTTGTCCCCTAAATGGCTGTATGTGAAGGATACCCCATGCAATGAGGCATTTCATACTATTAGGGCCACCCAGTCTGCCCCTGGAGACACATCCTTCTGAAAACTGTGTTTACGTTTCCATTTTTATGTAGTATTTGAAATTGAGAATTTTCTCTTAAATGCTTGGCATAACCTTTTCATTACTCCATAGTATTCTTCTCACACAAAATAACAGGCAAATAAGAGAAGAGGATCTGAACATATTTTTTATGGTGTTTATGTCGCAGAACATCTGGTATTACCTTTGATTTTAAAATCCTTCTAGCGTGTTAGAATTTGTGAAATTATTTTGATCAAAAAGCATTTGTTCCATATATCTTGATGTGTATAATAGTAGCTCACTAGTTCCTGAGAATTAAATGATAGCATTTTTTGACTGAGGAAAAATTTTTTGGAGGCAGTGTGGGTGGGGTCTTGCATCAGGTACCTATAACAGGGGGTTAAACCACAAAAAAATGAAAAAGCTTAAACCATGACAATCGTCCACCATTTTAGGCATGTCGGCACATATGTTTGTTCACAGAAGCATTGTTTCAGACTAGGATAGATATAACTGATAGACACAACTCCACACTATTCCTAGTACCTCTGTAACAAAATTTAAGGCAAAGCATTAGGGTTCACAAAATCAGCATGCAGTATTTGGGTACAAGTAGCCCTATACCCTATAGACGTAAGTATTCTGAGCAGTCCAAAAAGAAGTGGTGACGCAAATGTGGGGTGTGTTGCTTGCAACCAGCATTGCTGCAACAGAGCTACTCCAAACAAAAGTCCACACGTGGTCCTTGTAAGGTTCTTCTTAAGGGTTTTTCACTGCTGCAGCCAGCTTGTCCTTCCTCCTCCTCCTCTCCAGGCCTGGTGTGTGGGCCCCAGGTTTTGGAGGTGTGCGGAGGCCATGCGCAAGCAGGGGCAGCCGCTGGCATCGTGGCCCTGGCCCACCACGGGGCAGGTACCAGGGCAGAGATGCTGGCAGAAGCTCCTGCCCTGAATGCCCATGGCAAGCTGGGGTGCACCTGGCCTCCAGCACTACAAACAAAGCAGAAAATCAAGGATCTTTGTCTGTGACTGAGTGTTATTTGAGCCTGTGAGCTTCACATTTTCTAGCTTTTCTCCATGACCACAACAGCTAAAACTCAATTTCCTTTTTAATTTGTTAACCAAGGCCAGACACCTGTCTTCTAAAACTTGGATTTGAATTCCCCTTGTGCCCAGCTAGTCTCTCCCTTCTCGTCTCCTCTTCCTCCTCTCCCACAACACTCCAATGCTCAAATTTAGGAAGATTTATGCTTGAGCTGCTGGAGCTGGCAGCACTATATTAGTAGCAGAAGGTGGTATTCGAGTAAGGGCCAAAGCAACACAGAATTGCAGAGCTGGATACAAAAGCAAGCAGAAAAGAAACACCTACCATAAGGTTATTTGCATCAGAGCAGGCTGCAAAATTTTCACCACAGAAAATTTTCAGTGAAAATTGTTCCTCTTGGTTTTGGTCAGAGAGAGACTCTTCATGTGAGGTGTCCACTTTTGCCTTTGGCCTTAAAATAAATGTGGACTACCAAACAAAAGATATTACAATAAGCATATATTCCAGTTTTCAGCCAAATTGTGTTTGACAAAAATCTGTCAATTCCCAGTGGAGAAAAGAACCTTTTTTCACTCAGTCCTATTTTATAAGCCTACAGTATACAATACCTATTGTTTTCTGTGTCCTTAAACCTCTTACCATGGTTCAGTATTGCAGCTGGCTGTTATGCTTATGTTTGTACACTGAATATCTGTGGGGTAGATTACTTCATCATTTATATGTATCAATTCCCCATTTGGAAAGGGAACATACCACATTTGTCTGTTCAGCTGATAAGCATAACAACTACTGTCTCTTACTGTGCTTGGGTACAGTGCCACTTAAAATGGGCCTTCGGTTTCAGTGAGCACTAATGTTGTGCTAACATCATGCAAACAATACGGAATAATAGTCTGATTAAATGAGTCTCTTCTGATCAGCTCCAAAGCAGGCAAAGAAACACATGTTCAGGTTATTTTTTTTCCCCAGAAACAGGCCTCATGAAGCAAATCTCCCTGGTTCTCTGACAGTGGATGATGTCTATAAATCTTCGCATGTCCATGCTGTTTGCTGAGCAAACAATGAGGACAGGGGTATCCTCTAGGATTATTTGTGCACTAGTGATAGAAATCACATTGATATGAGGCTAACTCATTCTTTCCTGTTCCTCCAACAGCTCCCCAGATTATTCTCAGTCTCTTTTTTTTTCTCCTTTCTCAAAAGGATTTTATTTTTGCACTGTCAGTAGAAATGTCCATTACATAATGGTGCCATTTCATGGCAGCTGCTTTAAACATGCTTGCCATCAGCAGATCTGAGCTCAAGCTCAGCACGGAGAGGAGTTGTATTTGCAGGACCGTCATCTCTGTGGGCTCTTCCCAGAACAAACCAGTCTGAATTTACTGTCCACACCTGGAAGAGAGGGTCTGGCAGGAGAGGTCCAGCGAGGCCTTAGCAGTGCTTTCATGTCCCTTGCCCATCACAGGGAATGCAAATGCTACTTGTGTGCGGGAGAGTTGGAATTCCTTCCCAGGTGGCCCTTCATAGGATGACAGAATCCTGACTTGTCAATGCTGCCACTGTACAGCACCAACAGTGTCTCCAGCCACTTGTGTCCTGCTGGGCAAGTCCGTCACATAACATTCCTGGCAGGGAGGTGTAACCCAGCACAGCATCACTGTTAGAAAAGGGGAAAAGCTCCACGAACAAAGATGAGGAACAAACTGAGGATGATGCAGTCTGCTTGCTTTATACTAGCCTCCGCTTTCAGGTCCTGATATGGCTCTTCTGCTGGCTTCCCCCTGAACCTGAGCCCTCACACAATAAGCAGTGCAGACCAAGTTCCAGAGGTGTGCAGAAACAGTATGATTTAGGACTCAGCTCTAAACAGAAACTGCAGCAGTTTGGTGCAGGCAAGTGCCTGGATAGCAAAGGATGTTACAGGCATACAGAAATCACTGCCTTCCCTGTGTGTCTCAAGTCTACAGATCTGTAGCACTTGGCTTTGTTTGCCTCTCTGAACTTTGCCTAAAGCACGTAACACTCATGAATCTGCAAAATTGGACTGAAAGTCTCCAGAGAAGAGGATTACCCAGGAGAATTTTAGTATTTCCTGCTTCCAGTTGGGCTGGAACCAACACAAAAACAGCTATAACAGTATTTGGCTCTGACATGCCTCGTCCCATCCAAAAGGCAAGAAATTTAGAGGTATGTAAAGATGAAAAAAAAAATGATGGGAGATTGGGGTGAGGAACAGAGCTGAGCTTTTTTGAAACTGAGGGAGAAAAAAGATTAAGTTCCTTCAGTTCTTATTTGTTTCTGAAGGATTTTGCTAACCTGCAAGGCTAGGTCCTCCCGTCTGAATAACACCAGGACTTTTGTACAAGAGAACAATCCCTAAAGGCTAGATTTTGGGCCTTTGGCACTGTTTTATACCTCCCAGAACAGAATAAAACTGCCAAGTCAGACTGGGATCTAGCCCAGAGTTTGTACTAACTAAATTATTTATTTAGCTAATAATTACAGGCTTCCTGGGCCTGAGTCTCTTTACACAATACTCTTTGGAGACCTCTACTGAATTCAGAGGAAAGCATATTCTTCTCACTGTTTTTCAGCAGATCTGGCAATAGTTAGAAGGATGGCAGCAACTCTGCATTATTACAGATCCATGCACAAACGTAGCACTTCAGAGAGAAACCACCTATCAAGATAAACAGTGGGAACTTGCTTTGTGCACACATCTGGAAATGAAGGGTTTAGATGTAGCACTTGCAGATTTTTGCTGCCTGTGACCTCCCTCACCAGCACAACAAACTGCACTTTGTCAAGGGGGAAGCTGGATTTGTACATCTATGTAGCACGAACACAGTCTCTGACTGCTGGCTGCATTGTTCTGTTGCAAGCAAAACAGAAAACAGATCCTTGTAAAAGCAAGCAACGGCTTCAATAGCAATCACAAGGCATCACAAGAAGTTTGTACCTACTTACAGCAAAGTGGCCATGAAGATTGCCTAGAAAGCCCTGTGGTTCGGGAGGTGGACAGCGAGATTCCTCACCAGCCTCTCTGGGTCTCGAAGCAGCTCATCCCAGCTGGCACCGCACCATAGTGTCTGCATTGATCAGCACAGTCCCTGCCTGAGGGCTGCTGCTCTATGGCCATGTGGCCACTGGCTTCTTCTTCCCACTCTGATCCCACTCAAAATTTATGTTCTTAGACCCAACCTACATATATTCTGTATTTTTGCCTTTACTCCACAGCTGGATAATCCAGTGTAGACCAGCTGCTAAAAGCTCTTGTGCTGTCATAACCTGCTGTATTAAATACCCTGAGCTGGTAATGGTAGTTCATACCAGGGAATGAAAGAGCATCTTGATTCAAGCTTTGTGTGTCTGCAAAGAGTGTAAGTGCAGCACCAAGGCTGCTGGGTAATTTGCATCTCCAGCTGGGAGAGAAGGTGGGCAAGGAGAACAACTCTGTCCAGTGTCACTGGTAACCCCAGGCACCAGCTGCATGCTCAGACTGGAGCAAGTTGGCAGTGTGTGGGATCTCTGCAAAGTTCTTACTCCTGGGTCTTCCCTTCCCACAGCCCTCTGAAAGATGGGACAGCTGATAGTTCTCAATTCTTTGTATATTTTGCTATGAAGCTCAGAAATTTGGCCATCCTGATCTGGTGAGTCAGCCCACATGCATCTTGATAACTGGGGATGTTCATCAACTCCTGAAGAGAGGGAATAATCTAATTAGGTTTTCACTAGTCATAAATTTGGAATTGTAATAGAAAATTTAAAAAACTGAGTGTTTCCAACTGAGTTTCATATCCCTGGAAGATAACTGCATAAATGTTTGGGTAATAGTCATCTAATTAGACATATATTTACCTGAACCCATTCCATTGTGGGAAAAAGAATTTATAAAAATTGGTCTTGAGTGATAGCTTGCTTTAGTTTTAAAGCAGTCACCAAATGAAAACCCTTTTAAAACATACTCAATCCCAGTTTTCATTCAACAAAAAAAAGGGGCAAGCACTTTGAATACCAAGGGCCAAATTAAAAATGAACCTGCATATAAAAAGAAGAGAAAAATAAAGGCCTTTGGTTTAACTTACAAATAAAAGCATAAATGCCCTTAGTTTAACCTTTCTGTACCCTCTTACTCACAATATCATTTACACTATCACCCAAATGCTTGAAGAGGAAAGCTTTCCCCCAGGACCCTGACCTTCTCTTTGTTTTCTGTGGTCTTGCACCCCAGATTCACAGATATAACTCCTACTGCACATGCTACCAGACAAATGGGGTTCCATTTCTAGCTTTGCTACATTTTTGTCAAAGAAAATGGGCAAAACCTTTGCCTTCAGCTGTGTCTTTTTACTGGCATCTTAACTTTGACATCTTTCACCAGCTGGGGCTTAAGAGGCTTCTTGTAATTGAGAAAGGGCAAGTCCAGCACTTTTTTTCCATGATCCTGTGCCATGCAGGTCCCCCTTGATTATCAATGGCAGTGTTATGAAAGTTCAGCAAGGCTAAACAGTCGTTAACTACTTACAGGATTTTTTGGCTCAGCAAGTAAATCCTTCAACAGTTCTGCTTGCTTACTCTGCTATCCCATTAGACAGCATAACTTTGGGGCTAGACAAGAGGGGTTTTCATGATCTATGCCTTTGCAAGCAGAAAATCCTGAGTGTTTAGGGTGCAATTCTTGCAGAGCTGAGATGACATAGCCTCTTTATGCACAACTGTTTTTCCCTTTCCAAAATCAGAATACAACTGTGAGTGTAAAGGATCCTAAGAACTACAGCAAAACGGATAATAAATAATAATCTCACCCTCCCACATACTCTGGGGCTGAGAAAGCAGGATGGTGGTCGTTGTCACTTCTTTTTCTTGGGGAACGCCTACCTCCTTCTCCTTCAGAACACAGGGATATCAGGTATACAGAACTAGATCTATTGATGCCTGGCATTAAGGGGAAATTCAGACAGCACCATACCATGATCCCTTTGACCCAAATTAATCTCACTTAAACTCCAGTTTCGTCCCTGTGCACCTTTAGACCAATACACTTCTGGGGTCCAGCAAGAGCTATGAACACCTTGATTTAGACATGGCGATGGAATTTAGGTTAAATGAGGATTTTTTCGGCAATGAAGTTTCGAAATTAAATCCTTATCTGGATGAGGCAAATTGGCATTGACTATAAATGTGCATCAGTACTCTTGCTTCCCTTTCAGTGAGAAGAGTCGTTCGGCCTTGGCAGTAGATTTTCAAATTGCCAAGGATAAGCAAAGAGCTTCCACAAACCTCAGTAGCACCTGTAGAGTTTCCTTGGCATAGTGAAAGCTGTGGTTATGCCCTCTTCATTCTCCCTGCCTTTCCTCTATGCAGAATTTCTACAGTCTGGATCTTCTTCATCCTTTTCAATAGCAAATAGCCTTATCTTCAGTTTCATACCCACTTCAAACTCACCCTTTATATCTTCTACATTTCTTTCTTTGGTCTGGATCCATATGACAAATACCAGCGCTTTTCCTGACAGTTTTTTTCCTTCTTATTGCAATTATAGAAAAGAAATGGAAGAAAGTGTCTGTCATGGTTTCACCCCAGCCAGCAGCCAAGCCCCATGCAGCCACTCACTCACTCCCTCACCAGCAGGACTGGGGAGAGAATCAGAAGGGTAAAAGCCGGAGAATTCATGAGTTGGGATAAAGATAGTTCAATAGGGAATTCAAAAGCCATGCACACAAGAAAAACAGGGAATTAATTGACTGCTTTCCATAGGCAGGCAGGTGTTCAGCCATCTCCAGGAAAGCAGGACCCCATCACGTATAACAGTGACTTGGGAAGATAAATGCCATCACTCCAAATGTCCCCCCCTTCCTCCTTCTTCCCCCTCTTCATATACTGAGCATGATTTCACATGGTCTGGAATATCCCTTTGGTCAGTTTGGGTCGCCTGTCCCAGCTGTGTCTCCTCACAACCTCTCATGCACCCCCAACTTCCTCACCAGTATCTCAGTATGAAAAGCAGAGAAGGCCTTGGCTCTGTGTAAGCCCTGCTCAGCAATAACAAAAACATCTCTGTATTATCAACCCTGTGTTCAGCACAAATCCAAAACAGAGCCTCATCCCAGCCACTATGAAGACAATTAATTCTACCCCAGCCAAAACCAGCACAGTATCAAAAACTATAAAAAAAGAAAAATACGTCATTAACTAAAATGTAACATATTCATTTTAGGCCAGTTTCTTAGGAAAGGCAAAGTTGACATTTGCTTCAGTATTTTCATAATTTCTGCTTTATAACAGAAGCCATTGATTAATTTCAATAAAATTTGACAGGTGTAGAGAAATCTTAAAATATTAAGTTCCAACAACTTTGAAATGTTATGTAGTGCAGCTGAAGATATAATTTCAGCCACTGAGAAATCAGAGCTAAAGAGAGCAGAAAGACCCTAAACAGCCCTTCTGCCTATGGAAAAGCTGCAATAAGAGCTGACCATCTCTCAGGCCATATGTTGTTTTAATAATACTTTCCTAGGTTTCCGTTTCCTACCTTTAAGCCATATGTCTCATTTGTTGGGGTTTTTGGGGGTTTTTTCCCTCATGTTTGGGGAAAGCACTGGTTTCACTTGTTGAATGCTTTTATTTTCCCTTTCATAAGCCAAATATCTGGTTATCCCAATAGCCTTGTGGAGAGTTCGTCATGCATCATGATGCACAAAATCACAAACTTGGCCTTAATTTTTAGACCATTCACATACTGATCTATTGTTTCTGCATATCTGCAGGAGTCTGATATCTGGTAATAAATAAAAAGAGATATCCAAATGTCACATATTTCTTGGAGCTGAAATAGTCCTGGAACTGATCCATTAGTAGAGTTAACTTTGCATTATCCTTTTACATTACAGAGCTGAGACTACTATCAATACATCATGCCCAGTCACGTGAGGGAAAGCAGATGCTTGTCATTTCTTTCCTCACCATCTTACTGGTACATAAATACTGTTCAAGCATTTGTCTCCCCTTTCTCCCATGCTAGGATAAGACCTCTAAAAAAAACCAAGGTTTGTCAGGGTGCCGTGTGTCTGCTATTTTCACCATCAGCTCAAAGCACTAACAATCCAGCTGTGCTGGGGTCAGAGACACATGTGCAGGAGCAAAGGCAAGGTATGAACTAATATGTTGTATGTGATTGCTCTAGTCAGGAGCTGAACTAAGAGACTGAGGTCCTTGACATTAGACCAAGCACCATGTGAACTGTTCCAATCTGGTTAATCTGGTATCTTGCAACTGTTGTGTACATCAGTGTAACGTGCGCCTATGCTAGAAAACCAGATCCTGCAAGAAAAAAGACCCTTGAGAATGAGGTCTGCTAACGCACTGCTAAATATTCAGTGCAGGCAGACACCATCATGTTCAGCACTGTGGCAGCTGGTCAGCCCATGGGCTTAACCACAACCAGCTGATGTGATGTTAAACATTACAGTCCCTGTCTGTGTTCAATGTTTAACAGCATGTTTAGCATTGTCTTAGTTACCAGGATTCCTCGGGGTTGTGTTTTATCATGATGAAATTTTCCAGTGTGGAAGAGCTCCAAAAGGCTAGTGTTTTACAACCACTGGAACGTAAGACAGAGTATAGAGTGTCAAAGAGGAATAGGTGAGTTTAGCCAGTATGCTTGCCTTGTGGCTATTAAAGAGATCTTCCTCCCACACATGATATTGCCACAGGTGCAATCCTGAGCAGAAAGGTCGTTTGTTTAAGAAGGAGGCACTGATAGCAGGCATTTTTCCCTGCAAGGTCCTCCATTCTGGAGAAGCCTCCACCCTCTTTGTATGAAAAACCTCAAACTCATTGACTTGGGGGCATCCTGGCAAGATCCACCTGTTTTCTTAGTTTTTATTGGAGATGACAGGTTGAGTGAATCAAGATTTCAAGTTGAGAAACCCTTTTGCTTTGGCACAGGAACTGTTGCAGTAGGGCAAATTAAGATACTTGAATTTTTATCCATGGCTCTGTGCGTATTTAAAATAATTACCCAAGTGTGTGGAGTCATGATTATGGGTGCTTTTAAAATAAAAGTGGAGAAATAGGAAAAGATAACACATTATGCCATCACATAACTCCTGGAGTCTGAGTTCTCC
Organism: Eulacestoma nigropectus; assembly: GCA_013397775.1. Taxonomy (NCBI): domain Eukaryota; kingdom Metazoa; phylum Chordata; class Aves; order Passeriformes; genus Eulacestoma; species Eulacestoma nigropectus. Next base: position 254,236 of record VZTE01004196.1, on the reverse strand, counting down.
ACTGAGCCCCTTCCCAGATATTTAAGAAGCCAAATCAGCTTTGGAGAAGTTTGGACCTAGGTTGACAAGCAAGTTCTGGATCTGCTTCCTTTATCTATTAGGAAATAAAATCAGTCTTCGATCAGAACCTTCCTGAACTTAGAGAAATTATGAGTATGCTTCAAAAATGGACCTTTGCCTCCTTCAGTTTTTGTCCCCTGGATTCTAATGTGATTGGTCCTCAGGTTCCTGGCACAGCTGCAATGCATCGGGTTACAATGGATCCTTAGAACCTTGACAAAAGCTCCTTAAGGAACTTTGAAGTTCTCATGCCAAATATTGCAAAAATTGAACAACTCTGCAAAAGTAAACCTCCAAACAATACATCTAGGTATTTCCTTTGCCCTCTTTTTTTTAAGAAACAAAGGAAAAGAATGGAGAAGGATCCCCTTCCCTGAAACATTAAAGTTAACTAAAATAGGCAAAATCAGGGAACATAAAAGTAAGGCACCTCTCCCTAGTGGCATGTCATGCCACAAAGCTGATTGGAATTTTAGCGAAAACAAGTTATCTTAGACAAACATTTTATAAAAAAAATCACTGAAAAATGTTAATTGGAAAAATATTTTCTGCCATTACCTTTGCAACCATGCTGGCTATGCATGACAGGAAAAACCGAAACAAATTTGTATCGACACTGACATTCTCTGGCTTTTGAGCAAAACAGGGTAAATGATACATGGTGGCTTGATCCAAAGCCAATGAATGACCATGGAATGTTGCCCGTTCACTGCATCAGGTGTAAGATCAGGCCATACTATTATAATGCAGTCCCAAGCAAAATGTAAATAAATTATTACCTTAATCTCTTGCCTATCTCTGTAAATTGACCATGTAAGGTCCAGGAATCAATATTTAAATATTTTATTTAAACTGGTTTTTCTCATTGCTGTGTTTTTGGTTGCTTCTTTAGGCATAAGATGACTTTTCATGTACCTATGCACATCCCAAAGATCTCTTTATTTGGGCAGCTCTTTTTAAAAACCCTGGATGCTGGACAGTCATCTGATGCAGATACAGCAAACTGATTGTTCCATTTCGGTCCTTTTAAACAAGTCGGCTGCCAGATAAGACTTACCACAACAATTTTGTCACTTGTACATCTACTTCAAAGTGGCTTCAAATTCTGGAAACCCAAGACATGAAGACAGACTCTTGTGAATAGCAATGATGTTTCATGCTTTTCAGTGGGGAAAATAAGTCAGACAGAAGTCAGATGAGAGACCCAGCCACCCTTGGTACTTACTCTCAAGAATAGACCTTGCAAGGGGAGAAAAGGAGTCTGTAGGAAAAGTTCTGGTGTTTTTTTGTTTTCTTTAATTAGCATCCCAGATAATTATGACATGTCAATGTCTGGTTTATTGAGCAGTTGAGATATTATCAAGGCTTCTATCACAGCACCATCACATATACTGTGGTGTCCATAAAAGGTACCACCTTCAGGATAGTTTCAGTAAGTGAAAGGGTTGGAAGCAATGTAAGGTAAACAAGGCTGTTGGTTTGTTGTTTTTATTCCTAGTGTACCCACACTTATATCTGCCAAAAAGCAGGCCAACTTTTGCCTCCAAAAATAAAAAGTGATTATACTCTGTCTAACCAGCTCTACCCTTAACTGCACCACTGCCTATCACAAAGAGAAGGACAGATATGTATTTTGTGGTATTGTTTTTTGGAAACTTTCCATTCAGGAGTTTTGCAAGAATAATGTGGGTGTGTTGCTGGTGTGGAGCTGAAGTTTCATGAGTGTTAACTCATGGTCCTGTAGAGCACCGCACTGTTATCTTTGCATCTTTCTATGAGCCCTGGACATAGATTTTTTTATCCACCAGAACAACACAAACTCTCTCTAAAGGCCTGATTCAGTACCACTGACATCTGTAGGAGCCTCTGCACAGACTCCAATGGCAGCTATGATCAAGTCCTTTGAGGAATGATGATCTTCCACTAGGAGATGACCTTCAATCAGCAGAGCAAGGGTGTGTGCAATTGTCTCCACATTCAGCTGTGTTTACCCGGCCTCAGACCAGTCCCTGTGATTCTTCTTCCATGTCTGCTTTGCCCAGACTTCTTCCGCATCATTAACAAAGACAAACTTTGGTCCAACTTTCAGACTTCTGTGCAAATTTGAGTAGGGGTCGCATCATAAGCCTTGTGACAGGAAGAGCAGGAGCATCAGCAGGGCTGGTTTGTTGAAGTATTATTTCTGGTTGAAGACTAAAATTCTAGCCTGTCTTCATTACACATGTATGTGAACCGATCTGAGCCCCATCTAAAGGCATCTCACACCTAGTTCTCAAATGGTGAATGAATGATCTCTTACACTGGACTTTATTTTCATCTAATTTTGTCACTGCTACTGGCTGACTGCCTGATCTTGCCTAAGCCACTCTCTCTTCATGCCTATATTTTTGTCCCCATCCTTCTACATCTTACCACTTGAGCTCTTCAGTGTCAGGGACCAGGGCTTGGGTTTCACAGGGTCCCTAACGTGCTTACAGTGTTCAGCCCTGACCATCATCTGGAAATCATGGCACCATCACAACACAAAGAGTAACAGCCCAATATGGGTGATTTCAGGCTTTAATCCCACAGCAAGAGGGATTGGATGTTTGCTTTCTTTGCACTAGCATCTGAATTCTCAATGTGCCTATGGGATCTGCAGAATTATGGAGGAACAAAAGTGATCCTGAGTAGTTCCCTCTCTGCCCCTCTTGGTTCCCACCCACCTCTCCCACCAGACCAGCCAGATGTGCATGGCCACCTGGTGAGGTGCAAGATGCATAAGAGAAGGGGACTGGATCTCAGCTTTGTGTTTCTCTGCATTTCACTTCCCTGCTAGCAGTATGGCACTAACAATGCATAGGCTTCCTGGCTAGTTTGTTATTTGGAGAATCAATTATTCAGAGATTACATGTGTTTCTAATACCTTTGGGCTGTTACCCAAAAAAACTGTGCAAATTTCTGAGTTTGAGTCAAGTATAGAATTTATGTGACTAGCAGAGTATACTCAACAATGTTCGTGGAGATAGCAAAATAAACCCATGTCAGCAACCCAAAGAACGGTCACAATTCTAACCACAGGATAAACTGCAAGTTTCACATATTCTTTGTGAGTAAATCTTTCTCATAATGTTTCTTCAAGTTATGAAAAATGGTCACTCTTTTCCAGGAAAAAAAACCTCCCTTGCTAACAAAATTGTAAGAAATAATCAGAACAGCCAAGTAAAAATTATGGAAACAAAATTTTAAAATTACTGAAGCAACCCCCAAGCCAGAGGTACAGCTGCTTTCTCCAACTGATATCAGTTCTCTAGAGAGTAGCATGTTTCATAAATGAAACACTTCTTTCGTGTAAATATGATAATTGTCTTTTGACAAGCCAGAAATATCTTCCCACATCTGGACTGCCCCAAGCCATGGCAAGGACACCACATTTTTTCAAAGTCTCACCTACTGTCACGCTTTTTAGGCATAGCATTGCTTCTTCACTGTATTTTACAGGTCTCAATTAGCAGAACAGGGTAGCAAAATATTAGCCAATTATCACAGACAATCAGTTCTGCCTTGCAAAGCCGTTTCCACATTCAGAATTGCACTGGTTTAATTAAAGGTGTGTTTTAAAATCAAATTAGTTAAGCCAGTGCAAACACTGGAATATATTTAAAGTTGGGTTGTATTGATTTAGCTTAATGTGATCAGGAAATTATTTATACTAAATTGATATAGAGCAGATTTAAATCAGTCTGAGTGACCACATCTTGTACCAGTTCAACTAAATAATTTTAGAGTCAATTTTATATGGATCGTATCCCACTGTTGTGCCGAGGAGCATGAGCTGAAAGGGTGAATGAAAAAACCAGATAAAGGAACCTGATTCATCACTGTGATACTTCAGTACAAGTCTGTTGTTGTAGAGTTGTAGCTGGCCATAGTAGTAAAACTCAGAATGCAGCATAGTTTGATAGTGCCTCCTCTAAGCATTTTGTAAGGTTTCCAGTCCTAAAACAGGACAAGCTATTTTGGACATTTGGGGGTGTTTTTTTAACAGGCCTGGCAGTAGTTCTCAGAATAATTTCCTGAGTTGCATACTCATTTTTCATTTTTTTTATTTAAATTTTCTGAAAATTTCTATCATTTCAGGCCTAAAGAAAACAATAATATTAAACCTTACTTGACTCCTGGTAAGAATTATTGCTTTCTAATCGAGGTTGACAGTCTTTCCTTTTTTACACAAATGAGGTAAGCTCATTTTTATAAATTGTGTATTTCCATCCAAGATCTGCTCTTTTCATTCTGCATAGGAAAGAAAGAAAGGGGAGTCTGGGGATATTGCATTTTCAAATAAAATTTCCCCAAATTAAATCCTACAGAAGCTTAAGGTCTGAGAGAGGTTTCTTGTGGTGCTTTTACATTGTAAATACTGAGGGTTTAGATTACTTACATAAGTTTTAGTCACCAAAAGCTCTGGCTTTAACAAAAAAAAAAAAAA